>OW028697.1:2500-453865 GCA_932294315.1 Epinotia nisella | reverse complement strand
CCACCAGCGCCGCGCCCTGCGGGTGCCCGGCGGACGCCATGTTACCTGCACACGCTCTCGACCAGCGCCCGCTGCCGCTGCGCCGCCAGCCGCTGCAGGCGCTGTAGCGACTCGTCCAGCGCCGTGTGCCGCGCCACCAGCGCCGCGCCCTGCGGGTGCCCGGCGGACGCCATGTTACCTGCACACGCTCTCGACCAGCGCCCGCTGCCGCTGCGCCGCCAGCCGCTGCAGGCGCTGTAGCGACTCGTCCAGCGCCGTGTGCCGCGCCACCAGCGCCGCGCCCTGCGGGTGCCCGGCGGACGCCATGTTACCTGCACACGCTCTCGACCAGCGCCCGCTGCCGCTGCGCCGCCAGCCGCTGCAGGCGCTGTAGCGACTCGTCCAGCGCCGTGTGCCGCGCCACCAGCGCCGCGCCCTGCGGGTGCCCGGCGGACGCCATGTTACCTGCACACGCTCTCGACCAGCGCCCGCTGCCGCTGCGCCGCCAGCCGCTGCAGGCGCTGTAGCGACTCGTCCAGCGCCGTGTGCCGCGCCACCAGCGCCGCGCCCTGCGGGTGCCCGGCGGACGCCATGTTACCTGCACACGCTCTCGACCAGCGCCCGCTGCCGCTGCGCCGCCAGCCGCTGCAGGCGCTGTAGCGACTCGTCCAGCGCCGTGTGCCGCGCCACCAGCGCCGCGCCCTGCGGGTGCCCGGCGGACGCCATGTTACCTGCACACGCTCTCGACCAGCGCCCGCTGCCGCTGCGCCGCCAGCCGCTGCAGGCGCTGTAGCGACTCGTCCAGCGCCGTGTGCCGCGCCACCAGCGCCGCGCCCTGCGGGTGCCCGGCGGACGCCATGTTACCTGCACACGCTCTCGACCAGCGCCCGCTGCCGCTGCGCCGCCAGCCGCTGCAGGCGCTGTAGCGACTCGTCCAGCGCCGTGTGCCGCGCCACCAGCGCCGCGCCCTGCGGGTGCCCGGCGGACGCCATGTTACCTGCACACGCTCTCGACCAGCGCCCGCTGCCGCTGCGCCGCCAGCCGCTGCAGGCGCTGTAGCGACTCGTCCAGCGCCGTGTGCCGCGCCACCAGCGCCGCGCCCTGCGGGTGCCCGGCGGACGCCATGTTACCTGCACACGCTCTCGACCAGCGCCCGCTGCCGCTGCGCCGCCAGCCGCTGCAGGCGCTGTAGCGACTCGTCCAGCGCCGTGTGCCGCGCCACCAGCGCCGCGCCCTGCGGGTGCCCGGCGGACGCCATGTTACCTGCACACGCTCTCGACCAGCGCCCGCTGCCGCTGCGCCGCCAGCCGCTGCAGGCGCTGTAGCGACTCGTCCAGCGCCGTGTGCCGCGCCACCAGCGCCGCGCCCTGCGGGTGCCCGGCGGACGCCATGTTACCTGCACACGCTCTCGACCAGCGCCCGCTGCCGCTGCGCCGCCAGCCGCTGCAGGCGCTGTAGCGACTCGTCCAGCGCCGTGTGCCGCGCCACCAGCGCCGCGCCCTGCGGGTGCCCGGCGGACGCCATGTTACCTGCACACGCTCTCGACCAGCGCCCGCTGCCGCCGCGCCGCCAGCCGCTGCAGGCGCTGTAGCGACTCGTCCAGCGCCGTGTGCCGCGCCACCAGCGCCGCGCCCTGCGGGTGCCCGGCGGACGCCATGTTACCTGCACACGCTCTCGACCAGCGCCCGCTGCCGCTGCGCCGCCAGCCGCTGCAGGCGCTGTAGCGACTCGTCCAGCGCCGTGTGCCGCGCCACCAGCGCCGCGCCCTGCGGGTGCCCGGCGGACGCCATGTTACCTGCACACGCTCTCGACCAGCGCCCGCTGCCGCTGCGCCGCCAGCCGCTGCAGGCGCTGTAGCGACTCGTCCAGCGCCGTGTGCCGCGCCACCAGCGCCGCGCCCTGCGGGTGCCCGGCGGACGCCATGTTACCTGCACACGCTCTCGACCAGCGCCCGCTGCCGCCGCGCCGCCAGCCGCTGCAGGCGCTGTAGCGACTCGTCCAGCGCCGTGTGCCGCGCCACCAGCGCCGCGCCCTGCGGGTGCCCGGCGGACGCCATGTTACCTGCACACGCTCTCGACCAGCGCCCGCTGCCGCCGCGCCGCCAGCCGCTGCAGGCGCTGTAGCGACTCGTCCAGCGCCGTGTGCCGCGCCACCAGCGCCGCGCCCTGCGGGTGCCCGGCGGACGCCATGTTACCTGCACACGCTCTCGACCAGCGCCCGCTGCCGCTGCGCCGCCAGCCGCTGCAGGCGCTGTAGCGACTCGTCCAGCGCCGTGTGCCGCGCCACCAGCGCCGCGCCCTGCGGGTGCCCGGCGGACGCCATGTTACCTGCACACGCTCTCGACCAGCGCCCGCTGCCGCTGCGCCGCCAGCCGCTGCAGGCGCTGTAGCGACTCGTCCAGCGCCGTGTGCCGCGCCACCAGCGCCGCGCCCTGCGGGTGCCCGGCGGACGCCATGTTACCTGCACACGCTCTCGACCAGCGCCCGCTGCCGCTGCGCCGCCAGCCGCTGCAGGCGCTGTAGCGACTCGTCCAGCGCCGTGTGCCGCGCCACCAGCGCCGCGCCCTGCGGGTGCCCGGCGGACGCCATGTTACCTGCACACGCTCTCGACCAGCGCCCGCTGCCGCTGCGCCGCCAGCCGCTGCAGGCGCTGTAGCGACTCGTCCAGCGCCGTGTGCCGCGCCACCAGCGCCGCGCCCTGCGGGTGCCCGGCGGACGCCATGTTACCTGCACACGCTCTCGACCAGCGCCCGCTGCCGCTGCGCCGCCAGCCGCTGCAGGCGCTGTAGCGACTCGTCCAGCGCCGTGTGCCGCGCCACCAGCGCCGCGCCCTGCGGGTGCCCGGCGGACGCCATGTTACCTGCACACGCTCTCGACCAGCGCCCGCTGCCGCTGCGCCGCCAGCCGCTGCAGGCGCTGTAGCGACTCGTCCAGCGCCGTGTGCCGCGCCACCAGCGCCGCGCCCTGCGGGTGCCCGGCGGACGCCATGTTACCTGCACACGCTCTCGACCAGCGCCCGCTGCCGCTGCGCCGCCAGCCGCTGCAGGCGCTG
This sequence comes from Epinotia nisella, assembly GCA_932294315.1. Lineage (NCBI taxonomy): Eukaryota > Metazoa > Arthropoda > Insecta > Lepidoptera > Tortricidae > Epinotia > Epinotia nisella. The sequence continues at coordinate 450,835 of OW028697.1, read as the reverse complement.
TAGCGACTCGTCCAGCGCCGTGTGCCGCGCCACCAGCGCCGCGCCCTGCGGGTGCCCGGCGGACGCCATGTTACCTGCACACGCTCTCGACCAGCGCCCGCTGCCGCTGCGCCGCCAGCCGCTGCAGGCGCTGTAGCGACTCGTCCAGCGCCGTGTGCCGCGCCACCAGCGCCGCGCCCTGCGGGTGCCCGGCGGACGCCATGTTACCTGCACACGCTCTCGACCAGCGCCCGCTGCCGCTGCGCCGCCAGCCGCTGCAGGCGCTGTAGCGACTCGTCCAGCGCCGTGTGCCGCGCCACCAGCGCCGCGCCCTGCGGGTGCCCGGCGGACGCCATGTTACCTGCACACGCTCTCGACCAGCGCCCGCTGCCGCCGCGCCGCCAGCCGCTGCAGGCGCTGTAGCGACTCGTCCAGCGCCGTGTGCCGCGCCACCAGCGCCGCGCCCTGCGGGTGCCCGGCGGACGCCATGTTACCTGCACACGCTCTCGACCAGCGCCCGCTGCCGCTGCGCCGCCAGCCGCTGCAGGCGCTGTAGCGACTCGTCCAGCGCCGTGTGCCGCGCCACCAGCGCCGCGCCCTGCGGGTGCCCGGCGGACGCCATGTTACCTGCACACGCTCTCGACCAGCGCCCGCTGCCGCTGCGCCGCCAGCCGCTGCAGGCGCTGTAGCGACTCGTCCAGCGCCGTGTGCCGCGCCACCAGCGCCGCGCCCTGCGGGTGCCCGGCGGACGCCATGTTACCTGCACACGCTCTCGACCAGCGCCCGCTGCCGCTGCGCCGCCAGCCGCTGCAGGCGCTGTAGCGACTCGTCCAGCGCCGTGTGCCGCGCCACCAGCGCCGCGCCCTGCGGGTGCCCGGCGGACGCCATGTTACCTGCACACGCTCTCGACCAGCGCCCGCTGCCGCTGCGCCGCCAGCCGCTGCAGGCGCTGTAGCGACTCGTCCAGCGCCGTGTGCCGCGCCACCAGCGCCGCGCCCTGCGGGTGCCCGGCGGACGCCATGTTACCTGCACACGCTCTCGACCAGCGCCCGCTGCCGCCGCGCCGCCAGCCGCTGCAGGCGCTGTAGCGACTCGTCCAGCGCCGTGTGCCGCGCCACCAGCGCCGCGCCCTGCGGGTGCCCGGCGGACGCCATGTTACCTGCACACGCTCTCGACCAGCGCCCGCTGCCGCCGCGCCGCCAGCCGCTGCAGGCGCTGTAGCGACTCGTCCAGCGCCGTGTGCCGCGCCACCAGCGCCGCGCCCTGCGGGTGCCCGGCGGACGCCATGTTACCTGCACACGCTCTCGACCAGCGCCCGCTGCCGCTGCGCCGCCAGCCGCTGCAGGCGCTGTAGCGACTCGTCCAGCGCCGTGTGCCGCGCCACCAGCGCCGCGCCCTGCGGGTGCCCGGCGGACGCCATGTTACCTGCACACGCTCTCGACCAGCGCCCGCTGCCGCTGCGCCGCCAGCCGCTGCAGGCGCTGTAGCGACTCGTCCAGCGCCGTGTGCCGCGCCACCAGCGCCGCGCCCTGCGGGTGCCCGGCGGACGCCATGTTACCTGCACACGCTCTCGACCAGCGCCCGCTGCCGCTGCGCCGCCAGCCGCTGCAGGCGCTGTAGCGACTCGTCCAGCGCCGTGTGCCGCGCCACCAGCGCCGCGCCCTGCGGGTGCCCGGCGGACGCCATGTTACCTGCACACGCTCTCGACCAGCGCCCGCTGCCGCTGCGCCGCCAGCCGCTGCAGGCGCTGTAGCGACTCGTCCAGCGCCGTGTGCCGCGCCACCAGCGCCGCGCCCTGCGGGTGCCCGGCGGACGCCATGTTACCTGCACACGCTCTCGACCAGCGCCCGCTGCCGCTGCGCCGCCAGCCGCTGCAGGCGCTGTAGCGACTCGTCCAGCGCCGTGTGCCGCGCCACCAGCGCCGCGCCCTGCGGGTGCCCGGCGGACGCCATGTTACCTGCACACGCTCTCGACCAGCGCCCGCTGCCGCTGCGCCGCCAGCCGCTGCAGGCGCTGTAGCGACTCGTCCAGCGCCGTGTGCCGCGCCACCAGCGCCGCGCCCTGCGGGTGCCCGGCGGACGCCATGTTACCTGCACACGCTCTCGACCAGCGCCCGCTGCCGCTGCGCCGCCAGCCGCTGCAGGCGCTGTAGCGACTCGTCCAGCGCCGTGTGCCGCGCCACCAGCGCCGCGCCCTGCGGGTGCCCGGCGGACGCCATGTTACCTGCACACGCTCTCGACCAGCGCCCGCTGCCGCTGCGCCGCCAGCCGCTGCAGGCGCTGTAGCGACTCGTCCAGCGCCGTGTGCCGCGCCACCAGCGCCGCGCCCTGCGGGTGCCCGGCGGACGCCATGCCGGCCGCCGCGTGACCCATCTCCGAGATTATGGCGGCGTACGTGTCCAGCTCTAGTTCTACAGCCTGGGACCATAAATACCTAGGGTTATACTTATACATATTCAACTAGTATATGCCTGCGGCGCGGCGCGCTAAGCGTGCTTTTGCCCAGTACTTTGACTTTATTCCAAATCTGACAGGTATTGGGTTCAGTATTTTCTAAGAAAAGGGAGCTGAAAAAATGCTATGGGAAGCGAAAAGTGGGAGCCAGACATTGCACTCTATTGTCTTGCTTGTGAAACAAGGCGGGGGGTGTGTGTCCGCGTGGGCTCGCCCTTCGTGCCTTCGACCCTCGGGCTCGCCGCTCTTCGCTATTTTTAAATGGAGTACTTACCTTGTGTCTTGTAAGTAGCTGCGTGGCGCGGTGACGGTCCCTGCCGACGTCAGCGGACGACAGAGCGGCCGCCTGAAATAAGAAGTCATTTAAGTTATCGTATTGTGACTAAGTTGGCACTTTGGAAGTGTAAAAGAAACGGACAATTAATTTACATTTTGGTGCCGTGACCAGGATTAATTTAACCCACTACTACACTACACGAAGATGGTTAACTTTTAATATCTAGCTTATCTTAACTAAGTTCAACTTACGCAGAACATGAAAACAATTGAAGAGCGAATCTGTTAACTGCGTGAGAAACTAAATAGGAATTATTCTTTATTAGTGTGATGAACACGAGTATTTGTTACTGAGTCATAGCTGTTTTCTATGTATATATTCGTATGTATTATAAGTATCCGATACTACAAACATTGTTTAGTTTGGGATTAGGTCGATTTGTGTGATTGTAAGTTTGTCCTTATTATTTATCTATTATTTAGCCTCCTATCGTCATCCCCTTTTGCTAACGTGCGCTTTGCTGCTCGCTTCCACTATGCACGGCGTCTTCCTGAGACCCAGCCATCGCTTCTCTGGTCTGGTCGTCTAGTCGTGTGATGTGGTCTAGTGAGCAACGAGGCGGGGAGGGTGTACCTTGTCCGCGAGCCAGGAGTCGACCTCGAGCGCGTCGTGCAGGAACTGCTGCGCGCGCAGCGCCGAGTCCAGCCGCGCCGCGCGCGCGTCCGCCGCCGCGCACACCGCCGCGTAAGTGTCTTCTAGTGAGCAACGAGGCGGGGAGGGTGTACCTTGTCCGCGAGCCAGGAGTCGACCTCGAGCGCGTCGTGCAGGAACTGCTGCGCGCGCAGCGCCGAGTCCAGCCGCGCCGCGCGCGCGTCCGCCGCCGCGCACACCGCCGCGTAAGTGTCTTCTAGTGAGCAACGAGGCGGGGAGGGTGTACCTTGTCCGCGAGCCAGGAGTCGACCTCGAGCGCGTCGTGCAGGAACTGCTGCGCGCGCAGCGCCGAGTCCAGCCGCGCCGCGCGCGCGTCCGCCGCCGCGCACACCGCCGCGTAAGTGTCTTCTAGTGAGCAACGAGGCGGGGAGGGTGTACCTTGTCCGCGAGCCAGGAGTCGACCTCGAGCGCGTCGTGCAGGAACTGCTGCGCGCGCAGCGCCGAGTCCAGCCGCGCCGCGCGCGCGTCCGCCGCCGCGCACACCGCCGCGTAAGTGTCTTCTAGTGAGCAACGAGGCGGGGAGGGTGTACCTTGTCCGCGAGCCAGGAGTCGACCTCGAGCGCGTCGTGCAGGAACTGCTGCGCGCGCAGCGCCGAGTCCAGCCGCGCCGCGCGCGCGTCCGCCGCCGCGCACACCGCCGCGTAAGTGTCTTCTAGTGAGCAACGAGGCGGGGAGGGTGTACCTTGTCCGCGAGCCAGGAGTCGACCTCGAGCGCGTCGTGCAGGAACTGCTGCGCGCGCAGCGCCGAGTCCAGCCGCGCCGCGCGCGCGTCCGCCGCCGCGCACACCGCCGCGTAAGTGTCTTCTAGTGAGCAACGAGGCGGGGAGGGTGTACCTTGTCCGCGAGCCAGGAGTCGACCTCGAGCGCGTCGTGCAGGAACTGCTGCGCGCGCAGCGCCGAGTCCAGCCGCGCCGCGCGCGCGTCCGCCGCCGCGCACACCGCCGCGTAAGTGTCTTCTAGTGAGCAACGAGGCGGGGAGGGTGTACCTTGTCCGCGAGCCAGGAGTCGACCTCGAGCGCGTCGTGCAGGAACTGCTGCGCGCGCAGCGCCGAGTCCAGCCGCGCCGCGCGCGCGTCCGCCGCCGCGCACACCGCCGCGTAAGTGTCTTCTAGTGAGCAACGAGGCGGGGAGGGTGTACCTTGTCCGCGAGCCAGGAGTCGACCTCGAGCGCGTCGTGCAGGAACTGCTGCGCGCGCAGCGCCGAGTCCAGCCGCGCCGCGCGCGCGTCCGCCGCCGCGCACACCGCCGCGTAAGTGTCTTCTAGTGAGCAACGAGGCGGGGAGGGTGTACCTTGTCCGCGAGCCAGGAGTCGACCTCGAGCGCGTCGTGCAGGAACTGCTGCGCGCGCAGCGCCGAGTCCAGCCGCGCCGCGCGCGCGTCCGCCGCCGCGCACACCGCCGCGTAAGTGTCTTCTAGTGAGCAACGAGGCGGGGAGGGTGTACCTTGTCCGCGAGCCAGGAGTCGACCTCGAGCGCGTCGTGCAGGAACTGCTGCGCGCGCAGCGCCGAGTCCAGCCGCGCCGCGCGCGCGTCCGCCGCCGCGCACACCGCCGCGTAAGTGTCTTCTAGTGAGCAACGAGGCGGGGAGGGTGTACCTTGTCCGCGAGCCAGGAGTCGACCTCGAGCGCGTCGTGCAGGAACTGCTGCGCGCGCAGCGCCGAGTCCAGCCGCGCCGCGCGCGCGTCCGCCGCCGCGCACACCGCCGCGTAAGTGTCTTCTAGTGAGCAACGAGGCGGGGAGGGTGTACCTTGTCCGCGAGCCAGGAGTCGACCTCGAGCGCGTCGTGCAGGAACTGCTGCGCGCGCAGCGCCGAGTCCAGCCGCGCCGCGCGCGCGTCCGCCGCCGCGCACACCGCCGCGTAAGTGTCTTCTAGTGAGCAACGAGGCGGGGAGGGTGTACCTTGTCCGCGAGCCAGGAGTCGACCTCGAGCGCGTCGTGCAGGAACTGCTGCGCGCGCAGCGCCGAGTCCAGCCGCGCCGCGCGCGCGTCCGCCGCCGCGCACACCGCCGCGTAAGTGTCTTCTAGTGAGCAACGAGGCGGGGAGGGTGTACCTTGTCCGCGAGCCAGGAGTCGACCTCGAGCGCGTCGTGCAGGAACTGCTGCGCGCGCAGCGCCGAGTCCAGCCGCGCCGCGCGCGCGTCCGCCGCCGCGCACACCGCCGCGTAAGTGTCTTCTAGTGAGCAACGAGGCGGGGAGGGTGTACCTTGTCCGCGAGCCAGGAGTCGACCTCGAGCGCGTCGTGCAGGAACTGCTGCGCGCGCAGCGCCGAGTCCAGCCGCGCCGCGCGCGCGTCCGCCGCCGCGCACACCGCCGCGTAAGTGTCTTCTAGTGAGCAACGAGGCGGGGAGGGTGTACCTTGTCCGCGAGCCAGGAGTCGACCTCGAGCGCGTCGTGCAGGAACTGCTGCGCGCGCAGCGCCGAGTCCAGCCGCGCCGCGCGCGCGTCCGCCGCCGCGCACACCGCCGCGTAAGTGTCTTCTAGTGAGCAACGAGGCGGGGAGGGTGTACCTTGTCCGCGAGCCAGGAGTCGACCTCGAGCGCGTCGTGCAGGAACTGCTGCGCGCGCAGCGCCGAGTCCAGCCGCGCCGCGCGCGCGTCCGCCGCCGCGCACACCGCCGCGTAAGTGTCTTCTAGTGAGCAACGAGGCGGGGAGGGTGTACCTTGTCCGCGAGCCAGGAGTCGACCTCGAGCGCGTCGTGCAGGAACTGCTGCGCGCGCAGCGCCGAGTCCAGCCGCGCCGCGCGCGCGTCCGCCGCCGCGCACACCGCCGCGTAAGTGTCTTCTAGTGAGCAACGAGGCGGGGAGGGTGTACCTTGTCCGCGAGCCAGGAGTCGACCTCGAGCGCGTCGTGCAGGAACTGCTGCGCGCGCAGCGCCGAGTCCAGCCGCGCCGCGCGCGCGTCCGCCGCCGCGCACACCGCCGCGTAAGTGTCTTCTAGTGAGCAACGAGGCGGGGAGGGTGTACCTTGTCCGCGAGCCAGGAGTCGACCTCGAGCGCGTCGTGCAGGAACTGCTGCGCGCGCAGCGCCGAGTCCAGCCGCGCCGCGCGCGCGTCCGCCGCCGCGCACACCGCCGCGTAAGTGTCTTCTAGTGAGCAACGAGGCGGGGAGGGTGTACCTTGTCCGCGAGCCAGGAGTCGACCTCGAGCGCGTCGTGCAGGAACTGCTGCGCGCGCAGCGCCGAGTCCAGCCGCGCCGCGCGCGCGTCCGCCGCCGCGCACACCGCCGCGTAAGTGTCTTCTAGTGAGCAACGAGGCGGGGAGGGTGTACCTTGTCCGCGAGCCAGGAGTCGACCTCGAGCGCGTCGTGCAGGAACTGCTGCGCGCGCAGCGCCGAGTCCAGCCGCGCCGCGCGCGCGTCCGCCGCCGCGCACACCGCCGCGTAAGTGTCTTCTAGTGAGCAACGAGGCGGGGAGGGTGTACCTTGTCCGCGAGCCAGGAGTCGACCTCGAGCGCGTCGTGCAGGAACTGCTGCGCGCGCAGCGCCGAGTCCAGCCGCGCCGCGCGCGCGTCCGCCGCCGCGCACACCGCCGCGTAAGTGTCTTCTAGTGAGCAACGAGGCGGGGAGGGTGTACCTTGTCCGCGAGCCAGGAGTCGACCTCGAGCGCGTCGTGCAGGAACTGCTGCGCGCGCAGCGCCGAGTCCAGCCGCGCCGCGCGCGCGTCCGCCGCCGCGCACACCGCCGCGTAAGTGTCTTCTAGTGAGCAACGAGGCGGGGAGGGTGTACCTTGTCCGCGAGCCAGGAGTCGACCTCGAGCGCGTCGTGCAGGAACTGCTGCGCGCGCAGCGCCGAGTCCAGCCGCGCCGCGCGCGCGTCCGCCGCCGCGCACACCGCCGCGTAAGTGTCTTCTAGTGAGCAACGAGGCGGGGAGGGTGTACCTTGTCCGCGAGCCAGGAGTCGACCTCGAGCGCGTCGTGCAGGAACTGCTGCGCGCGCAGCGCCGAGTCCAGCCGCGCCGCGCGCGCGTCCGCCGCCGCGCACACCGCCGCGTAAGTGTCTTCTAGTGAGCAACGAGGCGGGGAGGGTGTACCTTGTCCGCGAGCCAGGAGTCGACCTCGAGCGCGTCGTGCAGGAACTGCTGCGCGCGCAGCGCCGAGTCCAGCCGCGCCGCGCGCGCGTCCGCCGCCGCGCACACCGCCGCGTAAGTGTCTTCTAGTGAGCAACGAGGCGGGGAGGGTGTACCTTGTCCGCGAGCCAGGAGTCGACCTCGAGCGCGTCGTGCAGGAACTGCTGCGCGCGCAGCGCCGAGTCCAGCCGCGCCGCGCGCGCGTCCGCCGCCGCGCACACCGCCGCGTAAGTGTCTTCTAGCTTTTTGCAGAGCGACGCGATCTAAACACACATTATCCACACATTAAGACACAATACACATTTCCAACGTCTAATCTATTAGATTAATCGGCCCCGATTAGCTACCCAACTTAAGAAAAACATGTGACGAACAAATACATTGCCGGATACGCGATTCTGAATGACTTCAATGTGTATTTTCAATAGTTAATAACAAATATTGTCGAGGTATTGTTTTTGAATAAATAAATGAAATGCTACGATTAAATCTTCTTCTTACCTTCTCATCATCCTGATGGTGTTCCTTCCCGTGCGCGAGCACGCGCTCGATGACTTGCTCGCGGCCGCGCAGCTCGTCGCGCAGCTTGGCGTGCTTCTTCTGCGCGGCCTGCGCGGCGTGCAAGTCCGCCGGGAGCGCCTCGGAGGACGCGGCCGCGGCGCGCTCGGCCAGCCAGTCCAGCTCGCCGTCTAGCTCTAGAGCGAACTTGTGCAGTCTGTAAAATGTACGTCCTCTTTAGGGCCCCGTCATTTTTTCAAGTGCTCATTTTAAGCAGTGCGTAAAAAACTTGATGAGAAAACGATTCCAAAGAAATCTATGATATAGTATTAAATAAAAATCGGACTCGCGCTCGATGGCTGGCGCGTCGAAGTGCCCCAGCGACATTAAGTCCGCCCCCTGGCTCGCGAGCACGGTGGCCTTCTGCTTCCATGTTGTATGTATACTCACTGCAGGCTAGATGTGAGCTTGTCCCGCCTGTTCTGCGCGTGCGGCTGCAGCGCGCGCACCGCGTCGCGCAGCGCGCCGGACTCGCGCTCGATGGCCGGCGCGTCGAAGTGCCCCAGCGACACTAAGTCCGCCCCCTGGCTCGCGAGCACGGTGGCCCTCTGCTCCCGTGTTGTATGTATACTCACTGCAGGCTAGATGTGAGCTTGTCCCGCCTGTTCTGCGCGTGCGGCTGCAGCGCGCGCACCGCGTCGCGCAGCGCGCCGGACTCGCGCTCGATGGCCGGCGCGTCGAAGTGCCCCAGCGACACTAAGTCCGCCCCCTGGCTCGCGAGCACGGTGGCCCTCTGCTCCCGTGTTGTATGTATACTCACTGCAGGCTAGATGTGAGCTTGTCCCGCCTGTTCTGCGCGTGCGGCTGCAGCGCGCGCACCGCGTCGCGCAGCGCGCCGGACTCGCGCTCGATGGCCGGCGCGTCGAAGTGCCCCAGCGACACTAAGTCCGCCCCCTGGCTCGCGAGCACGGTGGCCCTCTGCTCCCGTGTTGTATGTATACTCACTGCAGGCTAGATGTGAGCTTGTCCCGCCTGTTCTGCGCGTGCGGCTGCAGCGCGCGCACCGCGTCGCGCAGCGCGCCGGACTCGCGCTCGATGGCCGGCGCGTCGAAGTGCCCCAGCGACACTAAGTCCGCCCCCTGGCTCGCGAGCACGGTGGCCCTCTGCTCCCGTGTTGTATGTATACTCACTGCAGGCTAGATGTGAGCTTGTCCCGCCTGTTCTGCGCGTGCGGCTGCAGCGCGCGCACCGCGTCGCGCAGCGCGCCGGACTCGCGCTCGATGGCCGGCGCGTCGAAGTGCCCCAGCGACACTAAGTCCGCCCCCTGGCTCGCGAGCACGGTGGCCCTCTGCTCCCGTGTTGTATGTATACTCACTGCAGGCTAGATGTGAGCTTGTCCCGCCTGTTCTGCGCGTGCGGCTGCAGCGCGCGCACCGCGTCGCGCAGCGCGCCGGACTCGCGCTCGATGGCCGGCGCGTCGAAGTGCCCCAGCGACACTAAGTCCGCCCCCTGGCTCGCGAGCACGGTGGCCCTCTGCTCCCGTGTTGTATGTATACTCACTGCAGGCTAGATGTGAGCTTGTCCCGCCTGTTCTGCGCGTGCGGCTGCAGCGCGCGCACCGCGTCGCGCAGCGCGCCGGACTCGCGCTCGATGGCCGGCGCGTCGAAGTGCCCCAGCGACACTAAGTCCGCCCCCTGGCTCGCGAGCACGGTGGCCTTCTGCTCCCATGTTGAGAGCTCTTGCTCCACGGTCTGTGGGATTACAGTGTAATTACAAATTAGATTTTAAATTGAAATAACGGAGTGTTTGTTGACATGTTTCAATTCAGTCCAAATAGTACTGGTACACAGTGAAGGAAAATCTATGACTCCATCATCAGACCATCGTCACCAAGTGTAATGTATAGAACTCGTCAAAACAAAACAAATGAGGTCAAACTAGAGAGTTATACAAGTAGCCATTGAGGAGTTCCACTATCCACCTCCTGACTCCATCATCAGACCATCGTCACAAAGTGTAATGTGTAGAACTCGTCAAAACAAAACAAATGAGACCAAACTCGAGGGGTATACAAGTAGCCATTGAGGAGTTCCACTATCCACCTCCTGACTCCATCATCAGACCATCGTCACCAAGTGTAATGTATAGAACTCGTCAACACAAAACAAATGAGACCAAACCCGAGGGGTATACAAGTAGCCATTGAGGAGTTTCTCTATCCACCTCCTGACTCCATCATCAGACCATCGTCACCAAGTGTAATGTATAGAACTCGTCAAAACAAAAAAAATTAGATCAAACTCGAGGGGTATACAAGTAGCCATTGAGGAGTTCCACTATCCACCTCCTGACTCCATCATCAGACCATCGTCACCAAGTGTAATGTATAGAACTCGTCAAAACAAAAAAAATGAGACCAAACTCGAGGGGTATACAAGTAGCCATTGAGGAGTTCCACTATCCACCTCCTGACTCCATCATCAGACCATCGTCGCCAAGTGTAATGTATAGAACTCGTCAAAACAAAACAAATGAGACCAAACTCGAGGGGTATACAAGTAGCCATTGAGGAGTTCCACTATCCACCTCCTGACTCCATCATCAGACCTACGTCACCAAGTGTAATGTATGGAACTCGTCCATACAAACCAATTGATACCAAACTCGAGGTTTCCCCCACGCAAATGTTGCCCTCCGTTTGTACCCCCTTAGGGGTGGAATTTCCCAAAACGCTGAAAGTACTTTATTTGGTTTTAGATAATATTCTTGCCACAAAGTATTAAGACCCTAGCACAAAAAAAAAGTTTCCCCCATACAAACTTTGCACCCCTATTTAACCCCTTTAGGGGTGGAATTTCAAATAATCCCTGCTTATCCGTCGCTTACGTTATAAAAGGTAGTTTGGGTGTAAATTTCAAGTTTATAGTCCCAGTAGTTTCGGCTGTGCGTGTATCAAGTCAGGAAGTCTTCTTTTATGTATATAAATAAAATAATTAATTAATATAGATTAACAGAGCTGTATGTAAGGAAAATTTGTTGCTAAGGAACCCTGAAAAGCAAACAATAATTTAAAAAACAAACTAACAACTTATTCTATGACATTTATTTATTCCTAACACGGGGCATGCAACTGGGCTGAAAACAGGTAGATGCTGCGTACCTGGTGCTGGGTGACCAGTCGTTTGCAGCTGCGCAGGTCGGAGCCCGTCTCCTCGCTGCGCAGCGCGCGTTCCAAGTCCACGAGGCGCGCCTTCGCGTCTTCCACAGATCTGCACAGGAGAATAGGATTTAGTTACACAAACAACTATCAAGGAAATTCTACAAGTGCTGATTTTCAAAAGATTTAACGACTATTTTATTGCTCTATCCTTAAAAGGAAAAACGGAACCCTAATCACTTTGTTGTCCGTCTGTCTGTCTTTCAAGACCTTTTAGTGTAATAGTAAATTATATCTAAAAAATCTAATCTAATCTATATAGGCATTTAAACTAAATTAGGTTTGATAGAGGGTCCAGAAGTGTAAAGAGATGGTCGGACAAAATGTCCGAACAGCTGGAATTACCACCCAGCGCTGTTCTCCACCAGCGTCGCCTGGTGAAGGACAGCGCTATAGGGGTCGCCTGGACCGAATCAGTATGAGGCAAACCATTGATCGTCTAAGGAGTCATGATCCTTAGCAATGGAGGAACGATTAAGAAGGTTCAATGGATGAGTGAAATCGTAATTTGACACTCTCACTTTGCGCTGGTTATTGTGAAAGTTTGATATAAAATGCGGTCAGGTACCTCCTGTGCTGGCTCTGTAGCGCGGCCTGGCGCAGCTTGCCGCCCTTGTCGCGCGACGCGGCCACCAGCGCCGCCCACGCCGCGCGCACGCCCTCCAGCCGCTGCGCCACCTCCGCGGCGCGCGCGGGGTCCGACTTCTGCAGGGATTGCCCGATGTGCAACAAATACACGTACCTCCTGTGCTGGCTCTGTAGCGCGGCCTGGCGCAGCTTGCCGCCCTTGTCGCGCGACGCGGCCACCAGCGCCGCCCACGCCGCGCGCACGCCCTCCAGCCGCTGCGCCACCTCCGCGGCGCGCGCGGGGTCCGACTTCTGCAGGGATTGCCCGATGTGCAACAAATACACGTACCTCCTGTGCTGGCTCTGTAGCGCGGCCTGGCGCAGCTTGCCGCCCTTGTCGCGCGACGCGGCCACCAGCGCCGCCCACGCCGCGCGCACGCCCTCCAGCCGCTGCGCCACCTCCGCGGCGCGCGCGGGGTCCGACTTCTGCAGGGATTGCCCGATGTGCAACAAATACACGTACCTCCTGTGCTGGCTCTGTAGCGCGGCCTGGCGCAGCTTGCCGCCCTTGTCGCGCGACGCGGCCACCAGCGCCGCCCACGCCGCGCGCACGCCCTCCAGCCGCTGCGCCACCTCCGCGGCGCGCGCGGGGTCCGACTTCTGCAGGGATTGCCCGATCTACAACAATTACACAGCTTATTAGTAGGGTAAATCACCAGCAGCTGGCCACCCTTCAATAGCTGGCCCCCTCATACTAAAAACACAGTCTGCAAGCTTGGCGTTGTTTGGGCCAACGATGGGGGGTACGCGGGGAAGCGGGAGGCGAGGAAATTCTGCGCAAACTCATTGAGTTTGCGCTGACTATTCTGAAGAGGTGTCAACATTGACTTTATAAAACCGACTTCTAAATGGTAAAGTTAAAATTAGGTTTGGGTGTTTTTTTTTTAATAATGTCACTTCAATTGTGTTCAAAATCGATACCTGAGGCCTCAAGAGGTCTTTTAATATGAATCCGTGGGTAAATACAAAAAAGGCCGCCATCTTGAAATTCTTTAAATACGGTCCGATTTCGTTGAAAATCGATATCTGCGAGTCCAAGGGGCCTCTTAATACGAATCCGAGGTTAGATTTTCAAAAAGTGGACGCCATCTTGAAAATCTTTAAATACGGTCTGATTTCGTTCAAAATTGATATCTGAAGGTCCGAGGGACCTCTTAATACGAATCTGAGGTTGGATTTTCAAAAAGTGGACGCCATCTTGAAAATCATTAAATACGGTCCGATTTCGTTCAAAATTGATATCTTAAGGTCCGAGGGACCTCTTAATACGAATCCGAGGTTGGATTTTCAAAAAGTGGTCGCCATCTTGAAAATCTTTAAATACGGTCCGATTTCGTTCAAAATTGATATCTGAAGGTCCGAGGGACCTCTTAATACGAATCCGAGGTTGGATTTTCAAAAAGTGGACGCCATCTTGAAGATCATTAAATACGGTCCGATTACGTTCAAAATTGATATCTTAAGGTCCGAGGGACCTCTTAATACGAATCCGAGGTTGGATTTTCAAAAAGTGGTCGCCATCTTGAAAATCTTTAAATAACCGATTTCGTTTAAAATTGATATCTTAGAGTCCGAGGGACCTCTTAATACGAATCCGAGGTTAAATTTTCAAAAAGTGGACGCCATATTGAACATCTTTAAATACGGCCCGATTTTGTTCAAAATTGATATCTGAGCGTCCTAGGGACCTCTTAATATGAATCCGAAGTTGGATTTTTAAAAACTGGTCGCCATCTTGAATTTCTTTAAATACGATCCGATTTCGTTCAAAATTGATATCTGAGGGTCCGAGGGACCTCTTAATATGAATCCGAAGTTGGATGTACAAAAAGTGGCCGCCATCTTGAAAATCTTTAAATACGATCCGATTTTTTTCAAAATTTATATTTGAGGGTCCGAAGGGACTCTTAATACAAATCCAAGATTGGATTTTCAAATCTAACCTCGGATTCGCATTAAAAAGCCCCTCGGACCCTTAGATATCGATTTTGAACAAAATCGGGCGGTATTTAAAGATTTTCAAGATGACGGAGCTTTTTTTAAATCCGAGCTCGGATTAGTGTTAAGAGGCCCGTCGGATCCTCAGATATCGGTTTTGAACAAAATCGGACTGTATTTAAAAAATCAAGATGGCGGCTACTTTTTGAAAATCCAACCTCAGATTCCTATAAAGAGGCCCCTCGGCCCCTCAGTTATCAATTTTGAACGAAATCGGACCGTATTTAAAGATTTTCAAGATGGCGGACCTTTTTTTTAAAATCCAAGCTCGGATTAGTGTTACGAGGCCCCTAGGATCCTCAGATATAGATAGTGAACTAAATCGGACCGCATTTAAAGAATTTCAAGAAAGCGGCCACTTTTTGAAAATAACCTCGGATTCTAATTTAAAAGTCTCTCGGATCCTTAGATAACGATTTTGAAAACGAAAAAAAATGGTCGCGAATTGCGGCGCGCAACGCACTGTGGTTAGTTGGGATCACACGCAATAAATTAGAAAAATTACCGTCGCTCGAAGTCGTGGCCGTGTAAGGCGTAATACTTTATAACTACAATTTAGAAAAGATGAAAAACCCCTCACATTTTAATTTCAAAGTTGAATATCTGACAACATCAGAACCGATTTTGTTGAAACGTAGCTAAGAACCATCTAGATCACGTCAGCTTTCGAACAAAAAAAATCGGTTCATTCGTTTTGGAGCAACGGTGCCACAGACAGACACACAGACACTCCTATTTTTGCGTCGGGGGTTAAAAGGAAACTAGTTGAAAGAATCGTTCGACAGCTCAGTTGCTTCAAAGCGACTGACCCGGAAGGTCACTTATTCGAATCCAGCTCGAAGCAATGAATTGGGTTGTGTCCTAATTTTTTTTTACGATGCCATTCGAACCAGTTTTTGGAGAGGAACAAATCTTTGTATGGGAGCAACTACAATTAAAGAACATAAATACCCAAAAAATTGAGTTGAAGACGGACCTCGCTGGCGGCAGCCGAAAACGTTTCATACTGATTAACGTTGAATCATGACGTCACAGTGTGATATTTGTACTAATCCTTGTATGGAAAATTAAGTAAATTGCTGTTTAGGTCGCGAAACACTGCGTTTAGGACCATTATTGTCATACAATTTTGTCACTATAAAAGCGTAAGGATTCTATTGGTAGCTTTAAATTAAATTTTGGACAGTAAAAAAATGCATATTTTTTCTAAACTTTCAAGGTTCATATCTTTTTTAAGATTTTAATGATTTTTAGTAATTTATACTTAATTATATTTATTTGATGGTTTACTATTCATTTAGCAACACTGCGTTATCAATTTTAACATGTGGAAACTACCCAATTGTACTTACGCTGTCGACGTTCCTGAGTTGTTTCTCGTTGGCCTGCAGCTCTGCTTCAAACGCCTCGTGCTTTTGCAGTTTGCGCTCCAAGTTCGCCAGGTCCCTGTCACACGGAACTTTGTTAAATATTTATATTTATCGACACTTAATGACATAATCCGCCGGTCTCTTGCCAGCATCAATGTGCCTGCTCTTCTTGAGCCACCTGGCATTGTCAGAGATGATGGCAAAAGACCTGATGGTGTGTCTCTGGTTCCGTGGAGGTTGGGACGGATGCTTGTGTGGGACGCTACATGTGTTAGACACACTGGCACCGTCTCACCTCCAACGGACTACTTCTAAAGCGGGTGCAGCGGCGGAAAACGCCGAAAATCTGAAATGTAATAAATATAGAGGCCTCGGCAGAGAGTACGACTTTGTACCCTTTGGCGTCGAGACCCTCGGTCCGTGGGGTCCCAGTGCGCATAAGTTATTTGCAGAAATCGCGACGACATTTCATTGCATGTTTTAAAAAAAATTGAAATTGTTAATCGGAATGGAAAAGGCGCTCATTTACCTATAGCTTTGGTCCTTGGCTGTCCGGGTCTTGTCCTGGATCCAAGCCTGCAGCTCTTCTGTAGATGCCAGGAACTGTGACGAAAAGAGAGTTATGAGTCTTGATAGCACATTTAAAACTAATTAATATCAAGGCGCGTAAGTACGATTGTCTCGGCGCCCAATACGAATTCACAGCTTTTGGCGTCGAGACACTTGGCCCGTGGGGTAAGGGCGCTCAGGGGCTCCACAAGGCGCTTGGCAAACGGCTAAGGAAGGCAACAGGCGACCCTCGCGCGGGCAGCTTTCTCGCGCAGAGAATTGCTATCGCAATCAAGCACGGGAATGCTGCCTGCGCGACGGGAACCATCCCTAGGGGTCCAAATTTCGATTTTAATTTTTAATGTTTAGTTTAGTTTTTAATAGTTTTAATATCTTTTCCTTGTAAATATGTTTTGTATTAGTTATTTATGTTAATTAAGGTTTGTTCCCAATTTTACAGATTTCTATTACAGATTTCCAATTCTACAGATTTCCAATTCTACAGATTCTCAATTCCACAGATTTCCAATTGTACAGATTCCCAATTCTACGGATTCCCAATTCTACAGATTTCCAATTCTACGGATTCCCAATTCTACAGATTCCCAATTCTAAAGATTCCCAATTCTACGGATTCCCAATTCTACAGATTTCCAGTTCTACAAATTTCCAATTCTACAGATTCCTAATTCTACGGATTCCCAATTCTACAGATTCCCAATTCTACGGATTCTCAATTCTACAGATTCCCAATTCTACAGATTCCCTATTCTAAAGATTCCCAATTCTACAGATTCCCAATTGAGATTGAGAATCTATAGAATTGGGAATCTGTAGACATGAGAATCTGTAGAATTGGGAATCTGTACACATGAGAACCTGTAGACATGAGAATCTGTAGAATTGGGAATCTGTAGACATGAGAATCTGTAGAATTGAGAACCTGTAGACATGAGCATCTGTAGAATTGGGAATCTGTAGACATGAGAATCTATAGAATTGGGAATCTGTAGACATGAGAATCTGTAGAATTGAGAACCTGTAGACATGAGCATCTGTAGAATTGGGAATCTGTAGACATGAGAATCTGTAGAATTGGGAATCTCTAGACATGAACATCTGTAGAATTGGGAATCTATAGACTTGGGCCCAAAGGATTCCGGGTATGAGCTACATGACGTTACCTGTTGATGCGCCAGGTTGGCGAGCAGCGCGCGGCGGCGAGCGGCGGCCGCCGCGCGCACCGCCTCGCGCCGCGCCGCCACCGCCGCCATGCGCGCCGAGATACTGCAATGTAACACACACATATACACTTCCTTTCCTCATGTAAATCATTACGCATTCAATCCACCAAACTACGACACAACTTGAAAAAGGACTTGACGTAAAAATTATCAGTGAGCCATCAAAAAAACGAGTATTTCCGAGAATGTGCCCCGTTGAGTGAGGGGGTGCCCTTTGTTTCCCATAATTTTGTTGTTCCGAATTTCGATGGTCAGAAGTTGATATCCATAAAATTTATAAACATACATATCAGTCGTCATAATTTTTGTTCAGTATAACGCTCTATAGTTCTAATATCAATGACCTATAATATTAAATCCTATAATCTCAAAAGTCATAAAATTGATGACTATAATGTTTAAAGGTCTATAGATAATTATTCAGAAATGTTGTAAGGCATTTATTTCAACGTACTAATGGTTGTTATTCATATCGCATTAATGCCTAAAGTTAATTATGTCTAAGAAACCAAATCTATAACATCCATAGGTATATAGATAATTACTCAGAAACATTTCTAGACATAATAAAACTACTATCAAACCTATCAAAATGTAGAACCTATCAAAATAAGCATAAAACGTCAAATAAACTAAAGTGGTGTATAAAGTTCAAGTTTTTCAAAGAACAACAAGAACAGGGACTTAGTGGCAAAACCGACTCGGATCGCGGATAGGTTAGAAGACGGAAGCGGGAGCTTTGAGCATAAAATTTAAGTTCCGATTTTTTCAGTCCATACCGTTACCCAACATAATTGTTATAAGTCATATTGTCGAAAGTCATAAAATTATACAATATAAATTGGAGTTCCGATTTTTGCAAGTCATCATTATTGTTAGTCATAAAATTGTTTAGTCATAACATTCAATGTGCAGATGGTATGCCATTTCATATTATTGAAAGCAATAAACTTGCTTATTATAATTGTTGTAAAGTCTTTTTTCGCAGGTCATAATGATGGGTAGTCACGTGGTTAGTTAGTCATAACATTTAATGTGAGGGTGGTGTCAGACTTCATAATATTACAGTCAATAAAAACACTCGCAATAATTATAAGAAGGTATAAAATTCTTGTTCTAAATAAATTGTTGTTCTTGAACTAACGAACCTATCGAAGTGGTTGTACGAGTCAGTATATATTTTTTTTAAATACTAATCCAAAAATATTGCAATGACATACGATTTATATCCCAATTTAAGTAGTGCGTAGGATAAAAACTACAATGTTTGTGTTGCACAATTTATAATATTTTTTGCAAACAAGTGTTTCCGCTCTTTTATAAAAAAAATAACCTCGAAGACGAAAGCGGGAGCAAAGCTCCCGCTTCCGTCTTCTAACCTATCCGCGATCCGAGTCGGTTTTGCCACTAAGTCCCTGTTCTTGTTTTTCTTTGAAAAACTTGAACTTTATACACCACTTTAGTTTATTTGACGTTTTATGCTTATTTTGATAGGTTCTACATTTTGATAGGTTTGATAGTAGTTTTATTATGTCTAGAAATGTTTCTGAGTAATTATCTATATACCTATGGATGTTATAGATTTGGTTTCTTAGACATAATTAACTTTAGGCATTAATGCGATATGAATAACAACCATTAGTACGTTGAAATAAATGCCTTACAACATTTCTGAATAATTATCTATAGACCTTTAAACATTATAGTCATCAATTTTATGACTTTTGAGATTATAGGATTTAATATTATAGGTCATTGATATTAGAACTATAGAGCGTTATACTGAACAAAAATTATGACGACTGATATGTATGTTTATAAATTTTATGGATATCAACTTCTGACCATCGAAATTCGGAACAACAAAATTATGGGAAACAAAGGGCACCCGTGTGCGTATGTATGTGAGAGTGTGTGCGTGTGTGGGTATCTATGTGTGTGTGCGTGTGTGAGTGCATGTAAGTGTGTGTGTGTGTGTGTGTGTGTGTGTGTGTGTGTGTGTGTGTGTGTGTGTGTGTGTGTGTGTGTGTGTGTGTGTGTGTGTGTGCGTGTGTGCGTGTGTGTGTGTGAGTGCATGTAAGTGTTTGTGTGTGTATGTGTGTGTGTGTGTGTGAGTGTGATTAATGTGTGATGCCAGGCGTAAAATTATATTGCATAATAATAATATAATAAAATAAAATAAATAAGTATAATAAGTGTGGCTCACCGTGGCGCGGCGTGGTGCGGGCGCTGGGCCAGCTTGTCGGCGCGCGTGCGCAGCGCCTGCAGGCGCTCGGCCTGCGCCGACAGCCGCGCCTCCAGCTCCTCGTGCCTCTTCAGAAGCGCCGATGCCTCGTCCACTGACGCCTGCGGCGAATAGCACTTATTGTTAATTTTTAATACAGTTGCACAAAAAGTGCTACTTTACGTAGCTGTTTAGCGTGCGGAAAGTTGGTTTTTGCGCACTAGTGCTTTTCACTTTTCCTTGTACAAATTGTACCATTAACTATATAAATAAAATAGAACTGTATTAAACTGTAATATAAACTCTATTAAACTTCATTCTTTTCAACTGTATTACAATGATGTTACAGAATGAATACTATAAAAGTTTCAAATTCCTTACTTGTTGTTTTTCTTATTTTTTCGTAACTGTATTTAAAAAATTCGTTCGATACACGTGCGGAAATATCATTATTCACTCGTCCCGGTACTCGTGACCTAATGACATACTTTCCGCACTAGCATCGAAATGTACTATTATTATTTATTTCTATATCTACACACATATTATAAACCCGCTAAAATGCGTTCAGAAACTAGCAGTAATTACCAGCATTATATCAATAATATATACTAAATATTAGTATTTTCATTAAGATATCGATATTGATAAAGTAATGACTTTTAAATTTCAAAGCGTGGCCCAGAGCCTTCGATACTGTTCGATGGAAATCTAGTTGGTCATGATTTTAAATCTAGTCGGCAATGTCGGTTATTCTAAAGGTTCCCGAACACATCATTGAGGATTTATTATATATGTGTAGATAAAGTACTGTATGCAACTGTACATAATTAGGCCTTAAAACACTCGCGTGATGCTATTATGTAACTCGCCGACGCTTAAGACCTCTCATTATGTACAGTTGCATAAACTATTATTATATTTGGAGAACCAACAGCTACAGAAACACATAGTGTGACATATAAAAATATTCGAATATATTATAAAGACAAGTGACATAAAATATGGACAACTGTGATTAATCATATTTAAACACTATCAAAAGCTCAATATTGTACCCTGACTTGTAACAATGGTTATTAAAATATGCCTCATTTCATTTCACATTAATTTTTTGAATAAAAAAATAAAATTACAAATCTATCCAAAATATCAACTCTGAATTTATTTATTTTTTCCTCCGTCATAGTGTGCTTTTTATTTGTGTCGATGGTATCATGAAAAAACAAATTAACATTTTCTGTTAACATCATAATTATAAATTGAAGATTGTGATTAAATTTCGTTATTTACTTTAATATTTGGATTCGGAATTGTACAGTCATATTCAATTGTAAAACGTAAATCAATTTCCTTATTCAATATTAGCACGTTCAATTCAATTATATCCAGTATTCATATACAACAGGTCAAATAAATTCAGTATTTAAATTCAACATATCTAATCAGCAGAGCCCGGAGATTTCACGGCAAAACACAACACTATCGTAATCTAGCCAGTGGTAGAAACATAAATTTTATCGATATCGATAATTGTGTAGTAGAAGAAAATACGTCACCAAATAAAATAAATATTTAATAAAAAAAAATTGAAGTTTGTACGAAATTATATATTAGAAACAGATGCAATTTCTTCTTCGTAATTCAGGGCGATTCTGTATCCACGTTTTGATCCGATCTTGCACATTACTCATTTTTATTTTTATTAATAACTGTAATATTAAGGTATTATACGTATATATCAAACACGTCGGTTTCAAAGCGTTATAAGAAATTAATAATATCTAGACCCAATTTATGTTTTATACGTAATGAAATTACATTTAAAGTCTTATGGAGTAATAAGTGTCTATTATTGACTGTATTGTCTTTTCGAATGAGGTTTATCGCGACTTTTTAGTTGGCTCAAATACCTTATGGCGTTTTCGGAAGAAAAATACACTTCTAGTTTTTTATTAAGAATATAAAAAGTTATTTTGCACACTGTAAGTTGTCAATAATGTAAAAATATATCGGCATGTTATTTTTATACCTATATACCTAATAAATACTCGATATCGATAAAATAATGTGTCCATCGCTGGCTAGATTACGATAGTGTTTTGTTTTGCCGTGAAAAATCCGGGCTCTGCTAATCAGAATTCTGATTCAAAACAAAGTGTTAATGTTAGGATCAAGTGGCGCCATTGTATAGAACGTACGAAACTGTGATGGAAAATCCTGTCAAAAAACCCCAAGCCAAAAACTACGCAAAAGCTCGACGTTTTTAGTTTGCGTTCGTTTGTCAGAATTTACTCTAACAGTTTCAGTTCCACACTAGTTATAAATATCGTTATATCGTGGGACAATTCACACCAATTGATCTAGTCCCAAACTAGGCAAAGCCTGTACTATGGGTACTAGACAACGGATAAACATACTTATATAGATAAATAAATATTAAACATCCAAGACTCGAGAACAAACATTCGTATTCATCATACAAATATCTGCCCCGACCGGGGATCGAACCCGGGACCTCAAGCTTCATAGTCAGGTTCTCTAACCACTGGGCTATTCGGTCGTCTAAGTTAGTCGGTTAGAGGCACTCACCCCGCTCTGGCTGTACTCCAGGAAGGCCTCGTGCGCGCCGCTGGACGCGTCGATCTGGTCCGCCTCGCGGTTGAACGCCTGCAGTTCCACCACCTCTCGGAGGCGTGCGTCCTTTTCTTCCCAACCTGATGACATTACATGCAGCATTACGTTTCGTATACTTTTGAACAGCACTGGCCAAACTAGATTTGTGAACCCGATGGCCGTTGGGGCGGAAAGGTTCTCGAGTGGCGACCACGTAGGCGTGGATAGGCCCCCCACAAGGTGGACTGATGACCTGGTAAAGGTCGCGCGAGTCCGCTGGATGCGGGTGGCGCAGGACCGGTCAATTTGGCACTCTTTGGGGGAGGCCTATGTCTAGCAGTGGACGTCTTTCGGCTGATAAATAAATACATATTTTGCGGACAATCTTACACAAATCGACCTATCATCATCAGATCATATGATGATGATCCACAAATATTTATTTATTTTGATTGATTTGTAAACATGTAATCACCTTTCCTGACGGCCTCCTGCTCGGCCTCGAGGTGCTGGATCCTGTCGGCCACGTCGGCCAGCGCGGGGTTGTTGGCCAGCAGCTGGCGGCCCAGCCCCACCACCTCCTTGAACCTGGAACGAGATGGCACAAGCCGTCAGGCCATGTGAGCGGGCAAGGTGCTCGCTCACATGCGTACACACGGTTTTTAGATCGATGCATTAGATCAAGTCTTAGAGCATACATAACTGGAGTAGCCTTATGTCGTATTTGCGTACAAAAATGTCTGCCGAATTTTGCGGGGCGGGGGGGAGCATCTTAATAGGATATTGAAACTCAATTGTATATTTCAAGCTTGAAGTTCTCTAGTTCTATTTTTCAAAACGTCCCGGTTCGATTCCCAAGCTGAGTACAATTTTTAGGGTTCCGGTACCTCAGAAGGAAAAAAACGGAACCCTTATAGGATCACTCGGTTGTCTGTCTGTCCGTCTGTCACAGCCGATTTGCTCCGAAACTACTGGCCCGATCGAGTTGAAATTTGGTACACATGTGTAAATTGGTGACCCAAAGATGGACGCGTAAAGTAAATTAATGAATTCTGAACAAGGGGGCCACTTTGGGAGGTAAACTGGAAAATTAAAAAAAAAAGTTTCGCAAACTGTATTGTGTGACATATCAAATGAAAGGGGTTGTTGTAAGCATCTCAGATATTTTTTTATAATTTTAGCAAAAATAGATTTGAAGTAATTTAATTTATCTTAGTTAATGTTAATTATAATCTTGTATTTTTATTTCAATAAATTTTACTATTTAGGAAATAAGACGAAAATTGACAATTCCCCCCCGTATCTCCGAAACTACTATGCTTAAAATTCTGAAAAAAATATGGAAAATAGTTCCTTGCCTAAAGGTTACAGGAAAACCTATAAGAAGTTTGAGTATTCAAAGTAACGGGAAAATTCTCAATATTTTCAAGAGATCGCTCTTCAGCGATAAGACCGCCTGTTGTCTACCTCTACCTACATGTTATTGTATTGTTTCTCTCTGTAACTGCTTTTTTTGTGTGAGGTGTGCAATAAAGATAAAAATTTGTATTGTATTGTATTGTATTTTTGTGTATTTTGTATGGAGCGCCTAATGCTTAGAGAATAGGAATTTTACGGAACCACGAGAGTTGAACTCGCACATGTCCGGTTTTCGGGGCGATTATCTCCGACTCTATTCACTTAATCGAAAAAATTGCCGAGAAACCTTATATTTATTTTGAAAGGCCTATCGATTGATGTGCCACACGTGGGCTTACAATTAATAAAAAAAAATTGACTTTCAGTTTTATGTATGAAGCGGTCCCTAAAAAAAATTTTTTAGTCATTTTAATTACAAAACTATGTAGCGGCTAACAAAATACACCTATCCTCGATTTTTTTATTCAAATACACCTTATAGTTTTCGAGTAAAATGCCTGTGACATACGGACAGAAGGACATAAATAAATAAATAAATAAATATTACGAGACAATCTTACACAAATCAACCTAGGCCCACGGTAAGCTCAATAAGGCTTGTATTGTGGGTACTAGGTGACGATATATATAATAGATAAATACATATAGATACTTATATACATATATAACTACCATAACTCAGGAACAAATATTCGTGATAACACACAAATAAATGCCCTGACCGGGATTCGAACCCGGGACCTCCAGCTTCGTAGGCAGAGTCACTACCAACTGGGCTACGGAGGCCGTTAAGACATGACGAAACTGTAAGAGTTCCGTTTTTGCCATTAAGGCTACGGAACCCTAAAAAGGAATGTGCTAGAACTCACTCGTCGTCGTGTGTCTTGATGTCGTCCCCGAGCTCGCGGTGCTCCTTCAGGAGGTGCTCCGCCGTCGCCACGTCCTTCGCCGTCGTCTCCTGCGCCAGCTGCTCGTGCACTTTCTGGAACACACGTTACATCATTACATTACATTATTCGTTTCGGTCATTGTGGCACTCTTTGGGGGAGGCCTATGTCCAGGTTACATCATTACATTATTCGTTTCGGTCATTGTGGCACTCTTTGGGGGAGGCCTATGTCCAGGTTACATCATTACATTGTGGCACTCTTTGGGGGAGGCCTATGTCCAGGTTACATCATTACATTATTCGTTTCGGTCATTGTGGCACTCTTTGGGGGAGGCCTATGTCCAGGTTACATCATTACATTGTGGCACTCTTTGGGGGAGGCCTATGTCCAGGTTACATCATTACATTATTCGTTTCGGTCATTGTGGCACTCTTTGGGGGAGGCCTATGTCCAGGCTACATCATTACATTGTGGCACTCTTTGGGGGAGGCCTATGTCCAGGTTACATCATTACATTATTCGTTTCGGTCATTGTGGCACTCTTTGGGGGAGGCCTATGTCCAGGTTACATCATTACATTATTCGTTTCGGTCATTGTGGCACTCTTCGGGGGAGGCCTATGTCCAGCAGTGGACGTCAAACTCAAACTCAAACTCAATATGATCTTTATTCAAGTAGGCCTAGTAACAAGCACTTTCAAATCGTCAGTTAATTTTTTAGAGTAATTTTTAAACATAAAGAATAAAATATATATGATATAAAAATTGTATAAAAAATACTAGTAGAATATTTCTAGAAAAACAATCTAATGTCAAAAAACAAAATATAAAAATTCAGTCAAAATTAGTTCCATGGAGTTTTATCATTCATGTAGTCTTGTGTGCTATAATAAGCTTTCGAGATAAGTTTACGCTTCACATAGTCATTCGGCTGCTATGATGATGATTATTCGTTTACCAGCTTCTGCCCGCGACTTCGTCCGCGTGGAACTCGTTTATAGCATAGCTCCATACAAACTTTCGCCTCCCGTTTCCCCCCCCTTATGGGATGATCCGAATTGCTAAACTTAAGTGGCAGTGGGCGGGGCACATTGCACGTAGAACCGATGGCCGTTGGGGCGGAAAGGTTCTCGAGTGGCGACCACGTACCGGAAGGCGCGGCGTGGGTAGGCCCCCCACAAGGACCTGGTAAAGGTCGCGGGAGTCCGCTGGATGCGGGTGGCGCAGGACCGTTCAATTTGGCACTCTCTGGGGGAGGCCTATGTCCAGCAGTGGACATCTTTCGGCTATTATGATGATGATGATGATGGGATGATTACCGGGATAAAAAGTATTCCATATGTTAATCCAGGCTATACACTACATGTATACCAAAATTCATCTTAATCCGTTCAGCCGTTTTTGCGTGATTGAGTAACAAACTACCAAACATCTAAACATCTAAACAGCCAAATTTTCGCATTTATAATATTAGTAGGATTAATATAATTAGAATTTTGGTCAAGCGCGAGTCGGATTTTAGTATTGAGACATTTTGAAACCCAGCGCCTGATGAAGGCAACGAGCAAAAATATTTGGTCTCCATACAAAGTTTCATCGCCTTTTTTGTTCTTTAAATGGATGAAATTTGATATAAATTATAGCCTGATATATAAGCAATGATCGGCTATCGGAAGCATTTTGTGTCACTTTGACGTCCTACCTAATGAATAGTAATGACTAATATGGATAAGTCGCTGTTATTCAAAATAAAACCACACATTCTTAAAAACTAACTGAATTTAATTTGTTATAGTAAATAATCATTATGTTTTCTATGTTTTATATTGTCAATCGATTTCTTTAAACATTCAGGATCCATTTATATAAATAAACGACTGTTCGACATCAACAGATGTGAGAGGTGCATAGTTGTAAACTGATATTTCGTTGTTATCATTCAAGTTTCTTACAAATTCGTAATCAGGGATTCCCTAATTAGTCATGTCCATGTAATAATTTCGTCATCAAATTGACATAAAATGTTTCCGATGGTCGATCACTGTATATAAGGCACATAACATAACAAAATACCGGAGATAATAAAAATAGAATAAATGTTTTCTACAATAATTTAAAAAAAATGCTTATAAATAAATGCTATTACCATTTGAATGAATTCATGATCGATCAGACCCTTAATTTAGCTTGCTGACATCTTAGAATTGTGTAATTTTGTAGTAGTATTTTCTAGTTTTTAGCTTTAGTACGTAAATAAATAATCTGTTTTTATAACAATCAATTAGGTCAATTTTAATAATTATAGCAACTATGGCTTTCTTTATATAAAACTAACTTATGTTGTTAGCATGTTAGTATATAAGACCATTGCAATGCCCTAGCAGGGTATCATGTACCTACTGTATAACCTATCATAAGACCTACTGTATGGACAATGAACATGATCGCAATAAATAAATAAATAAATAACTAGAAAGTTTCATATAAATTCGTCCGGTAGTTTTTGAGATTAAGTGGAACGTACATCCATCCAAACTTTCACGGTTATAATATTAGGATTTTAGTCCTTACAACTATGGTCAGGGTCAGCTTTAGCGCGGGGCGACCGGGGCGCCGAGGTGTATGGCCGTGAAATATACATATAGATATCAATATGTGTCAATTGGGAATGGATGAAAATTTTAGAAGCGTCTGATTATTTTTTTGGTGATAGGAATAACCTTCCTTAGCACCAGACAAAAGTTGCAAATTTTTCAGCTGAGTCAATTATTTTTGAAAAATATATACAGTTTCCTCACTTACGTTTTGGGTCAGAGAAAACACTTTCCTCGTTCGGTCTCTTATAACAAAAAAATTTCTTAAATATCTGTGATAAACTGACACTGGCAATGATATTGACAGTTGCAACAGCTATATTTGTCATTACCAGTGTCAGTTTACCACAGATATTGAAGATATTTTTTTTATAATATGAGACGGATCAAGGAAAGTGTCTATTGACCGTCCTTGACCCAAAACGTAAGTGAGGAAACTGTTTATATTTTTCAAAACTAATTGACTCAGCTGAAAAATCTGTACTTTTTTCTGGTGCTAGGGAAGGTTATTCCTATCACCAAAAATAGAATCAAGCACATCTAAAATGTTCATCCCTTCCCAATTGTAGTTGGGGGTTTGGGCGCGATTTTCGTGCCTGACGCATCTCACCAAGGTCGGCGAGACGAGCAGCTTCAAAATCCCACTTATGCGTTTGCATTTTGCAGGCAGTTAGGTGACGCTTTAGCGAATCCTTGTAACGAAGATGCTGCCCACCTCGATTCCGTTTGCCGGCTGATAGCTCGGAGTATAGAACGGCGTTCGATAGTCTACAGCGACAGCCATCTATACACCAAACATGCCCACACCACCTTAGCTGACCTTGCATCAGTAAAGCTTCCATGCCACACATCTCACAACGACGTAGTACCTACTTCCGTGTTGGGGACGCGATCCTGCCACTTGATTCTTAATAGAGCGCAAGCACCGTGGGTGGAACGTGTCCAGCAAGCGAATATCGCATTTGTACAGAAGCCGTGAAATATAAAAGGGCGCCTACGGCATGCCTCGCCCCCACCTAGATTATCGCCTATTTTTACAAGCTTTATATTAACTTGACTTCGTGTGAGTTGTCCGTCAAAATTTGCAACTCAATTTTGAAGCAGATATCTTTAAGCGATTGAGCTGAAGTTTTCGGTGAAGGTATAGTTTGGAAGACAATTCAATACTATGGTACCATCGAGCTGATCTGATGATGGAAACAGAAGGTGGCCATGGGAATTCAGTACTTAACCGACGTAACCCCGTTGAGTTTGGGCTCGGTAGAATCGTCTCAATGAGTAGTCGATTATGGTATACAGAAAAGTACAGTCTGGTGTATGGATTAACTAATGCTCCTACATTTTTCCACAGCTCCCAACAGAGGTGTAAGCGGCGCTTGTGCTAGAAGAAGAAGAGTGGGTGAACACGTAAACAAGTTTTTTGCCGCTATTAAGTTGAGGGTGCGCCACAGCGAGTATTTGGTGCGCCCGCTCGCGTTATTCACATGGTAAGACACAGCAGAGGGTATAGCGGCGATTACACTGCTTCGTTCGACTAATGCGATCGCCGAACTTGTTTCAAACTACTTCGCGGCCAGTTGCGTCGTCTGCACATTAATCTGTCGTCTACGGCGGTGGCCAAACGAGTCTTTAGTGACTCCTAACTCACGCGCTGTGTAAGTAGATGTGTATATTAGCTCGTCAGTATACCTGCAGCCAGTCCTCCAACATGGCGGCGCTGCGGCCGAAGATCTGGTGTCCCACGGCGCTCTCGAGGCGCGCGCGGCGCTCGGCGGCGGCGGCGCGGCACCGCTCCCACACCGCGTGGATCTCGCGCTGTCTTGCTTCCACGTTCGCGCGCTCGGTCGGGTACTGCGACTTCACGCTGGATAGAGGAAAGTAACGTTAGTTGGACTCGCACGCTCGGCCTTATAAGTAGTCTAGCAAACCGTCATCTCTCGAAGATCTCCCTCAAAAGTTTTACTAATAACGCTTCTGAATTTAACACGAGAACGGACAAAAAAAAATAGGGAAAGGTTTATTTAAATTGATTCACCAACGGTGAAGTTAAGTAAGCGCGCCAATAATATAGAATTGGCTACTTTCCTTAAAAAAATATTTAGTCCGTCAGTTAGATTATCAAAAAATATTGGACGCGTATTTTTTATTTTGTCAATCAAATAAAATATCTAAATATATAAAAGAAGAAACTGGCTGACTGATCTATCAACGCAGAGCCCAAACCGCTGTTTCTAGAGATTGCAAATTTGGCACGTAGGTTCCTTATAAGGTCTAGGAGTGCACTAAGAATGGATTTTTCAAAATTCAACCCCTAAGGAAGTGAAATGGGGGTCCAAAGTTTGATGGGGAAACTAGATTAGTTAGACTATTTTACTTGAAACTACACAGCAGTATTCCTAACGATAAATAAGTAAACAAGTGTTTTACGTTTTTTGAGAATTCAACCCCTAAAAGGGGGGAATGTGGTGACAGTCTGAAAACCAACATGGGTATCGTTTCTATGGTTTATTTTTCAAATCCAACGTGGCGGACGTGAAATACCATCTTCCCTGTTGGGGTGAGCTGGGGTTGAAATGTCTAAATATCAATATGGGTGTCGTTTTTATGATATTTTGGGAGTTCTGGTTCGAGAAATTCCAAATTTGACACGCAGGTTCCATATAAGGTCTAGGGATGCACTAAGAAAGGATTTTTCAAAATTCATCCCCTAAGGGGTGAAATGGGGGTCCAAAGTTTGATGGGGAAACTAGATTAGTTAGACTATTTCACTTGAAACTTCACAGCAGTATTCCTAACGATAAATAAGTAAACAAGTGTTTTAAGTTTTTTGAGAATTCAACCCCTAAAAGGGGGGAATGTGGTGACAGTCTGAAAACCAACATGGGTATCGTTTCTATGGTTTATTTTTCAAATCCAACGTGGCGGACGTGAAATACCATCTTCCCTGTTGGGGTGAGCTGGGGTTGAAATGTCTAAATATCAATATGGGTGTCGTTTTTATGGTTTTCTGGGACGTTAATTACGAAAATGGCATCGATTAACTGACGGACTTAATAGGATTATATATTTTTTACCCATGAAAGTACTCAATTCCAATTTTATATTCAATTTTAACTTCAAGTTAACGTAAATTTTTTAGTATTCTGATTTGTATACCACTAGCGACACGGGTAAAGCGCCTAGCAAGTACTGTAGAGACATACACGGGTACCTGTATCTCTGCAACCACAAAAGCAGGCTGCGCAAAAGAGACGTAAAGTTAGCATTTTGACAAATTTAATGAAAAAAAAAAAGTAACGTATCTACCGGTTGAATAACGTGGAATACGAGTATTACCGGTTGATATCCTGTATTACTCAAGAAATCACTGTTTTGGCTACAGAACACTAAATACTATAGAAAGGTGATGTGGGCGTGGCACGCGCGCCACTATTTCGAGCGTGCGCTCAGCTTTCGTCACCTGATCGCCGCGCAGTCGCTCACAGTCGTAGGCGACGTGGAGGGGATGAGGCGACACTGGTCCCGGTACAAACCGGCTGGATACCCCTTCTACAGTATTTAGTGTTTTGGCACAGAAATGTATGTCACCTCTCGTTCTCACTGGCACAGATAGAATACCATTTGATAAACAGTATTAACAGTACACAACACCAACAACAATAGTCTCTTGAAATTACATCCCTACAGGACAGTCGCCTTTACTGGCAATTTTCGTTATATGGCATCCAAATGCTGGAATAACATTCCTCCGCCACTTCGACAATCACAAGGAATCTTTCAAGTTAAAATGTTGATACCGCGCCGCTCGCGGCCGGCTGCTCCTTCTCTCGGTACTCACTCGTCGGCCAGCAAGCTGACAGTGTGCACTTTCTCCCGCAGCGGCTCCAGCTCGCGCTCCAGCTGCGCGTGCCTCCGCTGCAAGGCCTGCACGGTGCGCAGGTCGGCCGCCGGCGCGCCGCTCGCGGCCGGCTGCTCCTTCTCTCGGTACTCACTCGTCGGCCAGCAAGCTGACAGTGTGCACTTTCTCCCGCAGCGGCTCCAGCTCGCGCTCCAGCTGCGCGTGCCTCCGCTGCAAGGCCTGCACGGTGCGCAGGTCGGCCGCCGGCGCGCCGCTCGCGGCCGGCTGCTCCTTCTCTCGGTACTCACTCGTCGGCCAGCAAGCTGACAGTGTGCACTTTCTCCCGCAGCGGCTCCAGCTCGCGCTCCAGCTGCGCGTGCCTCCGCTGCAAGGCCTGCACGGTGCGCAGGTCGGCCGCCGGCGCGCCGCTCGCGGCCGGCTGCTCCTTCTCTCGGTACTCACTCGTCGGCCAGCAAGCTGACAGTGTGCACTTTCTCCCGCAGCGGCTCCAGCTCGCGCTCCAGCTGCGCGTGCCTCCGCTGCAAGGCCTGCACGGTGCGCAGGTCGGCCGCCGGCGCGCCGCTCGCGGCCGGCTGCTCCTTCTCTCGGTACTCACTCGTCGGCCAGCAAGCTGACAGTGTGCACTTTCTCCCGCAGCGGCTCCAGCTCGCGCTCCAGCTGCGCGTGCCTCCGCTGCAAGGCCTGCACGGTGCGCAGGTCGGCCGCCGGCGCGCCGCTCGCGGCCGGCTGCTCCTTCTCTCGGTACTCACTCGTCGGCCAGCAAGCTGACAGTGTGCACTTTCTCCCGCAGCGGCTCCAGCTCGCGCTCCAGCTGCGCGTGCCTCCGCTGCAAGGCCTGCACGGTGCGCAGGTCGGCCGCCGGCGCGCCGCTCGCGGCCGGCTGCTCCTTCTCTCGGTACTCACTCGTCGGCCAGCAAGCTGACAGTGTGCACTTTCTCCCGCAGCGGCTCCAGCTCGCGCTCCAGCTGCGCGTGCCTCCGCTGCAAGGCCTGCACGGTGCGCAGGTCGGCCGCCGGCGCGCCGCTCGCGGCCGGCTGCTCCTTCTCTCGGTACTCACTCGTCGGCCAGCAAGCTGACAGTGTGCACTTTCTCCCGCAGCGGCTCCAGCTCGCGCTCCAGCTGCGCGTGCCTCCGCTGCAAGGCCTGCACGGTGCGCAGGTCGGCCGCCGGCGCGCCGCTCGCGGCCGGCTGCTCCTTCTCTCGGTACTCACTCGTCGGCCAGCAAGCTGACAGTGTGCACTTTCTCCCGCAGCGGCTCCAGCTCGCGCTCCAGCTGCGCGTGCCTCCGCTGCAAGGCCTGCACGGTGCGCAGGTCGGCCGCCGGCGCGCCGCTCGCGGCCGGCTGCTCCTTCTCTCGGTACTCACTCGTCGGCCAGCAAGCTGACAGTGTGCACTTTCTCCCGCAGCGGCTCCAGCTCGCGCTCCAGCTGCGCGTGCCTCCGCTGCAAGGCCTGCACGGTGCGCAGGTCGGCCGCCGGCGCGCCGCTCGCGGCCGGCTGCTCCTTCTCTCGGTACTCACTCGTCGGCCAGCAAGCTGACAGTGTGCACTTTCTCCCGCAGCGGCTCCAGCTCGCGCTCCAGCTGCGCGTGCCTCCGCTGCAAGGCCTGCACGGTGCGCAGGTCGGCCGCCGGCGCGCCGCTCGCGGCCGGCTGCTCCTTCTCTCGGTACTCACTCGTCGGCCAGCAAGCTGACAGTGTGCACTTTCTCCCGCAGCGGCTCCAGCTCGCGCTCCAGCTGCGCGTGCCTCCGCTGCAAGGCCTGCACGGTGCGCAGGTCGGCCGCCGGCGCGCCGCTCGCGGCCGGCTGCTCCTTCTCTCGGTACTCACTCGTCGGCCAGCAAGCTGACAGTGTGCACTTTCTCCCGCAGCGGCTCCAGCTCGCGCTCCAGCTGCGCGTGCCTCCGCTGCAAGGCCTGCACGGTGCGCAGGTCGGCCGCCGGCGCGCCGCTCGCGGCCGGCTGCTCCTTCTCTCGGTACTCACTCGTCGGCCAGCAAGCTGACAGTGTGCACTTTCTCCCGCAGCGGCTCCAGCTCGCGCTCCAGCTGCGCGTGCCTCCGCTGCAAGGCCTGCACGGTGCGCAGGTCGGCCGCCGGCGCGCCGCTCGCGGCCGGCTGCTCCTTCTCTCGGTACTCACTCGTCGGCCAGCAAGCTGACAGTGTGCACTTTCTCCCGCAGCGGCTCCAGCTCGCGCTCCAGCTGCGCGTGCCTCCGCTGCAAGGCCTGCACGGTGCGCAGGTCGGCCGCCGGCGCGCCGCTCGCGGCCGGCTGCTCCTTCTCTCGGTACTCACTCGTCGGCCAGCAAGCTGACAGTGTGCACTTTCTCCCGCAGCGGCTCCAGCTCGCGCTCCAGCTGCGCGTGCCTCCGCTGCAAGGCCTGCACGGTGCGCAGGTCGGCCGCCGGCGCGCCGCTCGCGGCCGGCTGCTCCTTCTCTCGGTACTCACTCGTCGGCCAGCAAGCTGACAGTGTGCACTTTCTCCCGCAGCGGCTCCAGCTCGCGCTCCAGCTGCGCGTGCCTCCGCTGCAAGGCCTGCACGGTGCGCAGGTCGGCCGCCGGCGCGCCGCTCGCGGCCGGCTGCTCCTTCTCTCGGTACTCACTCGTCGGCCAGCAAGCTGACAGTGTGCACTTTCTCCCGCAGCGGCTCCAGCTCGCGCTCCAGCTGCGCGTGCCTCCGCTGCAAGGCCTGCACGGTGCGCAGGTCGGCCGCCGGCGCGCCGCTCGCGGCCGGCTGCTCCTTCTCTCGGTACTCACTCGTCGGCCAGCAAGCTGACAGTGTGCACTTTCTCCCGCAGCGGCTCCAGCTCGCGCTCCAGCTGCGCGTGCCTCCGCTGCAAGGCCTGCACGGTGCGCAGGTCGGCCGCCGGCGCGCCGCTCGCGGCCGGCTGCTCCTTCTCTCGGTACTCACTCGTCGGCCAGCAAGCTGACAGTGTGCACTTTCTCCCGCAGCGGCTCCAGCTCGCGCTCCAGCTGCGCGTGCCTCCGCTGCAAGGCCTGCACGGTGCGCAGGTCGGCCGCCGGCGCGCCGCTCGCGGCCGGCTGCTCCTTCTCTCGGTACTCACTCGTCGGCCAGCAAGCTGACAGTGTGCACTTTCTCCCGCAGCGGCTCCAGCTCGCGCTCCAGCTGCGCGTGCCTCCGCTGCAAGGCCTGCACGGTGCGCAGGTCGGCCGCCGGCGCGCCGCTCGCGGCCGGCTGCTCCTTCTCTCGGTACTCACTCGTCGGCCAGCAAGCTGACAGTGTGCACTTTCTCCCGCAGCGGCTCCAGCTCGCGCTCCAGCTGCGCGTGCCTCCGCTGCAAGGCCTGCACGGTGCGCAGGTCGGCCGCCGGCGCGCCGCTCGCGGCCGGCTGCTCCTTCTCTCGGTACTCACTCGTCGGCCAGCAAGCTGACAGTGTGCACTTTCTCCCGCAGCGGCTCCAGCTCGCGCTCCAGCTGCGCGTGCCTCCGCTGCAAGGCCTGCACGGTGCGCAGGTCGGCCGCCGGCGCGCCGCTCGCGGCCGGCTGCTCCTTCTCTCGGTACTCACTCGTCGGCCAGCAAGCTGACAGTGTGCACTTTCTCCCGCAGCGGCTCCAGCTCGCGCTCCAGCTGCGCGTGCCTCCGCTGCAAGGCCTGCACGGTGCGCAGGTCGGCCGCCGGCGCGCCGCTCGCGGCCGGCTGCTCCTTCTCTCGGTACTCACTCGTCGGCCAGCAAGCTGACAGTGTGCACTTTCTCCCGCAGCGGCTCCAGCTCGCGCTCCAGCTGCGCGTGCCTCCGCTGCAAGGCCTGCACGGTGCGCAGGTCGGCCGCCGGCGCGCCGCTCGCGGCCGGCTGCTCCTTCTCTCGGTACTCACTCGTCGGCCAGCAAGCTGACAGTGTGCACTTTCTCCCGCAGCGGCTCCAGCTCGCGCTCCAGCTGCGCGTGCCTCCGCTGCAAGGCCTGCACGGTGCGCAGGTCGGCCGCCGGCGCGCCGCTCGCGGCCGGCTGCTCCTTCTCTCGGTACTCACTCGTCGGCCAGCAAGCTGACAGTGTGCACTTTCTCCCGCAGCGGCTCCAGCTCGCGCTCCAGCTGCGCGTGCCTCCGCTGCAAGGCCTGCACGGTGCGCAGGTCGGCCGCCGGCGCGCCGCTCGCGGCCGGCTGCTCCTTCTCTCGGTACTCACTCGTCGGCCAGCAAGCTGACAGTGTGCACTTTCTCCCGCAGCGGCTCCAGCTCGCGCTCCAGCTGCGCGTGCCTCCGCTGCAAGGCCTGCACGGTGCGCAGGTCGGCCGCCGGCGCGCCGCTCGCGGCCGGCTGCTCCTTCTCTCGGTACTCACTCGTCGGCCAGCAAGCTGACAGTGTGCACTTTCTCCCGCAGCGGCTCCAGCTCGCGCTCCAGCTGCGCGTGCCTCCGCTGCAAGGCCTGCACGGTGCGCAGGTCGGCCGCCGGCGCGCCGCTCGCGGCCGGCTGCTCCTTCTCTCGGTACTCACTCGTCGGCCAGCAAGCTGACAGTGTGCACTTTCTCCCGCAGCGGCTCCAGCTCGCGCTCCAGCTGCGCGTGCCTCCGCTGCAAGGCCTGCACGGTGCGCAGGTCGGCCGCCGGCGCGCCGCTCGCGGCCGGCTGCTCCTTCTCTCGGTACTCACTCGTCGGCCAGCAAGCTGACAGTGTGCACTTTCTCCCGCAGCGGCTCCAGCTCGCGCTCCAGCTGCGCGTGCCTCCGCTGCAAGGCCTGCACGGTGCGCAGGTCGGCCGCCGGCGCGCCGCTCGCGGCCGGCTGCTCCTTCTCTCGGTACTCACTCGTCGGCCAGCAAGCTGACAGTGTGCACTTTCTCCCGCAGCGGCTCCAGCTCGCGCTCCAGCTGCGCGTGCCTCCGCTGCAAGGCCTGCACGGTGCGCAGGTCGGCCGCCGGCGCGCCGCTCGCGGCCGGCTGCTCCTTCTCTCGGTACTCACTCGTCGGCCAGCAAGCTGACAGTGTGCACTTTCTCCCGCAGCGGCTCCAGCTCGCGCTCCAGCTGCGCGTGCCTCCGCTGCAAGGCCTGCACGGTGCGCAGGTCGGCCGCCGGCGCGCCGCTCGCGGCCAGCTGCTGCTCCTTTTCCCCCATCCAGTCCAGTGCCTCGTCGCACGTGCGGCTGAACAGCTCCACGCTGAAACCAATACACGGCTTGAGTGTCGAGCTGATTAAACACATTTTCGATGCCTGAGAGGAATCACGAGATGCTTTAGGTATCTTCCGTGATTTATCCAAGGCTTTCGACTGCGTTTGTCATGAAACATTGATCAGGAAACTCGACTACTATGGAGTCAGAGGATCAGCACTGAATTTACTTAAGTCTTGCTTACATGGTAGAATACAAAGAGTCGAAGTGAATGGACAGCGATCACCGGGGTCATTGGTCTCGATGGGTGTACCGCAGGGATCAATATTGGGGCCTTTCCTGTTCCTTATCTACATAAATGACTTGCCATACCTAGTAAAGACCCAGCATGATATAGTATTGTTTGCAGATGACACCTCAATTATTTTCAAACTCATAAGACAGCAACAAGCTTGCAATGATGTAAACAATGCTATTTCAAAAGTAGTAAATTGGTTTAATGTTAATAATTTATTGTTAAATGAGAAAAAGACCAAATGTATTAAATTTGTCACGAATCACGTTAAGCACGAGCAAGGGAGTGTCTTTGTGGAGGGTGAGGAATTGGAACTAGTGGATTGTACAGTTTTTCTTGGTTTAACGCTAGATTCTAAGCTCCAATGGGGTCCCCATATTGCTAATCTCTCGAATAGACTGAGTTCTGCAGCATTTGCAGTGAGCAAAATCCGTCAATTAACAGACGTGAAAACAGCTCGATTAGTATATTTTAGCTACTTCCATAGCATTATGCTTTCAACTAAGATTCACATTCTTGACGAAAAAATTGACTTGTAGATGTCACTTTAATCATCGTCATATCAGCCGAAAGACGTCCACTGCTGGACATAGGCCTCCCCCAGGCCTGTTTGCCACGGGGGCGCCGGCAGGTTTTTCAAATGACCGGCATGGCATTTTGAGTCAGTGATCAGCATCCTGCGGTGGGCACCGCCCCCTTCCGGCTACCCCCTAGATACGCATGGCCTCTCCCAATTTCCGCGACCGTTACCAGGTCATCAGTCCACCTTGTGGAGCCTACCCACGCTGCGGCTCCCGGTACGTGGTCGCACTTGTGGTGTCACAGTTGAGAAGTCTCCTCACCTGGACGCGCCCTCCAGACTCTTCTCCTTCTGCTGCTTGAGGCGCAGCAGGCGGTCCCACTGCTGGCGCAGCTGCTGGCGGCGCGCCGCGGCGCGCGCGGCCTGGCCGTGCGCGGCGGCCACCAGCTCCGAGGCGGCCGCCTCGATCTGCTCCAGGCGCTTCGAGGCCGCGGAGAGGTCCGTTACGAATTTCTGGAGAACATGAACAATTAGATTAAATAAATAAATATCGTGGGACAATTCACACCAACCACCACCACCACCAACCACCATCTTCTATACCAACCTCCTTGCCGTGCCGATATTTATAAACGGAACGTCTGCAACAGTTGTATAGAAATTTTTAATAAACTTCCTGATTGCATTAAGTTGTTGCATGATCTTGAATTTAAGAGGAAACTATCAAAATGGCTTCAAGAACACTGTTTTTACTCTGTAAAGGAATATATGGAAGCAAGACTGTAACAAATAAATATAATGTAGATACTTAAACTTAAAATGAATATAATTAATTGTTTTCTTAAACATTTGCATGCTGCTATGGCTGAATACTGGAACTATGTTTAAAATATTGTAACACCTTTGTACTTACGTATTCTTGCAAATAAACATTTCTATTCTATTCTATTCTATTCTATTCCAATTGATCTAGTCCCAAACTGGACTAAGCCTGTACTATGGGTACTAGACAACGGATAAACATACTTATATAGATAAATACATACTTAAATAGATATTAAACATCCAAGACTCGAGAACATTCGTATTCATCATACAAATATCTGCCCCGACCGGGGATCGAACCCGGGACCTCAAGCTTCATAGTCAGGTTCTCTAACCACTAGGCTATTCGGTCTTCACTCATCTCGTCATTAACTTTTAACTACCCACTTAGCAAAATGGGTATATTACTGTTGGCGATCTATCATTAATAAGTAAAGAGAGACATACTGGCGCAGTTGGTAGGACAGGAACATGAAACTAGTGTTTCCACTCACCTCATACTTCCTCTTGGCGGTGTCGACGCTGTCCTCCACATCCTCTGCGCGTTGTCCTTCCACTTGTTGAAGTCGTATAGAAGAAGCTGTATAGTTTGATGGCATCCTCGAGATGAGCGCGGCTGAGAGTTACTGGCGCAGTCGGTAGGACAGCAACATGAAACTAGTGTTTCCACTCACCTCGTACTTCCTCTTGGCGGTGTCGACGCTGTCCTCCGCACCCTCCGCGCGTTGTCCTTGATCCACTTGTTGAAGTCGTATAGAAGAAGCTGTATAGTTTGATGGCATCCTCGAGTTGATCGCGGCTGAGAGTTACTGGCGCAGTCGGCAGGACAGAAACATGAAACTAGTGTTTACACTCACCTCGTACTTCCTCTTGGCGGTGTCGACGCTGTCCTCCGCGTCCTCCGCGCGGAGCATCCTCTCCTTGTCCTTGATCTACTTGTTGAAGTCGTATAGAAGAAGCTGTATAGTTTGATGGCATGCTCGAGTTGAGCGTGGCTGAGAGTGACTGGCGCAGTCGGCAGGACAGAAACATGAAACTAGTGTTTACACTCACCTCGTACTTCCTCTTGGCGGTGTCGACGCTGTCCTCCACATCCTCCGCGCGTTGTCCTTGATCCACTTGTTGAAGTCGTATAGAAGAAGCTGTATAGTTTGATGGCATCCTCGAGTTGAACGCGGCTGAGAGTTACTGGCGCAGTCGGTAGGACAGCAACATGAAACTAGTGTTTACACTCACCTCGTACTTCCTCTTGGCGGTGTCGACGCTGTCCTCCACATCCTCCGCGCGTTGTCCTTCCACTTGTTGAAGTCGTATAGAAGAAGCTATATAGTTTGATGGCATCCTCGAGTTGATCGCGGCTGAGAGTTACTGGCGTAGTCGGTAGGATAGCAACATGAAACTAGTGTTTCCACTCACCTCGTACTTCCTCTTGGCGGTGTTGACGCTGTCCTCCGCGCGGAGCATCCTCTCCTTGTCCTTGATTTACTTGTTGAAATCGTATAGAAGAAGCTGTATAGTTTGATGGAATTCTTGCGTTGAGCGCGCCTGAGAGTTACTAGCGCAGTCGGTAGGACAGCAACATGAAACTAGTGTTTCCACTCACCTCGTACTTCCTCTTGGCGGTGTCGACGCTGTCCTCCGCATCCTCCGCGCGGAGCATCCTCTCCTTGTCCTTGATCTACTTGTTGAAGTCGTATAGAAGAAGCTGTATAGTTTGATGGCATCCTCGAGTTGAGCGCGGCTGAGAGTTACTGGCGCAGTCGGCAGGACAGAAACATGAAACTAGTGTTTACACTCACCTCGTACTTCCTCTTGGCGGTGTCGACGCTGTCCTCCGCGTCCTCCGCGCGGAGCATCCTCTCCTTGTCCTTGATCTACTTGTTGAAGTCGTATAGAAGAAGCTGTATAGTTTGATGGCATCCTCGAGTTGAGCGCGGCTGAGAGTTACTGGCGCAGTCGGCAGGACAGAAACATGAAACTAGTGTTTACACTCACCTCGTACTTCCTCTTGGCGGTGTCGACGCTGTCCTCCGCGTCCTCCGCGCGGAGCATCCTCTCCTTGTCCTTGATCTACTTGTTGAAGTCGTATAGAAGAAGCTGTATAGTTTGATGGCATCCTCGAGTTGAGCGCGGCTGAGAGTTACTGGCGCAGTCGGTAGGACAGAAACTCAAAACTAGTGTTTTCACTCACCTCGTACTTCCTCTTGGCGGTGTCGACGCTGTCCTCCGCGTCCTCCGCGCGCAGCATCCTTTCCTTGTCCTTGATCTACTTGTTGAAGTCGTATAGAAGAAGCTGTACAGCTTGATGGCATCCTCGAGTTGAGCGCGGCTGAGAGTGACTGGCGCAGTCGGTAGGACAGCAACATGAAACTAGTGTTTCCACTCACCTCGTACTTCCTCTTGGCGGTGTCGACGCTGTCCTCCGCGTCCTCCGCGCGGAGCATCCTCTCCTTGTCCTTGATCCACTTGTCAATGCCGTTGCACTACACGAAGAAGCTGTACAGCTTGATGGCATCCTCGAGTTGAGCGCGGCTGAGAGTGACTGGCGCAGTCGGTAGGACAGCAACATGAAACTAGTGTTTCCACTCACCTCGTACTTCCTCTTGGCGGTGTCGACGCTGTCCTCCGCGTCCTCCGCGCGGAGCATCCTCTCCTTGTCCTTGATCCACTTGTCAAAGCCGTTGCACTACACGAAGAAGCTGTACAGCTTGATGGCATCCTCGAGTTGAGCGCGGCTGAGAGTGACTGGCGCAGTCGGTAGGACAGCAACATGAAACTAGTGTTTCCACTCACCTCGTACTTCCTCTTGGCGGTGTCGACGCTGTCCTCCGCGTCCTCCGCGCGGAGCATCCTCTCCTTGTCCTTGATCCACTTGTCGAAGTCGTCGCACTCCGCGAAGAAGCTGTACAGTTTGATGGCATCCTCGAGTTAAACGCGGCTAAGAGTTACTGGCGCAGTCGGCAGGACAGCAACATGAAACTAGTGTTTCCACTCACCTCGTACTTCCTCTTGGCGGTGTCGACGCTGTCCTCCGCATCCTCCGCGCGGAGCATCCTCTCCTTGTCCTTGATCCACTTGTCGAAGTCGTCGCACTCCGCGAAGAAGCTGTACAGTTTGATGGCATCCTCGAGTTGAGCGCGGCTGAGAGTTACTGGCGCAGTCGGTAGGACAGCAACATGAAACTAGTGTTTCCACTCACCTCGTACTTCCTCTTGGCGGTGTCGACGCTGTCCTCCGCATCCTCCGCGCGGAGCATCCTCTCCTTGTCCTTGATCCACTTGTCGAAGTCGTCGCACTCCGCGAAGAAGCTGTACAGTTTGATGGCATCCTCGAGTTAAACGCGGCTAAGAGTTACTGGCGCAGTCGGCAGGACAGCAACATGAAACTAGTGTTTCCTCTCACCTCGTACTTCCTCTTGGCGGTGTCGACGCTGTCCTCCGCGTCCTCCGCGCGGAGCATCCTCTCCTTGTCCTTGATCCACTTGTCGAAGTCGTCGCACTCCGCGAAGAAGCTGTACAGTTTGATGGCGTCTTCAAGTTGTGCGCGACGCGCGGCGGAGAGGGTTAGGAGTTCGTCTGCGAAACGAATGATATGACAACTTTTAGAAGAAGGAGGAGGTATTCTAGTGCCTTAATTTTATGATAAATACATGTGTGTATGTATGTATTACGTTATTGAGCATAAAATACTGTAAAGTGAAACAGAAACAGAAAAAATAAAAACAAAGTCCCTTTAAGTGATCTCTTCCAGCTAACCATTAAGCAAATGAGTTAGCAAAAACATGTGGAAGATGATAATAGACAAAACTGTCAGTTAAGTATAAATAAAAAAACTTATTAAAAAATTAATTATTTAAAATATATGCTATGTATAAAGCACATTAATTTGTTGTACTTTTATTAGAGTACTTTGTCCATTTCAGTCCACTGAAAACCAGCGCTGTAGGTGTCTGTCTGACACCTCGGCACAATGCTGAGACAGCGACCGTTTCACTGCCGCGAAGACACACACAATGTGTCAATTGTATTGTATGTCTACTCCCTTTATATCTGTGTGTCTTTTGTGTAGTGAATAAATGTCTTCTCTCTTCTCTCTCTCTCTCTCTCTCTCATTTTTAAAGGAATCCAAATTGGTACTTTATCAAAGGGAACAGACAATTTATTGAATATTAGCAAAAACATTTTTTTCGGATAGTATTTGTTAGTAATAGCTGTTCTCGCGGTTTCACCCGAGTGGGGTTCCAAAAATAAATTATTTTATATAAGCTAATTTTCCTAAGCTTTCTACATGCAAAATATTGCTACAATCGGTTTAGTAGTTTAGCCGCGATTCGCTTTCACATTTGAAATATTAGTTTTGAGTATGTCATCGGGCAGTTACCGTAATCTTTCTTGATGTGCTGAATGCGCGCGTCGACGGCGGGCGCGGGCTGCGCGGGCGCGGCGCGCGCGCGGCGCGGGGCGGGCGCGGGCGCGGCGCGCGCGCGGCGCACCGGCACCACCTGCTTCACCAGCACCGTCTTCTTCACGCGCTGCACCGAGCGCACCTTCTCGGGCCGCCGGACTTGCACCTGCACAATCAACATCTCACTAGCTGCTTTTGCACCTGCACAATCAACATCTCACTAGCTGCTTTTGCACCTGCACAATCAACATCTCACTAGCTGCTTTTGCACCTGCACAATCAACATCTCACTAGCTGCTTTTGCACCTGCACAATCAACATCTCACTAGCTGCTTTTGCACCTGCACAATCAACATCTTACTAGCTGCTTTTGCACCTGCACAATCAACATCTCACTAGCTGCTTTTGCACCTGCACAATCAACATCTCACTAGCTGCTTTTGCACCTGCACAATCAACATCTCACTAGCTGCTTTTGCACCTGCACAATCAACATCTCACTAGCTGCTTTTGCACCTGCACAATCAACATCTCACTAGCTGCTTTTGCACCTGCACAATCAACATCTCACTAGCTGCTTTTGCATCTGCACAATCAACATATTACTAGCAGCTTTTGCACCTGCACAATCAACATCTCACTAGCTGCTTTTGCACCTGCACAATCAACATCTTACTAGCTGCTTTTGCACCTGCACAATCAACATCTCACTAGCTGCTTTTGCACCTGCACAATCAACATCTCACTAGCTGCTTTTGCACCTGCACAATCAACATCTCACTAGCTGCTTTTGCACCTGCACAATCAACATCTTACTAGCTGCTTTTGCACCTGCACAATCAACATCTCACTAGCTGCTTTTGCACCTGCACAAGCAACATCTCACTAGCTGCTTTTGCACCTGCACAATCAACATCTCACTAGCTGCTTTTGCACCTGCACAATCAACATCTCACTAGCTGCTTTTGCACCTGCACAATCAACATCTCACTAGCTGCTTTTGCACCTGCACAATCAACATCTCACTAGCTGCTTTTGCACCTGCACAATCAACATCTCACTAGCTGCTTTTGCATCTGCACAATCAACATATTACTAGCAGCTTTTGCACCTGCACAATCAACATCTCACTAGCTGCTTTTGCACCTGCACAATCAACATCTTACTAGCTGCTTTTGCACCTGCACAATCAACATCTCACTAGCTGCTTTTGCACCTGCACAATCAACATCTTACTAGCTGCTTTTGCACCTGCATAATCAACATCTTACTAGCTGTGTTTACCCTTTAGTGTGAGTCAATATTAGTATTATTGCCTTTTGCCAGTGATGACGTATGGCACGGTAACGTGGTCGCTTACTATGGGCCTCATAAGAAGACTCAAAGTCACCCAACGGGCAATTGTTGGGAGTACTACGTGATCGCATCAGAAATGAGGCTATCCGCAGCAGAGCCAAGGTAACCGATATAGCCCTCCGAATCGTTACACTTAAGTGGCAGTGAGCACATTGCACGTAGAACCGGTGGCCGTTGGGGAGGAAAGGTTATCGAGTGGCGACCACGTACCGGAAGGCGCGGCGTGGGCAGGCCCCCCACAAGGTGGACTGATGACCTGGTAAAGGTCGCGGGAGTCCGCTGGATTCGGGTGGTGCGGGACTAGTCATTGTAGCACTATTAGTTCCCTTTGATATGATGATGATTGCATATAGGGTAAAATATATTATGAATCAACAGTATTTTGAGTGCGTTTCCACTGAGGCGGAGCGGAGCGGAAACGTACAAAATTGTCCGATCAAATAAATCCATTAAATCGAAGCGGATTTCAACTAATTTGGTTGTTCCATTCAGCAAAGGACACGCAGCCGAACGGTAGTTTAGAGCGACTCACCGGCACGACCCTGGGCTCGACCTCGCGCACGTAGTTGGCGGGCACGAACCCGTCCGAGCGGTCCGCCTTGCGCACCGACCACCAGTCCGGGTTGGTCTTGTTGATGAGGAACATCACCTCGCCCTTCGCCATCGAGATGCCCTGCCCGGTGAACGCGTACAGCGCTTTCACCTACAACAAAAAAAAATAGGGGTGTAGACTCAATTTTATTTTATTATTTTAAAAGAAAGAAGGCTAAAAATTATGCTTAATGACGAAAATCCCATTGAAAAATCTCAAAAAATTAAGAAGCAACAACCGTTTTAATGTTGCTCGTTAGAAAGAGAAAACGCTCGGAACCCGTGACGTCACGATCCTTGAGCGTCAAAGTAAATGGCAATCATTTCATATGAAATGTGACGTCACGATCTTTGAGCGTTATAGTAAATGAATATCGTTTCATTTGAAGGTGCGTTTTGCGGAAAATCTCTTAAAACTTTGCACACTTATAAGTCTTATAACTTTGTCATTATTTAACCGCTTGTGTTGCTTTTTTGTTTTGGAACAAGTAGCTACATGCTGTGACACGTGGAACAAGTAGCTACATGCTGTGACACATGGAACCAGTAGCTACA
The DNA here is from genome assembly GCA_932294315.1 of Epinotia nisella. NCBI lineage: Eukaryota > Metazoa > Arthropoda > Insecta > Lepidoptera > Tortricidae > Epinotia > Epinotia nisella. Next base: position 406,649 of record OW028697.1, on the reverse strand, counting down.
TGCTGTGACACATGGAACAAGTAGCTACATGCTGTGACACATGGAACCAGTAGCTACATGCTGTGACACATGGAACAAGTAGCTACATGCTATGACACATGGAACCAGTAGCTACATGCTGTGACACATGGAACCAGTAGCTACATGCTGTGACACGTGGAACAAGTAGCTACATGCTGTGACACATGGAACAAGTAGCTACATGCTGTGACACATGGAACCAGTAGCTACATGCTGTGACACATGGAACAAGTAGCTACATGCTGTGACACATGGAACCAGTAGCTACATGCTGTGACACATGGAACAAGTAGCTACATGCTGTGACACATGGAACAAGTAGCTACATGCTGCGATACATGGAACAAGTAGCTACATGCTGTGACACATGGAACAAGTAGCAACATGCTGCGATACATGGAACAAGTAGCTACATGCTGTGACACATGGAACAAGTAGCTACATGCTGGGACACATGGAACAAGTAGCTACATGCTGTGACACATGGAACAAGTAGCTACATGCTGTGACACATGGAACAAGTAGCTACATGCTGTGACACATGGAACAAAGTAGCTACATGCTGTGACACATGGAACAAGTAAATAGGTACCTGCGGCACGGAGCGCTCCTCGGTGACGGTGCGGTGCTCGAGGCGCTCCACCTCCTCTTCCTCCCACACCTCGGTGGGCACCAGCCGAGACTCGTTCACCCACTCTTCTTCTTCTAACGCAGGCGCCGCTTCAACCTCTGTTGGGAGCTGAGGAAAAAAGTAGGAGCATTAGTTAATCCATACACCAGACTGTACTTTTCTGTATACCATCATCAACTACTCATTGACGGCGGACGGGGCGTCGCGTGTACACTCACCTGTAGTGTGAGTATCCCAGCGCTCTTCAGCCTGTCAGCGTGTGCGCTGAGCGTGTCCAGCTCGGCGCTGTAGGCGCGGATCTCGTCGTGCAGCGCCTTGTGGCGCGCGAGCAGCGCGGCGGCGGACGGGGCGTCGCGCCCGCAGTCGCTGCTCGCCACGAGCGGCCTCTTTTCTTTCATCCATGATTCTGACTCGTTCGCATCGCCGTAGAACTGGGGAAATTATACATATATTTTATGCAAATAATTATGTATATATTTTACGTCTCATCTGGTTATAAAATGGCATTTACACCTGCAGAAAATCTTTCTTCCTGGCCAGGGGGGAAACGTAAAATGATGAACTCACCACGGGCTTTGGTAAATAAAATCTCCATCGCATATTTATCGCCCTTACCTTCGGCTCGCACTTGCTTTGTTACATAAATTTATGTATTTTGCTATAATTCGGATATGTTTTTAAAGTGCTCACTCCACACGAGCAAACAAAACATCAGTGAAAGTACTGGAACCGAGGAAGTTACAATTTGGTGCCGGAACCAGGATGCTGGTTGAAAGACGTCTATATAGAATCACATTTTTTTTTAATTTCTTGTTCGGATCGTCATGAAGATGTAGCATGTGCACAAACCTGGTGTGCTTCGGCGGCGTCTCCCAGCTGCTTCTCTCTGGCGTCGGCGAGTTCCCGCAGCACGGCCCACTGCTGCGCGAGGGAGGCTAGACGACGCTCGATCTCGGCGCTCTTCGGGTGCTTCGCGTCGATTAAGCTGTAAAATACCATTTTATTTTTATAAAGTAGGTAATGTCGCGTATTTTGCAAGCTTTTATTAAGTTTCAACTGTCTCGATGTTTGTCATCAAATTTTGCAAATTAAATTTGATCCACTTCCCGGTAACCGATTGAGCTGAAATTTTGCATCCATATGTAAAACGCGTGACAATGCAATATTATGACGACATGGTGCTGATCTGATGATGGAGCTGAAAGGTGGCAGGAACTTCGCAATGAAACGACACAACCTCATCGAGTTTGGGCTCGTTGGAATCGTCTCAATGAGTAGTTGATAACGGTATACAGAAAAGTACAGTCGGCAATAAAAATGCTTGTACCAAAAATGACATTTTTGACAGCAACTTTTTAAAAGGCAGGCCTCGTAGGAAATCTGACTACATAAAGAACAAATGCATTGGTCTAGTTCTTGAAGGCCGTCGACCCCGCGAATCAAAGAAGCGATAGCTGGATGTCGTGAAGGTCGACATGAGTGAAAACGGGCTCACTAAAGACACCCAGTCTCATGGAAGGTGGAGAAAAGTGAGTAGGAAAGCGCACCCTCGCAAAACCCGGGATAGAGATAGGTGGAAGGAATTTAAATGGGACGACGCCACACGTTGCATTCACCTCAGGGTATCCACCTTCAGTTTCACCGCGGGGATGTGTTTTGTGTCCGCGTGTTGACTCTTACCTCTGTCCCTTGGCGCGGTGTCTCTGCGCCACGTGGTCCCTCGCGCGGAGCTCCGTCAGCAGCGCGGTGTGTTTCTGGCGCAGCGCCAGCACGCCGCGGAGGTCCTTCGCCGCCACGTCGGCGCGGCAGATGCGTTGTTTGTCCGTCACCCAGCCTGGATCAATCAAATTGTATCAATCAATCAATAATTGTTTGTTAGAATACATAATCAGTCAGTACGATTTCACTTCACTGTATACACAGCCCACATCATGTTTTATTTGCCGCGGTGTCATTTTACATTCAGATTATACAAATACAAATTTATATCGCAACATTCTAATTGTAAATCGTGGACTAGCCTGGACCTATAGCGGGGATCATTGCCACTCTCCTTGGGCCATTTCCCCAACTCCTTTTAAAGGGAGTAAGACACCAACACAGACAAGAGAAGAGCAGCGAGGCACTCGGGGCTTCGGTGCACTAGGGCCCAACCTTCCAGCGCCAACCGGAATGAAATCCAGCTCTAAGGCAGAGATTTTCTGCCACTTGCTGACTCGGAAGGGACGCCGCAATTGTGCTAATACGAGATCGTTTGTAAATAATACAAACCTTCTTCTTCGTCGTGATCTTCCAAGAATTGGTACAGGTTTCTGGCATCTTCAAGTCTCGCTTTGCGGTCCTTCGCGGCGGCCACCAAACTGCGAACAGATAAACGAAACTTACATGAATATTGCGATTTCTCTTCATGATTTCAGCTATAAGTAGATCGAGGTCTTTGAAAGCATGGATGATTTCAGTATTCTAAACTGGTCACTCATCCACCAACTAACCACAGTTAATGTTGCTTAACCTGGCGGTTGCTTCTGATCTAAGGGCGTCGCTAGGCTATAAGCGGCTTAAAGTTACGACAAGTATACGAGAGCAATGAATGTTTGTATACAAACGACAAAAACGCTACGAGAAGACGTGAGACAAAAAATGTTTTTATACACGTCGACTTTAATGATTGAATAAAGACTTCGTACACTAAATTATAATCACATACCTACTTTTTTCTTGGAGCTCCCAACTCAACCGAAATAGTATTTTATATAATCGTTACATAATAAGGGCTCTTAAAGTCGAGTACCGTGTTTAGGCCACGAGGCTTGCCGAGTGGCCTAACTAAGGTACGAGAATTTAAAAGCTAATTGTGTAACTATTATATACAATACTTTTTATAGGAGTCAACAGAAATAATTAAACAGACTTGGTATCTAATGAAAATCTAAGCCCTGCTGAAAAGAAGTACAAGTACGAAGCGCCGGCTTAACGTCGTTATACAATCGCCGAATACAATCGTCGCACAATGAGGGCTCTTTTAGTCGAGTACCGTGTTTAGGCCACGAGGCTTGCCGAGTGGCCTAACTAAGGCCGAGTGGCCTAACCAAGGTAGAATACTATTTAATATCTGCCGCGCCTGTTTTGGCATTAGTCGTGCAGTTTTGTGCTGTATGACTCAATCCTTCATTTTCAACTTGTTTGTGATGTGCCCGTAGCCTGGGTCGAATCGAAGGCGCTTACATTGCCACCAGGTGACGAAGGTGCCTACCTGTCGTAGCCGTCCTGCAGGCCCTGCAGCCTGGTCTGCAGCTCCTTGTGGCCGTCGCCCTCGCCCTGGCGCGCGAGCCGCCGCAGGCTCTCGTGCAGGGCTCCGAGCTGCAGCTCCTGCAGCGCGTGTGCTTGCAGGAGGCGCTCCACGTCCACCAGGTGACGAAGGTGCCTACCTGTCGTAGCCGTCCTGCAGGCCCTGCAGCCTGGTCTGCAGCTCCTTGTGGCCGTCGCCCTCGCCCTGGCGCGCGAGCCGCCGCAGGCTCTCGTGCAGGGCTCCGAGCTGCAGCTCCTGCAGCGCGTGTGCTTGCAGGAGGCGCTCCACGTCCACCAGGTGACGAAGGTGCCTACCTGTCGTAGCCGTCCTGCAGGCCCTGCAGCCTGGTCTGCAGCTCCTTGTGGCCGTCGCCCTCGCCCTGGCGCGCGAGCCGCCGCAGGCTCTCGTGCAGGGCTCCGAGCTGCAGCTCCTGCAGCGCGTGTGCTTGCAGGAGGCGCTCCACGTCCACCAGGTGACGAAGGTGCCTACCTGTCGTAGCCGTCCTGCAGGCCCTGCAGCCTGGTCTGCAGCTCCTTGTGGCCGTCGCCCTCGCCCTGGCGCGCGAGCCGCCGCAGGCTCTCGTGCAGGGCTCCGAGCTGCAGCTCCTGCAGCGCGTGTGCTTGCAGGAGGCGCTCCACGTCCACCAGGTGACGAAGGTGCCTACCTGTCGTAGCCGTCCTGCAGGCCCTGCAGCCTGGTCTGCAGCTCCTTGTGGCCGTCGCCCTCGCCCTGGCGCGCGAGCCGCCGCAGGCTCTCGTGCAGGGCTCCGAGCTGCAGCTCCTGCAGCGCGTGTGCTTGCAGGAGGCGCTCCACGTCCACCAGGTGACGAAGGTGCCTACCTGTCGTAGCCGTCCTGCAGGCCCTGCAGCCTGGTCTGCAGCTCCTTGTGGCCGTCGCCCTCGCCCTGGCGCGCGAGCCGCCGCAGGCTCTCGTGCAGGGCTCCGAGCTGCAGCTCCTGCAGCGCGTGTGCTTGCAGGAGGCGCTCCACGTCCACCAGGTGACGAAGGTGCCTACCTGTCGTAGCCGTCCTGCAGGCCCTGCAGCCTGGTCTGCAGCTCCTTGTGGCCGTCGCCCTCGCCCTGGCGCGCGAGCCGCCGCAGGCTCTCGTGCAGGGCTCCGAGCTGCAGCTCCTGCAGCGCGTGTGCTTGCAGGAGGCGCTCCACGTCCACCAGGTGACGAAGGTGCCTACCTGTCGTAGCCGTCCTGCAGGCCCTGCAGCCTGGTCTGCAGCTCCTTGTGGCCGTCGCCCTCGCCCTGGCGCGCGAGCCGCCGCAGGCTCTCGTGCAGGGCTCCGAGCTGCAGCTCCTGCAGCGCGTGTGCTTGCAGGAGGCGCTCCACGTCCACCAGGTGACGAAGGTGCCTACCTGTCGTAGCCGTCCTGCAGGCCCTGCAGCCTGGTCTGCAGCTCCTTGTGGCCGTCGCCCTCGCCCTGGCGCGCGAGCCGCCGCAGGCTCTCGTGCAGGGCTCCGAGCTGCAGCTCCTGCAGCGCGTGTGCTTGCAGGAGGCGCTCCACGTCCACCAGGTGACGAAGGTGCCTACCTGTCGTAGCCGTCCTGCAGGCCCTGCAGCCTGGTCTGCAGCTCCTTGTGGCCGTCGCCCTCGCCCTGGCGCGCGAGCCGCCGCAGGCTCTCGTGCAGGGCTCCGAGCTGCAGCTCCTGCAGCGCGTGTGCTTGCAGGAGGCGCTCCACGTCCACCAGGTGACGAAGGTGCCTACCTGTCGTAGCCGTCCTGCAGGCCCTGCAGCCTGGTCTGCAGCTCCTTGTGGCCGTCGCCCTCGCCCTGGCGCGCGAGCCGCCGCAGGCTCTCGTGCAGGGCTCCGAGCTGCAGCTCCTGCAGCGCGTGTGCTTGCAGGAGGCGCTCCACGTCCACCAGGTGACGAAGGTGCCTACCTGTCGTAGCCGTCCTGCAGGCCCTGCAGCCTGGTCTGCAGCTCCTTGTGGCCGTCGCCCTCGCCCTGGCGCGCGAGCCGCCGCAGGCTCTCGTGCAGGGCTCCGAGCTGCAGCTCCTGCAGCGCGTGTGCTTGCAGGAGGCGCTCCACGTCCACCAGGTGACGAAGGTGCCTACCTGTCGTAGCCGTCCTGCAGGCCCTGCAGCCTGGTCTGCAGCTCCTTGTGGCCGTCGCCCTCGCCCTGGCGCGCGAGCCGCCGCAGGCTCTCGTGCAGGGCTCCGAGCTGCAGCTCCTGCAGCGCGTGTGCTTGCAGGAGGCGCTCCACGTCCACCAGGTGACGAAGGTGCCTACCTGTCGTAGCCGTCCTGCAGGCCCTGCAGCCTGGTCTGCAGCTCCTTGTGGCCGTCGCCCTCGCCCTGGCGCGCGAGCCGCCGCAGGCTCTCGTGCAGGGCTCCGAGCTGCAGCTCCTGCAGCGCGTGTGCTTGCAGGAGGCGCTCCACGTCCACCAGGTGACGACCCACTTCCTCCGACTGGAACACGGCCTGGGAACAGACGAGAGCAGGTGAAAGCCAAATTCTGACATGTTGCTCTCTCGAGCTGATTGTAATGAGTGAGCATCTAAACGTAGTAAATGAATAAAACTTAAAATCCTAACGCATAATATAACGAGAATTGAATGTATGTACCCGTAAATGTAGATTAAAGATTTACATAAACTCAATTCAAATCTGGAACTCAAAATTCGATAGCATACCACCGCTAAGTACCTACAAATTGAAAACATGTTGTTACCTGCATGTCGGACAGCGTGCCGCGCACGGTGTCGCACTCGCGCAGCAGCGACATGAGTCGCGCCAGCGCGGCCAGCGACGTGCGGTGCCGCGCCAGCAGCGCCAGGAGCTCCTGCAACCAATCAATTGTGTGTCATATACATAAATATGTTATATCATGTTTGTGTTCTAGATAAACTAAAAAAAAAAACTCAAATCGACTAATTCGTTTGTTTAGGATTGTCCCATTTTTAGTAAGTTGAATAAGGCTTGTGTTATTGGTACTAGATGACGATATATTTAATAGATATAAATACTTAAAATATATAGAAAACATCTAAGACTCAGAATAGTATTTTATACAATCGTTACACAATGAGCGCTCTTAAAGTCGAGTACCGTGTTTAGGCCACGAGGCTTGCCGAGTGGCCTAACTAAGGTACGAGTATTAATTGTGTAACTGTTGTATACAATACCTTTTCTACGAGTCAACAGAAATAATTAAACAAACTTGGTATCTAATGAAAATTTAAGCCCGACTGAAACGAAGTGCAAGTCAAAGGTGCCGGCTCAACACTATATTACATAGTGTCTCATAGAAGCAAAATGATACAATTTAGAGGGCGGATTCTCAAGTAGATTAAACTTTAGATTTATTCGAGCATAACGAGGGATTCAAGGTTTTACACATGCTGTTATACACCTGGAACTTGAACAGGGTATATCAGGGAAGAAAAGTACAGATTTGATTCCTCATTTGAGGGCAACAATGACTGTTTCCTGTGAGAAAGGTGTACGCTACCTGCCAGCGCGCCAGCACGGCCTGCTCGGTGCGCGCGACCGCGTCCGCGCCGTGGTACCTCTCGCGGACCAGCTCGGCCGCCATGGCCGACAGGTCCTCGAACCGCTCAGTCCTGGACAAACCAAATTCACATTCAAAAATCCAATCGTTCACCTTGCAGTCAGAGATTCGCCAGCGAAAACTCTGTAATGCGCTGTCACAGACATGCCAGGCGAAGCCTTCATACTCGCATATTATATTGGTAAATGTATAACATTTTATAAGTCCATTTGTTACATTTCAGAAGCCGCAGCATGGTTGGCCTTGTCACGCGATAGGTGATAGGATAGAGCGTGCGTCACTGGCTGACACCGTTCGATAGAACGAGACGACGCTCTTATCTTGTCACTTGTCGCGTGATAAGGCCAACCATGCTACGGCTCCTGGTTGGTTACATTCTCAAAATATCAGAAAAGTTCTCAGGAATTTCCGGAAACTTACAAGAGAATTAAAAAATAACTTTCCTTTAGAAAGTTTCTGCTGGAAATTTTTCACGGATGTATCATTAATTGCATGTATAGCATATTATTCTTTAAGCAAGCAAATTAAACAGCTGATAATGTATGCATCCAGAGAGTTTTTGACGGTGGCGTCGACCTGCGCCAGGTTGGACCCGTATCGCGGGTCCGAGAGCACCTGGGTCATCTCCTTCAGGTAATGATGAAGGTATTAGCTGACCTGGCAAGGACGTCGGCGGAGATGGCCTCGTGCTTCTTGACGGTGGCGTCGACCTGCGCCAGGTTGGACCCGTAGCGCGGGTCCGAGAGCACCTGGATCATCTCCTTCAGGTAATGATGAAGGTATTAGCTGACCTGGCAAGGATGTCGGCGGAGATGGCCTCGTGCTTCTTGACGGTGGCGTCAACCTGCGCCAGGTTGGACCCGTAGCGCGGGTCCGAGAGCACCTGGGTCATCTCCTTCAGGTAATGATGAAGGTATTAGCTGACCTGGCAAGGACGTCGGCGGAGATGGCCTCGTGCTTCTTGACGGTGGCGTCGACCTGCGCCAGGTTGGACCCGTAGCGCGGGTCCGAGAGCACCTGGATCATCTCCTTCAGGTAATGATGAAGGTATTAGCTGACCTGGCAAGGATGTCGGCGGAGATGGCCTCGTGCTTCTTGACGGTGGCGTCAACCTGCGCCAGGTTGGACCCGTAGCGCGGGTCCGAGAGCACCTGGATCATCTCCTTCAGGTAATGATGAAGGTATTAGCTGACCTGGCAAGGATGTCGGCGGAGATGGCCTCGTGCTTCTTGACGGTGGCGTCAACCTGCGCCAGGTTGGACCCGTAGCGCGGGTCCGAGAGCACCTGGATCATCTCCTTCGGGTAATGATGAAGGTATTAGCTGACCTGGCGAGGATGTCGGCGGAGATGGCCTCGTGCTTCTTGACGGTGGCGTCGACCTGCGCCAGGTTGGACCCGTAGCGCGGGTCCGAGAGCACCTGGATCATCTCCTTCGGGTAATGATGAAGGTATTAGCTGACCTGGCGAGGATGTCGGCGGAGATGGCCTCGTGCTTCTTGACGGTGGCGTCGACCTGCGCCAGGTTGGACCCGTAGCGCGGGTCCGAGAGCACCTGGATCATCTCCTTCGGGTAATGATGAAGGTATTAGCTGACCTGGCGAGGATGTCGGCGGAGATGGCCTCGTGCTTCTTGACGGTGGCGTCGACCTGCGCCAGGTTGGACCCGTAGCGCGGGTCCGAGAGCACCTGGATCATCTCCTTCGGGTAATGATGAAGGTATTAGCTGACCTGGCGAGGATGTCGGCGGAGATGGCCTCGTGCTTCTTGACGGTGGCGTCGACCTGCGCCAGGTTGGACCCGTAGCGCGGGTCCGAGAGCACCTGGATCATCTCTTTCAGGTAGCCCTTGCGGAGCACCGACTGAAAAATAAATGAGGTTTAATACTGTGACCACAACGCCCCAGTTCCCACACAGCTGTATAAAGCGTTTGCTAGACGGTCGCCAACAACTGCAGACTAAAAGCACCAAGTCCCCGCCACACTCTCGAATATAGTGTGAGACGATGCAACGAATTATGTCGCCAACAAGCCTCCGATGGCGCGACCTTGGTCGGTAGCTCGTCGAGGGCGTGTCGTGAGTTGTCTGGCGAGACGGTCGGCCGACCACGCTATAGCGTCAGTGTGTTCAGAACTCGCGGACGGACAACGCGCATTGCAAGCGCACAAAATGGCACCTAACCTTTCGAGATTTCAAACAGTTGGCGTGGCTTTGGTACTTATGAGTACACTTAATAATATAGGAAGGGAAAAAGGAAACTGATACGGATGAAACGCTGACTTAATAAAACGCAGCTTTTTTATTTTTGTTCATATGAAATGGTGACGATAAATCCCATAGGCAGTTTAACTCTTTATATAAATCTATTAATTCCGCGATAAAATCGCGTTCGCGCTGAGATGCCTTCGTTATAGTACCTACTTCAGAACACTAAATACTATTAGAAAGGCCATGTAGGCGTGGCACGCGTGCCACCGTCACCTGATCGCCGCGCAGTCGCTCACAGTCGTAGGCGACGTGGAGGGGATGAGGCGACACCGCTCCCGATACAAACCGCGCTCGATACCCCTTCTATAGTATTTAGTGTTGTGTGGTAAAGAGAACGTACCTTAGTGTTGAACTTGTAGTTGAGCTGTTCGAGTCGTTGCTGACGCAGCAGCTCGGTGCGCAGCGCGATCTCCCGCGCATGCTCCGCCTGACAAACAAACAACATTATTATAATTCATACCGCAAATATGTTATATACTTGCATAACTAACGACCGCCCAAGAACTCAGGTGGTGCCGACTCAGCGTGTCGCAACACCGCGCCCCGTTTCCCGAAAATACTATAGTACATTGTTTAACGAGGGGCGTAAGTGGAATATTGCTAACGAGAGTCTATCAGAAGTTTGCAAGAGACTCGAGTTTGCAATATTCTTACGCCCGTGTTATACATAATGTTTTTCATCACATTTGCGAGGAAATAAATAACAACAAAAGACAGAAAAATCTAAGTTTCATACAGCCGCACCAATCAAAAATTGACAACTTCACTTCCAGATCAGCGCTAGTGGAGCGCGCAGCTCAATATTTCAACCAATCACAGAGCAGTATTCTTGCGGGGCGGGGCGGCTTGGCCAACTAGATTTTTTTTTGAACCAATTACAGAGCAACCAGATTTGCTTAAGCCAATCAGAGGGTTCTATATTTTAAAACTAAACTTAACAGCCCGTGGGAGGTAAAACGGCTATAACTGCCCTGTACGCTCGCATGTAATAACGCCATTGACGAGCAAGTGTGATGAAAAAGTATTCGTCACTCTTGGTTCTCACATCCAACATGAGGCACCCGTACATTCATTTTAATTGATTTATTTTAATCTTTAAAATATAAGTTTGCATTCATTGGTTTCTCCCGAATCCTCCGACTCCCAGCCTACATAATTAATAGCTACATATAATCAACTGGCAGCGTTTACCTGTTCCAGGCGTTGCCAGGCGCGCTCCAGGTCCTGCGGCAACTGCCCTTCTAGAGGCGACCACGCCTCGCCCACCAGACTCTTGTTCATCGTGTTGATGTCGCAGTACAGAGCTACACTACATATAATCAACTAGCAGTGTTTACCTGTTCCAGGCGTTGCCAGGCGCGCTCCAGGTCCTGCGGCAACTGCCCTTCTAGAGGCGACCACGCCTCGCCCACCAGACTTTTGTTCATCGTGTTGATGTCGCGGTACAGAGCTACATATGATCAACTAGCAGTGTTTACCTGTTCCAGGCGTTGCCAGGCGCGCTCCAGGTCCTGCAGCAACTGCCCTACTAGAGGCGACCACGCCTCGCCCACCAGACTCTTGTTCATCGTGTTGATGTCGCGGTACAGAGCTACATATAATCAACCAGCAGTGTTTACCTGTTCCAGGCGTTGCCAGGCGCGCTCCAGGTCCTGCGGCAACTGCCCTTCTAGAGGCGACCACGCCTCGCCCACCAGACTCTTGTTCATCGTGTTGATGTCGCGGTACAGAGCTACATATAATCAACTAGCAGTGTTTACCTGTTCCAGGCGTTGCCAGGCGCGCTCCAGGTCCTGCGGCAACTGCCCTTCTAGAGGCGACCACGCCTCGCCCACCAGACTCTTGTTCATCGTGTTGATGTCGCAGTACAGAGCTACACATAATCAACTAGCAGTGTTTACCTGTTCCAGGCGTTGCCAGGCGCGCTCCAGGTCCTGCAGCAACTGCCCTACTAGAGGCGACCACGCCTCGCCCACCAGACTCTTGTTCATCGTGTTGATGTGGCGGTACAGAGCTACATATAATCAACTGGCAGTGTTTACCTGTTCCAGGCGTTGCCAGGCGCGCTCCAGGTCCTGCAGCAACTGCCCTACTAGAGGCGACCACGCCTCGCCCACCAGACTCTTGTTCATCGTGTTGATGTGGCGGTACAGAGCTACATATAATCAACTGGCAGTGTTTACCTGTTCCAGGCGTTGCCAGGCGCGCTCCAGGTCCTGCAGCAACTGCCCTACTAGAGGCGACCACGCCTCGCCCACCAGACTCTTGTTCATCGTGTTGATGTCGCAGTACAGAGCTACATATAATCAACTGGCAGTGTTTACCTGTTCCAGGCGTTGCCAGGCGCGCTCCAGGTCCTGCAGCAACTGCCCTACTAGAGGCGACCACGCCTCGCCCACCAGACTCTTGTTCATCGTGTTGATGTGGCGGTACAGAGCTACATATAATCAACCAGCAGTGTTTACCTGTTCCAGGCGTTGCCAGGCGCGCTCCAGGTCCTGCAGCAACTGCCCTACTAGAGGCGACCACGCCTCGCCCACCAGACTCTTGTTCATCGTGTTGATGTGGCGGTACAGAGCTACATATAATCAACTGGCAGTGTTTACCTGTTCCAGGCGTTGCCAGGCGCGCTCCAGGTCCTGCGGCAACTGCCCTTCTAGAGGCGACCACGCCTCGCCCACCAGACTCTTGTTCATCGTGTTGATGTCGCAGTACAGAGCTACATATAATCAACTGGCAGTGTTTACCTGTTCCAGGCGTTGCCAGGCGCGCTCCAGGTCCTGCAGCAACTGCCCTACTAGAGGCGACCACGCCTCGCCCACCAGACTCTTGTTCATCGTGTTGATGTGGCGGTACAGAGCTACATATAATCAACTGGCAGTGTTTACCTGTTCCAGGCGTTGCCAGGCGCGCTCCAGGTCCTGCGGCAACTGCCCTTCTAGAGGCGACCACGCCTCGCCCACCAGACTCTTGTTCATCGTGTTGATGTGGCGGTACAGAGCTACATATAATCAACCAGCAGTGTTTACCTGTTCCAGGCGTTGCCAGGCGCGCTCCAGGTCCTGCGGCAACTGCCCTTCTAGAGGCGACCACGCCTCGCCCACCAGACTCTTGTTCATCGTGTTGATGTCGCAGTACAGAGCTACATATAATCAACTAGCAGTGTTTACCTGTTCCAGGCGTTGCCAGGCGCGCTCCAGGTCCTGCGGCAACTGCCCTTCTAGAGGCGACCACGCCTCGCCCACCAGACTCTTGTTCATCGTGTTGATGTCGCAGTACAGAGCTACACTACATATAATCAACTAGCAGTGTTTACCTGTTCCAGGCGTTGCCAGGCCCGCTCCAGGTCCTGCGGCAACTGCCCTTCTAGAGGCGACCACGCCTCGCCCACCAGACTCTTGTTCATCGTGTTGATGTCGCAGTACAGAGCTACATATAATCAACTGGCAGTGTTTACCTGTTCCAGGCGTTGCCAGGCGCGCTCCAGGTCCTGCGGCAACTGCCCTTCTAGAGGCGACCACGCCTCGCCCACCAGACTCTTGTTCATCGTGTTGATGTCGCAGTACAGAGCTACATATAATCAACCAGCAGTGTTTACCTGTTCCAGGCGTTGCCAGGCGCGCTCCAGGTCCTGCGGCAACTGCCCTTCTAGAGGCGACCACGCCTCGCCCACCAGACTCTTGTTCATCGTGTTGATGTCGCAGTACAGAGCTACATATAATCAACTGGCAGTGTTTACCTGTTCCAGGCGTTGCCAGGCGCGCTCCAGGTCCTGCGGCAACTGCCCTTCTAGAGGCGACCACGCCTCGCCCACCAGACTCTTGTTCATCGTGTTGATGTCGCGGTACAGAGCTACACATAATCAACTAGCAGTGTTTACCTGTTCCAGGCGTTGCCAGGCGCGCTCCTAGTCCTGTAGCAACTGCCCTTCTAGAGGCGACCACGCCTCGCCCACCAGACTCTTGTTCATCGTGTTCATGTCGCGGTACAGAGCTACATATAATCAACCAGCAGTGTTTACCTGTTCCAGGCGTTGCCAGGCGCGCTCCAGGTCCTGCGGCAACTGCCCTTCTAGAGGCGACCACGCCTCGCCCACCAGACTCTTGTTCATCGTGTTGATGTCGCAGTACAGAGCTACATATAATCAACTAGCAGTGTTTACCTGTTCCAGGCGTTGCCAGGCGCGCTCCAGGTCCTGCGGCAACTGCCCTTCTAGAGGCGACCACGCCTCGCCCACCAGACTCTTGTTCATCGTGTTCATGTCGCGGTACAGAGCTACATATAATCAACCAGCAGTGTTTACCTGTTCCAGGCGTTGCCAGGCGCGCTCCAGGTCCTGCGACAACTGCCCTTCTAGAGGCGACCACGCCTCGCCCACCAGACTCTTGTTCATCGTGTTCATGTCGCGGTACAGAGCTACATATAATCAACCAGCAGTGTTTACCTGTTCCAGGCGTTGCCAGGCGCGCTCCAGGTCCTGCGGCAACTGCCCTTCTAGAGGCGACCACGCCTCGCCCACCAGACTCTTGTTCATCGTGTTCATGTCGCGGTACAGAGCTACATATAATCAACCAGCAGTGTTTACCTGTTCCAGGCGTTGCCAGGCGCGCTCCAGGTCCTGCGGCAACTGCCCTTCTAGAGGCGACCACGCCTCGCCCACCAGACTCTTGTTCATCGTGTTCATGTCGCGGTACAGAGCTACATATAATCAACCAGCAGTGTTTACCTGTTCCAGGCGTTGCCAGGCGCGCTCCAGGTCCTGCGGCAACTGCCCTTCTAGAGGCGACCACGCCTCGCCCACCAGACTCTTGTTCATCGTGTTCATGTCGCGGTACAGAGCTACATATAATCAACCAGCAGTGTTTACCTGTTCCAGGCGTTGCCAGGCGCGCTCCAGGTCCTGCGGCAACTGCCCTTCTAGAGGCGACCACGCCTCGCCCACCAGACTCTTGTTCATCGTGTTGATGTCGCGGTACAGAGCTACATATAATCAACCAGCAGTGTTTACCTGTTCCAGGCGTTGCCAGGCGCGCTCCAGGTCCTGCGACAACTGCCCTTCTAGAGGCGACCACGCCTCGCCCACCAGACTCTTGTTCATCGTGTTGATGTCGCGGTACAGAGCTACATATAATCAATTAGCAGTGTTTACCTGTTCCAGGCGTTGCCAGGCGCGCTCCAGGTCCTGCGGCAACTGCCCTTCTAGAGGCGACCACGCCTCGCCCACCAGACTCTTGTTCATCGTGTTGATGTCGAAGTACAGTGCTTCGATCTCTGACCGCTCCTTGTATCTGCACAAACAAGCACAATGTTCGTGAACAAACATGAAACAAGTAATATGGTCCTTCAACCGGATAATCGTGGGTTTAGCGCATTTACCTCAATTGGCTTGTGACCTAAGATTTTTTTACGATGCCATTCGAACCAGTTTTTGGAGAGGAACAAATGTTTGTATGGGAGCAACTACAAGTAACGAACAACGAACACTCAAAAAATTGAGACCTCGCTGGCGGTAACCGAAACGCTTCGTACTGATTGACTCAAAAGTATGACGTCACACTGCTATATGAACGAATCTTTGTATGGAAAATCAAGTAAATTGCTGTTTCGGTCGCGAAATACTGCGTTTAGGTCCCTAGTTGGCATACCATTTTGTTTCTATAAAAGCGTAAGGATTCTAGTGGTTAAATTAACACTTAAAAGAAAAAAAACGCATATTTTTCTACACTTTCAGGGTTACTTTATTACAATAATTTGATGGTTTACTATCCATTTTGCAACACTACGTTATCCATTTAATATGAGGTCACAAGCCTATTGTAATTATATTAAGGGCCATAAAGGTTCTTGAATTAAAGTTTTTTCCTTGATCTTACAATGACAGTGGTGAAGCGTAACACTAACAAAGACCTCAAGTCCCCCAAAGCATCTAAGTCCTTGCTAAAACCTAATCTCAGCGGGCCCTAGCTTCCCCCAAAGCATCTAAGTCCTTGCTAAAACCTAATCTCAGCGGGCCCTAGCTTCCCCCAAAGCATCTAAGTCCTTGCTAAAACCTAATCTCAGCGGGCCCTACCTTCCCCCAAAGCATCTAAGTGCTTGCTAAAATCTAATCTCAGCGGGCTCTAGTTTCCCCCAAAGCAGCTAAGTCCTTGCTAAAATCTAATCTCAGCGGGCCCTAGCTTCCCCAAAGCATCTAAGTCCTTGCTAAAATCTAATCTCAGCGGGCCCTAGCTTCCCCCAAAGCATCTAAGTGCTTGCTAAAATCTAATCTCAGCGGGCCCTACCTTCCCCCAAAGCATCTAAGTCCTTGCTAAAATCTAATCTCAGCGGGCCCTAGCTTCCCCCAAAGCATCTAAGTCCTTGCTAAAATCTAATCTCAGCGGGCTCTAGTTTCCCCCAAAGCAGCTAAGTTCTTGCTAAAATCAAATCTCAGCGGGCCCTAGCTTCCCCCGAAGTAGCTGAGTCCTTGCTAAAATCTAATCTCAGCGGGCCCTAGCTTCCCCCAAACGGAGTCAAGCCCACAGAACACTAAATACTATAGAAGGGGTATCAAGCGCGGTTTGTATCGGGAGCGGTGTCGCCTCATCCCCTCCACGTCGCCTGCAACTGCGCGGCGATCAGGTGACGAAAGCTGAGCGCATGCTCGAAGTAGTGGCGCGCGTGCCACGCCCACATCGCCTTTAATGTTCTGTGGTCAAGCCAATTAATCGGCACAGTCCTCAAGGCTGCACTATAAGAAGGCACTTACTTGGGTGGCTTCTCCACCGTCCTGTACTGCTTGAAGGCCAGCAGCAGCCGCTGTATACCGTCCAGCGAGTTGGGCAGCTCTCGGCCGTTCAGCTCCTCGATCTTGAGCCGGATCCACTCCAGCAGTGTCGTCATCAGAATGCTGTATTCACCTTTGCGGCCATCGCAGTCCATCAGTTGGGCGATGATCTGGAAAACACGTGAATGTGTATACTATCGGTAAATTTGTACCCTTTGGCGTCGAGACCCTCGGTCCGTGGGGTCCCAGTGCGCATAAGTTATTTGCAGAAATCGCGAAACGTCTGGTCGATGTAACTGGTGACCGGAGAGCTGGCGGCTTTCTCGCGCAACGCTGCTTTGCAATTCAGCGAGGAAATGCCGCCAGCATCCTCGGTAACAATGCGGCCTTTTTTAGATTTAACTTAGTTTTAATTTATTTTAGTCAATGTTAATCATAATCTTGTATTTACTTTCATTAAATATGTTATTTATTGGATTACATGATATATTTAACTATCGGTAAATTGATGATGTCAGAATATCAAATATCTTCGAATGACTTTGCTCTAGATCTGGCAGCGGAGAACAGCACAAAAAATATGGAAGATCTCACATGGCAGACGATGCCTGACTCAATATAAATTCATAGACTGTTGTATCCTTGACATATCATCATGCTGCATAATCTAGTTTCATCTCTTTCTCCGATACCCAAAGGTCTGGAAGAGATCGCTCTTCAGCGATAAGACCGCCTGTTGTCTACCTCTACCTACATGTTACTGTATTGTTTCTCGCTGTAACTGCTTTGTTTGTGTGAGGTGTGCAATAATAGTTCATTGTTGTAGAGGCTAGAAAGTAAGCAATAGATGGACGAGTTAGTTCGAGGACCGACGCGTAGCGGAGGCCCTCGAAAGTACGAGTCCAGCTATTGCACTTTCGGCCGAGGCTTAACACAGTGCTTTTCACGCCTACTGCAAGGAAATTGCGATAATTATAATTTTGAATCAAAATTAAAGATCATAATATTAAACAGGCTCGCTTGCCTCGCGCCGGCGCGGAGGAGGAGCTGCACAGGCAGCGCACGCCGGCGCGAGCGCGCGGGGCGCTGTGATTGGTCGACAAACTGTCCAACAATGTTATTGTTGGACAGTTTGAAGTGGCCTGTTCGTGCGACGTCCAAGCTTTGAAGCCTGAATTCTGACCATCTTTTGCCACATTTCCGAGCAGTGGCGTGAAAAGAGTATTTGTATTGTATTGTATTGTATTATGGTGTACGAGTAGCTTTCTAAACTGGGTCGAAAATCAAAATCTACCATCACTTCGAAACAAGCCTCATACTGGGTTGATTAAAGGAACTCAGGAAATAAAAAGGTGGCCTGACATCAAGATAGCGGGTGCTTCTAAAGGGATTCCACATGAAAGTGTTTCTCCTAAAAAAAACTGGACAAGTGCGAGTTCAACTCGCGTGGTGAGTAAGTGTTTTTGAATATTCAAACTTCTTATAGGTTTTCCTGTAATCTTTAGGCAAGGAACTATTATCCATATTTTTTTTTTCAGAATTTTAATCCTAGTAGTTTCGGAGATAAGGGGGGGGTGGTCAATTTTCGTCTTTTTTCCTAAATTGCTTCAAAACTGTTATTGCTAAAATTATAAAAAAATATATCTGACATGCTTACAACAACCCCTTCCATTTGATATGTCACACAATACAGTTTGCGAAACCCCAAAAGTGGCCCCCTTGTTCAGAATTCATTAATTTACTTTACGCGTCCATCTTTGGGTCACCAATTTACATATGTGTACCAAATTTCAACTCAATCGGTCCAGTAGTTTCGGAGCAAATCGGCTGTGACAGACGGACAGACAGACAACCGAGTGATCCTATAAGGGTTCCGTTTTTTTCCTTTTGAGGTATCGGAACCCTAAAAACGTTGTGATTGGCCACCGACTTATAAACTGTACATTGAAGGAAAGCTCTCGAGTGCTGGACAGACTTACGTTGGCGATCCTGCGGCCGCTCTTCTGCTCGTTCTTCATGCGCGCGAACGTGTGGTAGTAGCTCGCCACGTACGTCATCACCGACTTCTCGTCCGGCCGGTTGATGTCCACATCTGTAACATAAAAATCATTTATTTCAGACCTTAGTCCATAGTTTTTGTTAGTACATTTGAAATCTTACGAGCTAGGTTAGTTACACAAGGAAATGAGAAATAAATAACGATAAATTTGAAAATATAAAAAAGAAAAAGAAAAATGTGAGTGTTGTCGCCGAGTCGAGTCGGGTGGCAAAACTATCACTTCGCGGCGCTGGCAACACTGACGGCATCATGAACCCCTGCCTTTCCGGTGACGTCACCCGGCATAGCTTATAAATACCCAGACACCTCCCACGGAGCTCTCTCTTGCCAGGCAGCCGTGAAGGTGGAAGGTCTTCTTCAGAAACAGTCAGACTAAGTATTTCTTTGTTAATGATTATTATATGTATATAGTTTTCAAGATTAATATGATTCAGCTCATACCCATTAAGATTGCTAATACGTAGATTTAGTTAAATGTAGATCTATGGTGTTCTCAGCAGGATAAGCTCACTATTGTGTAATAACTATGTATATATTGCTATTAAGGTTTTAGGAACAAATAAATGATGATTATTGTATGTTAATCTTGTGTTTCTCTTATGAGCTATTGAGAAAGCGAAGACAGTTCTATTTCGCTCTCCCAATAGCCACCTCAACCCAAGCCTTGGTGATTGGGCAGTCCAGCCTCTCGGCCGCCACCCTGAGAAGACTGTTGCTGCTGCCGCGCACTCGCCTCAGCATGGACGCGACTCTTTTACGCCTTATGGCAAAAGAGTCATCCAGTCGCGCCTCCGCAAACATGCCAGATGCACTACAGTACTTCGGCAGCTGCAACAGCATTCTCAGGATGTTGTTGTACTGCACGCGTATCGCATTGTATGCCCTCTGCGTAAACCCCACCCACAGGCTGCACGTGTAGAATGTCTGACAGTAGGCTCTAAATAGCGTCAATTTGACTGATTCGCTACAACGTGCAAACCTGCGGGCGAGCATGTTTCCCCTCACGGCCGTCGCCCTTCTCTCCCTCTCCAAGTCTATATATAACTACAACTAAGAAAAGTTGAAAAACCCCCCGATATTTTCATTTCAAAGTTCAATATCTCAAAAATGGCTGAACTGATTTTGTTTAAACGTAGCTAAGAACCATCTCGATCACGATATGGAGAAAAGCTATCACCCTCTGCTGTCGAAGACCACACGCAGCTTCGTAGTGCTGGTAATCCCTGTATGGAGAAAAGCTACCACCCTCTGCTGTCGAAGACCACACGCAGCTTCGTAGTGCTGGTAGTCCCTGTATGGAGAAAAGCTACCACCCTCTGCTGTCAAAGACCACACGCAGCTTCGTAGTGCTGGTAGTCCCTGTATGGAGAAAAGCTACCACCCTCTGCTGTCGAAGACCACACGCAGCTTCGTAGTGCTGGTAGTCCCTGTATAGAGAAATGCTACCACCCTCTGCTGTCAAAGACCACACGCAGCTTCGTAGTGCTGGTAGTCTCTGTGTGGAGAAAACCTACCACCCTCTGCTGTCAAAGACCACACGCAGCTTCGTAGTGCTGGTAGTCCCTGTATAGAGAAATGCTACCACCCTCTGCTGTCAAAGACCACACGCAGCTTCGTAGTGCTGGTAGTCTCTGTGTGGAGAAAAGCTACCACCCTCTGCTGTCAAAGACCACACGCAGCTTCGTAGTGCTGGTAGTCTCTGTGTGGAGAAAAGCTACCACCCTCTGCTGTCAAAGACCACACGCAGCTTCGTAGTGCTGGTAGTCCCTGTATGGAGAAATGCTACCACCCTCTGCTGTCAAAGACCACACGCAGCTTCGTAGTGCTGGTAGTCCCTGTATGGAGAAAAGCTACCACCCTCTGCTGTCAAAGACCACACGCAGCTTCGTAGTGCTGGTAGTCCCTGTATAGAGAAATGCTACCACCCTCTGCTGTCAAAGACCACACGCAGCTTCGTAGTGCTGGTAGTCTCTGTGTGGAGAAAAGCTACCACCCTCTGCTGTCAAAGACCACACGCAGCTTCGTAGTGCTGGTAGTCCCTGTATGGAGAAATGCTACCACCCTCTGCTGTCAAAGACCACACGCAGCTTCGTAGTGCTGGTAGTCTCTGTGTGGAGAAAAGCTACCACCCTCTGCTGTCAAAGACCACACGCAGCTTCGTAGTGCTGGTAGTCTCTGTGTGGAGAAAAGCTACCACCCTCTGCTGTCAAAGACCACACGCAGCTTCGTAGTGCTGGTAGTCCCTGTATGGAGAAATGCTACCACCCTCTGCTGTCAAAGACCACACGCAGCTTCGTAGTGCTGGTAGTCCCTGTATGGATAAAAGCTACTACCCTCTGCTGTCAAAGACCACACGCAGTATTGTAGTGCTGGAAGTCCCTGTATGGAGAAAAGCTACCACTCTCTGCTGTCAAAGACCACACGCAGCTTCGTAGTGCTGGTAGTCCCTGTATGAAGAAAAGCTACCACCCTCTGCTGTCAAAGACCACACGCAGCTTCGTAGTGCTGCTAGTCCCCTATGGAGAACAGCTACCACCCTCTGCTGTCAAATACCACACGCAGCTTCGTAGTACTGGTAGTTCCTGCATGGAGAAATGCTACCCCCCTCTGCTGTCAAAGACAACACGCAGCTTCGTAGCACTGGTACTGACCTTCAGCATCCAGCAGCTTGGGTATGCCAAGGTTCTTGTGCGCAACCTCGAAGGCATGGTTGAGGGTCTCCACGTGGTCCTGCACGGGCAGCTCCGCCCAGCGGAACAGGTCCGGCCTGGAAGGTCAAGGTCAGCGTTAGAATATGTTGTCTTAAGTAACATGGTGGTTGGAAGCTATATTATAAGTGCAAGCAAGCAAGTAGATCGCAAGCATTTTGGTTTACTGGCATGCAACATGCAACGTGTGAACGTACCTGTGCGCGTGTATGAGGGCGTTGAACCCGAGCCCGGAGCGCCAGGAGTCGGAGAAGTTGTGTATGTGCACGCCGTGGTAGCCGCTGGTCTTGCGCTGGCACCACAGCAGCAGCGCGTCCTTGGCGGACTTCTTTTCCGAGGACTCGTTCTCTTCGTCCTGCACATTAAGGGTTATAGTTCTATATACTGGGTGGAACAGATCGATGGACTTTTAAGCAAATGGGATATAGATCAGGTTTAGTACTTTACTTCTCACCTAGTAACCATATTAATATTTCTAACAGTTACCGAGATACAACTTGTTAAACTTTGGTGAAAAAAACTGTATGTTTCAACCCTATCCAGTAGATTCAATGACGTCAGCCAGATCAAGTAAATTACAAACAGCAACATTATGAACTGACCGTTGACAGACCCTATGTCATTGCAATAAGGTTTAAGAATAATTAGTTCACTGTACATGATGGTATGACTTGTGACATGTGTCAATTTCAAATGTAAATAATTACTATTAGGCTTGTCACTAAGATTAAAATATTTCGATTATTATGTTTTTTTTTTCTTTTAAATCCAGCTTAACAATTATAAGATCGGTTGTACGTCTCTTATATAACACTGTCCTTTCAGCTTAGTCCAAGGAAATGTTCCTCCCTGTATAACAAAAAACAGATGAGGGTGCCTCTTCTAAACCTCTTCTATGGATCTTAGGCCAATTGAAGGGCCAGAGCAGAAATGATCTGACAGCTAGTGCTCCTTTTCAGATAATCCTTAGGTTTTAGGGTTAGTGAGTTGTGTAAGGTAAAGGAGCGGTATGAGAGTCTGAAATCGTGCTAGCTAGGTCAAATAGGGTAGTTTCCTCATGTTAGAATTGATAACTTAGTGTTGCTAAATGGATAGTAAACCATCAAATAATTGTAATAAATTATGAAATACAATTAAAATCAAAAAGATATGAACCTTGAAAGTTTACAACAAATATGTATTTTTTTTATTGTCCAAAAGTTATTTTAAAGCTACCAATCCTTACACTTTTATAGAAACAAAATTGTACGACAACTATGGACCTAAACGCAATATTTCGCGACCGAAACAGCAATTTACATTTTCCCGTCCGTATTTAACTCAATTTTTGGATATTTATATTCTTTAATTGTAGTTGATCCTTTACCCTTTACAAACACTTGTTCCTCTCGAAAAACTGGTTCGAGTGGTATCGTAAAAAGCCTATTGTGTAAGGGCTTGTGCACAAATCACGCGAGGTTTTTTCGGCTACTTTTTGACCCCCCCTCGAGGTTCTTGTCTGCCCCTCCCCCCCCCACATAACCTCACGTATATTTTTTTATTCGACCTAATTGTAAGATAAATAGTAATATTTTTTCTTAGCTTCGTTCACTGTAGAAAAATACACGTGAGGTCTCCTTATACCCCCCCCCCCCCCCCCCCCCGCATCCCCCAACGTGATCTGTCGTGATTTTTTCCTGACCCCCCTCCCCCCCCTATCGAACCTCGCGTGATTTGTGCACAAGCCCTAACACAGTCCCCAATTATTATTATTTTGTTTTTGTATGTAATAGCTTGCTTTTTCCTGTTTTATCAATGGCTGTATACTGACCACATCGATCTCTATCTCCTGGATCTGGAAGCGCAGGATGATGGTCCACACGAGCCCCAGGATGAGACGCGGGTTGCCGTCCACGATGTCCTCCGCGCCGATTGACTCCAGCCGCACCTGCGCACACGCATTGCTTAGGTTCATACGGATAATTTCATTTGTTTATTTATTCAAACAAATTACATAGTATTACAGTGAAACACCAAGGCACTGTGAAATCTTATAATAACAATAATGTTACCAACTAACTGAAGACGGACGGTCATCCATCGCCTCACATAACATCTTACATTCATCACATTTTCCCCCCTTATCTCCGAAACTACTAGGCTTAAAATTCTGAAAAAAATATGGAAAATAGTTCCTTGCCTAAAGATTACAGGAAAACCTATAAGAAGTTTGAGTATTCAAAGTAACGGGAAAATTCTCAATATTTTACGGAACCCTCACCACGCGAGTTGAACTCGCACTTGTCCGGTTTTTAGGGTTCCGTATCCAAAGGGTAAAAACGGTACCCCATTACTAAGACTCCGCTGTCCGTCCGTCCGTCTGTCTGTCACCAGGCTGTATCTCATGAACCGTGATAGTTAGACAGTTGAAATTTTCACAGATTATGTATTTCTGTTGCCGCTACAACAACAACATACATGCATGACATTTACATGTCATATATGCGGGCGTCACTGTCGCTCTCGTATAGGCCTGACAAGCCACGTACGCAAGTGCCGCACTTTAATGGACGCTGCTTAAATCATCTTTTATAGATGCTAAAGGCCAATGATGATGATGATGATGATGATGATGATGATGACAACAACAAATACTAAAAAACCGGCCAAGTGCGAGTCGGACTGGGGCTCCCATACAACAGACATGATTTTTTTGCCGTTTTTATAAGTAATGGCACGAAGGGTCGTGCGCGAGTACGACTCGCACTTGGCCGGTTTTTTTTTTAATTAGTTGTTTTTATGAGTATGTTTTATTGAATTAAACTCAACTCGGTCGCATTCCTGGAAGCCTTACGCGCCACGTCGGGTTTCCTCGGCTCAGCCGTGTTTCTGTTTACACAGCTGTCTACCTAATGTCGCTGAATTATACAATAGCCGTGCCTCTTCACAAACAAATGGCAACGCTTCGTTACAGTTTAGCAATTCACAGAGAAATGACAATGTCACAGGTTCACTGACAAGTTCGAGTCAAGGTCATATTTAATAAGAATAGCTGTGTGCTAAAGCGTCACCTGACTGCCTGTAAAATTCCAACGCATAAGTGGGAGGAGCTTGCCTCGTTGCGCCGAGAATGGCGCTCTCGCATCAAAGCGAGCATCAAGCATTTTGAAGCTGCTCGTCTCGTCGAACTTGATGAGAGACGTCAGGCACGAAAATCGCGCCCAAAGCCCAACTACAATTACACTTACAATAGCTCTGGTCAGCTTTACTGTGCTTCCTGCGACCGGGTGTTCAAGACTAAGTTCGGCTTCGCAAGCCATATCAGGGCTCACGCCCGTTACTAGCTACTCGTAGGGTCGCCATCGCCGGGCACGGCGTGGATGGCTATATAATAAGATACTCTCCTTCCCTGTTTACTTTTAAAAATAAGTTCAAATGCCCTACTAAGGCAACAAATTTCTTTGGCCTAGCTGATCTGCGACTCAATGCGTGTCTGTGCTAAGAATTTATTTTGAGCAGGATATATGTCATCATCATCATCATCATATCAGCCGAAAGACGTCCACTGCTGGACATAGGCCTCCCCCAGAGAGTTCCAAATTGACCGGTCCTGTGCCACCCGCATCCAGCGGACTCCCGCGACCTTTACCAGGTCATCAGTCCACCATGTGGGGGGCCTACCCACGCTGCGCCTTCCAGTACGTGGTCGCCACTCGAGAACCTTTTCGCCCCAACGGCCATCGGTTCTACGTGCAATGTGCCCCGCCCACTGCCACTTAAGTTTAGCGATTCGGAGGGCTATATCGGTTACCTTGGTTCTGCTGGGGATAGCCTCATTTCTGATGCGATCACGCAGAGACTCCCAGCATAGCCCTTATTTTATTAAGTATTTGCAACTCGGGTTTCGGTTTGGTTTTTGTTGGACATAGCGTATCTCTTAGCTTAGTTTAATATACTCTTATTATGTTAATACTTTAGTTGTAGTTTATCGAACGGATCCACCGAAAATCATGCTGAGTGGAGTCCTTTTTTGTAGCAACACTAGATTTCATTTTTTTTAGATTTAAGCATATGTTATTTATATTCTTGTTGTTGTTCCAAAATAAATTAATTCTATTCTATTCTATTCTAATGTAAGCCTCACGGAAACTCTGAATATGAACAGTGTGCAGGGCCTGATTTACCCACAGGCTGATAAGGCTTCAAGGCTTCAAGGATCATCCTTATATCAGCCGAAAGACGTCCACAGCTGCACATAGGCCTCCCCGAAAGAGTGCCAAATTGAGCGGTCCTGCGCCAGTTGAGACTTTCTTACTTAACCCTTTAATTCGCGACGTTTACCCCGCTTAACACACTCGTAGACTGTATTTTTTCCTGAGCATAATCGTTTGGACTATTCAGCGTCACTGAGACTTGAACTAAGGATCTTCGCTGTTTTTTGCGAATTAAAGGGTTAATAATATTAGCATATTCGTAGTTAGCCTAGGGCGGTCAGAACTCTAAATCAGGCACTGACAGTGTGACTTCGTTTGAGATCAGGTGATACTTATTCAATAAGTAGTATATAGGTAGGTAGTAGTAGGTAAGTAGGTACTTATTCAATTTTTGGGCCAATCAACTATTTTCTGTTGCTCGTTGCCATGGTTACGTCCCCTGGGTCACTCTTTAAAACTATGATTGTATGGGGCTTAAATCCACTAAACACGTATTTTTGTTATATTGGGTGCTGGCTGGGTAGGCCCCCCACAAGGTGGACTGATGACCTGGTAAAGGTCGCGGGAGTCCGCTGGATGCGGGTGGCGCAGGACCGGTCATTGTGGCACTCTTTGGGGGAGGGCTATGTCCAGCAGTGGACGTCCTTCGGCTGGTATGATGATGATAATGGACATAATGCCATAACAAATTTGAGAACCCGTGAATTGGGTAGTTTCCACATGTTAAAATTGATAACGCAGTGTTGCTAAGTGGATAGTAAACCATCAAATAAATGTAATTAAGTATACATTACGGAATATAATTAAAATCATAAACAGATATGGACCTTGAAAGTTTAGAAAAAATATGCATTTTTTTAATGTCCAAAAGTAAATTTAAATTTAGATAATAGAATCCTTACGCTTTTATAGAAACAAAATTGTATGACAACTATGGTCCTAAACGCAGTATTTCGCGATCAAAACAGCAATTTACTTGATTTTCCATACAACGATTAGTACATATATCACACTGTGACGTCACGATTCAATGTTAATCGGTATGAAACGTTTTCGGCTGCCGCCAGCGAGGTCCGTCTTTAACTCAATATTTTGGGTATTTATGTTCTTTAATTGTAGTTGCTCCCATACAAACATTTGTTCCTCTCCAAAAACTGGTTCGAATGGCATCGTAAAAAAAATTAGGACACAAGCCTATTCTATCTGTAGCCTACTGTCCAATAATTAGCGGTAAGTCGCAGACAACAGATAAGTCTTGTTAATTGTCAATGGAATGTGTTACGCAACACAAGGTCGCTGATAACAGCGATAACGAGACAGCCGCGGGAGACAACAGTTAATCTTGGATTAGTAGTGTTAATGTGATTTACTGTGAGTGTGAATGCCTACTGCATATTTTCGCACTGGAACCAGCGGGCGTCGCATCGTTGCCATTTTACCACACGTTGTGGATAAGACGCCGTCACTCTCGCGCTCGCATACTTGCCAGACACACATGACATGACGCATGTCGTATCCTACACTATTTGTTCGGGCATTGTAATCTTTTTAATATAGGGTAGACTGCTTAGCGGCGAAACGGAGGGTAGAGCCACATTACCTCGGTGACAGAGAGAGATGCCCCGCTCGCTCGGCTTGGAATTTATCGGACATTATTGTTGGTTTTTTGGTGTTTGTAAGACTCTCCAAGGTGTGGTGTTGCTGGCCAGCGGAAGATTCCACAGGACGACGTACTATACCAGAGTCGGAGCCTGCCAGTACCTACAAGGTCAGTGGTTTGCCATATATTTGGGGATTGCAATGCCCGTTCAGTTTAACGCTAGGAAACCTAGGGCCAGTGCATGAGCTTATCGAAGGGTTGTACGCGAACACTATTAAACGAGCAATATTTGTATATACATATGTCCACTAAAATCACCCAGGGGATCGAGCTGGACATGGCGTCCAATAGGGTCACCTGGGTGATATCACTGGACATATTCTTCCAATATAATCACCTGGGTCCACTCAGGAGCCGTAGCATGGTTGGCCTTATCACGCGACAAGTGACAAGATAGGAGCGTCGTCTCGTTCTATCGAACGGTGTCAGCCAGTGACGCACGCTCTATCCTATCACCTATCGCGTGACAAGGCCAACCATGCTACGGCTCCTGGTGATCCTATTGGACGTCGCGCAAGATTTGCCATAGGCACTAGTTTTACGAAAGCGACTGCCACCTGACCTTCCAACCCAGAGAGAAAACCTAGACCTTATCGAGACCGGTTTTCTCACAATGTTTTCCTTCACGGAAAAGCTAACGGTAAATGAAGGGTCTAGGGGAACCAACATGTCAAGTGTTTTTTTTTTTTTCAAATTAAGATTTTAAGTATTAAAAACACTAATACTCTTTATTGCACACCTCACACAAACAAATCAGTTACAGAGAGAAACAATGCAATAACATGTAGGTAGAGGTAGACAACAGGCGGTCTTATCGCTGAAGAGCGATCTCTACGCTTGTATTACGTTACATGACATTAAACCACTGGGCTGCCGTAGCTGTGGAGCCTGTAGAAGTGTTGGTTAGTGCTCTGGATAGTTACAAACCTTAGTGTGCAGGAAGCTGAGACTCTTGTTCACGTTCTCTATCTTGTGCACCCTCATCCGCCCGGAGTTGGGCCTCGGGAGCCGCTCGCCGGAGATGATCTCCAGCAGCTTCAGCAGCCGCCGGCCGTCCGCCAGGTCGGTGAAGAGGTCCTCCACCTCCATGCGAGCCTGGAAGGAAACAGGGTAGTTAGTTAGTTAGTTAGTTTTACTGGACATTTTCCGCAAGTCGACATCCAGTGTGCCTACGAGTATTTTGCGTGAAACGGCAGGGTGGCGCTACTCTAACCACCCCAGCTCCTCTAAAAAGTTTAAGAGTGCCTTGGTATTACTGACTGCGTTCCGTAGTGTGTCCGGAGACCCTAGGTGCTTTTTCCTGTATACTTCTACCTGCTTACAGTCCAGTAGAATGTGTTTAGTCGTTTCTGCCTCCATGCACGCTCTGCACATGGGGCTGTCTGTGATACCTAAATTATAGAGGTGTCTGTTTAAGGTGTTGTGTCCGGTTATCATTCCTACTATCTTGCGTAGTTGGTTTCTGTGTGTCTTCAGTAGTTTATTTATTTATTTATTTATTTATTCATTCCTTAAATTAACACTAACAGACAGGCTATGCATGTTAATTATACAGGAGGTTACTATACATTAGGGTACTTATGTCTAAAGCGGTGGTAATACAGTAGCTAAGTATCAAGAAATTATGGAACTTGAAGTCGTAATAGACTCCAAATATCGGCTGCTAGTCGAGAGAAATTGAGATTCCGTGCTGTGAAACATATCCAGTTTGCTGTCGCTGTCCAGTACATCATTGAGAAGAGTCAAGGCATGGTGCAGTGGTGAGTGCGATAGGGCACGAGTTCGCGCCGCCGGGACAGCAAATAGAATGCGGCGACGGGGACGGAGTTGAATACTGGGGATAGGACGCACTTGGAGTGAAATGAGGGATAACAAAGAAGGGTTACTAATTTGGCCGCGTATCAAACGAAAGAAGTATTTAACGAGAGTCAAATTCCTTCTGCACTCTAGAGAAGTATAATTTACCATTCCTAGAATATAGAGAGTGGGATATAGATGGGGATAATACCCATAGAGTTTACGGAAAAGGAAGCGTACAAATGATTTTTGGACCCTCTCCAACATAAGGGTGTACTGCTGTTCATGGGGGCTCCAAATTGCCGCATTAGATTCAAGTCGGCTACGAACGTATGCGTTGTATAATATACTAACGGCATTATGGGAGTCAAGGAGTTTACATTGGCGGATTACAAAGCCCAACGACTTTCTTGCTGCATTACAAGTAGTCACAATGTGGTCGTTAAAAGTGAGATGCGGGTCGAACCATGTGCCTAGGTCACGAGCAGTTGAGACTTGTTGGAGAGGCTTGTTTTCAATTGAGTAATTGTACTGTAGGGGATTATAAGCACGAGTGTACGACATTACCGAGCACTTTTCTTCATTAAGGAACAATTTATTTTGTGTACTCCAAGCACAAACACTGCTGATATCCACTTGTAATTTAATACAGTCTTGGTGGTCACTAATTGGCTTAATTAATTTTAAATCATCAGCAAACAATAAACACGTAGAGTGTTTTATGAATGCCGGCAGGTCATTAATTAGAATGAGAAATAGGAGAGGACCAAGATTACTACCTTGACCTATTCCAGATAAAACTGGGTAAGGATTTGACCTGGATTGACCGTACTGGACATACTGCTGTCGTCCTGTAAGGTAGTTCGCTAATAATTCTAATAGGGACTGAGAGAAACCAGCATGTGCCAATTTTACTAATAGTGTGTCGTTATTCACTCTGTCGAATGCTTTTCGGTAGTCGAAATAGGCCACATCCACTTGTTTCCTTTCATCCAGGTTATTAGCAATAATAGTTGTTGCGTTTATGAGATTAGATGAGGTCGATCGTTTTGGTAGGAAACCGTGCTGCTCGTCACAAAACCAGCCTTGAAGCTGCTGATACATGCAAGAGTACAGAATACTTTCAAATACCTTTCCGAATACCGATAGCACGGCAATTGGTCTATAGTTTTGAATATCAGCCTTAGAACCGGATTTAAATATGGGTAATACTTTTGTAGTTTTCCAGAGAGATGGGTATGTTTTTAATTTCAACGAAAGATTGAGAATGAATTGCAAGGGCCGGACAAATACTTCACGACAGTCTTTAATTATATACTGGGGGATTCCATCAGGACCTTGAGTGTGCTTTGATGATAAGCGATTTATAGCTTTGCGCACATCATCTTCATAAATGTGTTCAATAGTGACGTGACGAATGGTTTCTTGGAAACCCAAAGCGGTAGCAGAAGCACACGCAGCCAGGGGATCAAGCGTAGGAGGTGTAGGTAGGTAAACGTGTTTAAAAAAGTTTGCGAATGAATCTGCTACTTCTTGCGATGACATATTACCGAACGTGGCGGGCTGATTAGACTTCCTGTTTTGTTTTACAAATGACCAGAACGAGGATGGTTCTTTTACAATATTTAATTGAAGCGTTTTAAGGAACGATTCGTGACATTCCTGGGACTTGACAAGCACTAGTTTTCTGTAGTATGAAAAGAATGCGTAATATAGCTGATTTCCAGTTTGTTTATAGGTTTTATGATACATGTTTTTCAAATTATTTAGGTGGATAACTTCAGCCGTGAACCAATTGGGATATGTTTTCCGATTGGTTTTGTTTGTTTTTGGTGGGACACATTCCGAGACTATTTCATTCACAACAGTATAGAGACATCTGACACAGTCATCAATAGTGTTACAAGTATATAACGGCGACCATACAGCATTACACAATCTATGATAGAGTAGGGGTAGATTAGCTTTTCTGTAATTGCGGGGAATACTCGAGGCAATAATATCATTGTTATTTTTGGAGGGTGTTGAGATAGTGAACAGGGTGGTGCACGTGAAGGTTATGTCAAGAGGCAGGTGGTGCTTCTCCGATGATACCAGATTTGAGTAGTGCGGTTGTGAGTTTGTAGTCGCGCTTCGACAGAATCTCTTTGGTCTGTCTGCATGCGTCTATCTCCTCCCAGTATCTTTGGTGTAGGTGTTTGGTGTATTGGTCTAGTTTGTTATATATGTAGCTTTGTGGCAAGGGCAAGATTGGCTCCGGTCAAACAGGGGGGTTTAGTAACATGTGGCCACTAGCGGAACCAGGGGGAGGTAAGTGCCAGCAGCAATGTACAAGTTGCAGACCATTCTCAAAATATCAGAAAAGTTCACAGAAATTCCCGGACTCACATGAGAATTTAAAAATAAGTTTCCTCGAGTCACATAATGGGCTTTCGTTCCGATCCCACTTGTACTTTAAAGAATAATATAATCACGCCTCTTTCCCAGTGGGATAGGCAGAGATCACGGATCTCCATTTGCTACGATCCTGACAAACTTTCGCTTCACTCACCTTCATAACATTTCTCATACATGCTCGTCGGTTTAGGGTACTTTTGACCTGGCCTTTTTGTAAGATTTCTCCAATTTGATCTGAGAAAGTTCGCCTAGGTCTTCCCCTTCCACTCTTTTCACATACACTCTCTTCGTTAATCTTCTTTCATCCATCCTCTCTACATGCCCAAACCACCTTAACATACCCTTCTCAATGTTCGTGACTATATCTCCATCCATTCCACTTTAAAGAACTCTGTGAAAAATTGGGATATGGACGGGCTCTCAAATATATTTAGGTAATGTAGTATTTAGTGCGAAATAACGTTGATTAAATAGTTAACAGAAGCGATGAAGTCATCTTACCGACTACTAATAAGGTCGGGTCAAATGTCGCGACCGCGAAACGAAACTGATAGCTCGCAAATTATTTAGAATAGCGTAAACTTTACTACTCGATAAGCAATGAGTCATTATATGTATATAACTCAAGATAAGCTCAATTGTACATATTACCATTTAATTTGCACGAAGGCATCTAAAATTAAATTAGAGATGAGCACAATTTTTTTTTATTCATTTAGAACACAAACAGTCACATAACAAATTTATATGGGGTACACATAGAGTACCAAAAAACATAGAGAATAAAGACCTGGAGGTTCATTTATGCATAATACTTATGTTAACAAAACAACCAAATAATAAGACATAAAAGGCAAAAGCTTAAAAGAAAATTATCTTTTACCGGTCCACGACGCAGTATCAGTGTATGAGTAAAGACGCAAAAACATTTTTGACGTGATAACGTCGTATAAATCTATGAACGCCGGCTGCACGAAAAAGTGTGACTCATTGTCCCGTTCCGAACGCGTGCGCGCATGAAATATCAACGCGCAGCCCAAACCGCTGGTTCTAGAGATTCCAAATTTGGCACGTATGTTCCTTATAAGGTCTATAAACTTTGGACCCCCATTTCACCCTCTAAGGGGGTGAAATCGGGGTCCAAAGTTTGTATGGGGAAACGAGATTAGATCGATTATTTTATTCGAAACTTCACAGGAGTATTCCTAACGATAAATGAGTAAATACAAATACTCTTTATTGCACACCTCACACAAACAAAGCAGTTACAGAGAGAAACAATACAATAACATGTAGGTAGAGGTAGACAACAGGCGGTCTTATCGCTGAAGAGCGATCTCTTCCAGACAACCTTTGGGTTTCGGAGAAAGGGATAAAACTAGATTATGCAGTAGGTGGTGCAGAGATTATACCTGTTATGCAGTGTTCTTTTCTAGAAAAAAAACCGAAATATCTCAACGTCTTTTGAGGGTTCCGTAGCCAACGGGGAACATTTTTTGACGCAAAAGACAAGAATGACGAAGAAAAAGTTAATGTACAATTTTTTTGAAAAACGCCCTAATATTACAAATATTACAACGTACTCACATACATGTAATGGTCGTATAAAAACATTGTTAGACTCATCGTTATCTCTTCCTCTGATAAGGTTATTAATAGTTGGCGAAGTTAACTGTACCTACTCGTTCAGTAAGGCGAACAATGTGCTATTTGCTTGCTTCGATGGTACAGTAAGGGAAATGTATTCACGTACCACCGTAGAACCCTGTCGCAATTGACAGGCCACTGTCGCTCAAACTCGAGTGGTATGTCACCTTATTGCGATAGGGTTCTACGGTGGTACGTGAATACATTTCCCTCACTGTATCTACATGATAAGCATCGTCACCAAATCTTTGGAACAGAATCGGGATTACCCTCTACGTCATCATCAACATATCAGCCGAAAGACGTCCACTGCTGGACATAGGCCTCCCCCAAAGAGTGCCACAATGACCGGTCCCGCGCCACCCGCATCCAGCGGACTCCCGCGACCTTTACCAGGTCATCAGTCCACCTTGTGCGCCCTACCCACGCCGCGCCTTCCGGTACGTGGTCGCCACTCGAGAACCTTTCCGCCCCAGCGGCCATCGGTTCTACGCGCAATGTGCCCCGTTCACGGCCAGTTAAGTTTAGCGATTCGGAGGGCTATGTCGGTTACCTTGGTTCTGCTGCGGATAGTCTCATTTCTGATGCGATCACGCAGATATACTCTCAACATTATGTTATGAGGCCGTCTAACGCCTTGGCCACGACTTTGGTCTTGAGCGACCTGCGGCAACGGTTTTTCTAATTCATTGCGCGTGATCCCAACTCATAAGAAAGCTCAAAGTCACCCAAAGGGCAATGGAGAGGGCTATGTTAGGAGTTTCTCTGCGTGATCGCATCAGAAATGAGGCTATCCGCAGCAGAACCAAGGTAACCGATATAGACCCTCCGAATTGCTAAACTTAAGTGGCAGTGGGCGGGGCACATTGCACGTAGAACCGATGGCCGTTGGGGCGGAAAGGTTCTCGAGTGGCGACCACGTACCGGAAGGCGCGGCGTGGGCAGGCCCCCCACAAGGTGGACTGATGACTTGGTAAAGGTCGCGGGAGTCCGCTGGATGCGGGTGGCGCAGGACCGGTCAATTTGGAACTCTCTGGGGGAGGCCTATGTCCAGCAGTGGATGTCTTTCAGCTGATATGATGATGATGATGATGATGATGATGATGATCCCAACTAACCACAGTGCGTTGCGCGTCTCGACCGCGCAATGAACAGATAAAACGCTGCCGCAGGTCGCTTAAGACCAAAGTCGTGGCCAGGGCGTAATGAGGCCCACAGTAAGCGACAACGTTTCAGTTATTTTTCCTTATTTTAATATTTCGTGAATCACGTTTGGTGTAATGTATCACTGTTACTCGGAATATTGTGTCATCTTATCAAGGAATTAGCGAATTAGACAGCGCAACGGTTACAAGACATCAAGACTGATGTGGCGTCTATTTATACATATCACGCAGACATAGGAAAACAGGGGGCAACATTTTTTGACAAGTAGGGAGTTCCTATAACGACAAACTCAACTATCGATGCTTTTTAGGGTGCCGTACCTCAAAAGGAAAAAACGGAACCCTTATAGGATCACTCGTGCTCTGTCCGTCTGTCACAGCCGATTTGCTCCGAAACTACTGGACCGATTGAGTTGAAATTTGGTAAACATATATAAATTGGTGACCCAAAGAAGTAAATTAATGAATTCAGAACGAGGGGGCCACTTTTGGGGGGTAAACTGGAAAATTAAAAAAAAAGTTTCGCAAACTGTATTGAGTGGCATATCAAATGAAAGGGGCTGTTGCAAACATCTCAGATATATTTTTATTATAATTTTATCAAAAACAGATTTGAAGTTATTTAGGATAAAAGACGAAAATTGACCATCCCCCCCTTATCTCCGAAACTACTAGGCTTAAAATTCTGAAAAAAATATGGAAAATAGTTCCTTGCCTAGAGATTACAGGAAAACCTATAAGAAGTTTGACTATTCAAAGTAACGGGAAATTTCTCAATATTTTTGTGTATTTTGTATGGAGCGCCTAATGCTTAGAGAATAGGAATTTTACGGAACCCTCACCACGCGAGTTGAACTCGCACTTGTCCGGTTTTTTTTAATAAGTGTTGTTCTGAAGACGAGTATGAAGTTGACACATACATAGCATATTTTAAATGATCGCTAGGTTATAGCTAGGGTGTAACATTGCACTATGAAATAGTTAATGTTATCTCTTTATCAACTCTTTAGATAATTAGAATTAGATACAAGTAGCTTACCTACTTAGAAACACTCACTATGAAATACTCGTCAATGTCATCGGACAGTGTCATTTGTAAAGTGCTATTAAATCTAAATATATAAAAGAAGAAACTGACTGACTGACTGGCTGATCTAGAGATTCCAAATTTGGCACGTAGGTTCCTTATAAGGTCTAGGGGTGGGTCTAAGCGGGTGAAATGGGGGTCCAAAGTTTGTATGAGCAAACAAATTAAGTAAGAGTATTCCTAGCGATAAATGAAAATCAAAA
Source organism: Epinotia nisella (assembly GCA_932294315.1). Lineage (NCBI taxonomy): Eukaryota > Metazoa > Arthropoda > Insecta > Lepidoptera > Tortricidae > Epinotia > Epinotia nisella. Next base: position 371,242 of record OW028697.1, on the reverse strand, counting down.
ACAATGGCCTTGATGCGGCCTTGCTCGAACTTGAGCGCTACCTCTCGCTGAGTCATGTTGCTGCGCTGCTGCACCGCGCCAGACAAGTATAGACCTTTAAGCTAGTGTAGTTACCTTCTGCAGGAAGGAGTTGACCCATTTCGTGAAGGTCTTCTTCTGTATGTGCAGCCGCTCCTCCTGCAGGGCCTTGATGCGGCCCTGCTCGAACTTGAGCGCGTCCTCTCGCTGAGTCATGTTGCTGCGCTGCTGCACCGCGTCACACAAGTAAGTCCTTTAAGCTAGTGTAGTTACCTTCTGCAGGAAGGAGTTGACCCATTTCGTGAAGGTCTTCTTCTGTATGTGCAGCCGCTCCTCCTGCAGGGCCTTGATGCGGCCCTGCTCGAACTTGAGCGCGTCCTCTCGCTGAGTCATGTTGCTGCGCTGCTGCACCGCGTCACACAAGTAAGTCCTTTAAGCTAGTGTAGTTACCTTCTGCAGGAAGGAGTTGACCCATTTCGTGAAGGTCTTCTTCTGTATGTGCAGCCGCTCCTCCTGCAGGGCCTTGATGCGGCCCTGCTCGAACTTGAGCGCGTCCTCTCGCTGAGTCATGTTGCTGCGCTGCTGCACCGCGTCACACAAGTAAGTCCTTTAAGCTAGTGTAGTTACCTTCTGCAGGAAGGAGTTGACCCATTTCGTGAAGGTCTTCTTCTGTATGTGCAGCCGCTCCTCCTGCAGGGCCTTGATGCGGCCCTGCTCGAACTTGAGCGCGTCCTCTCGCTGAGTCATGTTGCTGCGCTGCTGCACCGCGTCACACAAGTAAGTCCTTTAAGCTAGTGTAGTTACCTTCTGCAGGAAGGAGTTGACCCATTTCGTGAAGGTCTTCTTCTGGATGTGCAGCCGCTCCTCCTGCAGGGCCTTGATGCGGCCCTGCTCGAACTTGAGCGCGTCCTCTCGCTGAGTCATGTTGCTGCGCTGCTGCACCACATCACACAAGTAAATCCTTTAAACTAGTGTAGTTAGTTACCTTCTGCAGGAAGGAGTTGACCCATTTCGTGAAGGTCTTCTTCTGTATGTGCAGCCGCTCCTCCTGCAGGGCCTTGATGCGGCCCTGCTCGAACTTGAGGGCGTCCTCTCGCTGAGTCATGTTGCTGCGCTGCTGCACCGCTGTCGCGTAGCCTCCCGGCTCATACTGCGGCCCTGGAAAAGAACACGAGTTTAGTAAATGGAAATATGTGAGATAGAGAGAACCTGAACCCTCGGATCTCGTGCTGGGTTTCCAACGGAGAGGCAGATTGAACGCGGGCCCGCCGCGCTGCTCGTCTTAGACCGCGAGCTAGGGGCATTTTTTTGTCAGTCACTTTCTCGCGTGCCATAAATCGTGAGAAGGTTAAGAATGTTGTATCTTGAAGCCCCGTGGGCGACAGCTGCGGCTCCGTTGGTGGGTTGACCAGCAGCAGCCTCCCAAACACGGGAGTTGATTGGTCACGAAAATCTGTTGCTGGCTCGCGGACCATCTGACAATTCCGAATTAGCTCATAACGTTGAATTCAAACTTGCGCGAGCCCGAGCGGAAACTGCGCCCCTTCCATGGCCGATGTGACGAAGCCTTTAGGCATCGTCCTAATACAACGCGTTTACGCGATTATCGCAAGTTCGCGCGAATTTTACTCGCTAACGCGCGATCAAATATTGGACGCGAATAAGTGTCCTAATTAGGGTTGCCAACCGTACTATATTATACTCGTATGTATAGTATTATACTATAATTTGACTCTTTGTACTATAAAAGGTCTTCACGAAGTGCTTCAAATTGCCCAGGTTTCAAATTCATCATCATCATATCGGTCGAAAGACGTCCACTTCTGGACATAGGCCTCCCCCAAAGAGTGCCAAAGTGACCGGTCCTGCGCCACCCGCATCCACCGCAGGTTTCAATAAAATTTTACTAAATAGCAACATTGCCCAGTTAAGTACTATTTTTTTTACAGTGTACTATATTTTTGTCGGTTTTTTCTGGAAAATACTATATCTCCCCCAAAAAAGTTGGCAACCTTAGTCCTAATTGACAATCGCGCGAACAACTACGACACCTATTCGCGCGAACTTGTAATAATCGCGTAGCCGCGTTGTACAGTCAGCAGCAGAAGTAGCTAAGCGGGCCGGGTGTTCAAAATGACCTGCACACGACTTTATTCTTAAGAAATTAAGAGCGTGTGTAGGTTATTTTGAACACCCGGCCGCTTAGCTACTTCTGCTGCTGACTGTATTAGGAAGATCCCTTAACCTTTTGACAGCGAGGGTGCAAAACAAAACGGTGCCCAACTGTGGCCAGAACAAAACAATAGCCAGACAAAATATTAAAATGAAACATCTGATAAATATTGTCATGTCAAAATGGCAATATTTATCAATAGGGTTAGGATTCTGGTGGCAGTTTAGCGCAAGTTAGGTAATGCAGTGGAGTCGCCATTGTATATTTTTTTATTTGAATAAATGAATAACTGAACGATAAATCTATATTACAGTACCGGCCAATAATATATCATATCACCTTTGCGTTTTATTGTATGAACGTGTATAGAGTATAAACAATTTAGGTTTGTTGATAAATCGCATATTTTACTAGTTACATATTTTACATATTTTTTTTTACGACAACTGCAATGCAATACTGTAAATTACAATGATGATTTTATAATATAACACTTAAATATGTTTTACTTGTTTGCTAAAATGTTTATGTATTCAAGAGCTTGAACAACTTGCAACTGGAATTAAAGTTTCAAGTTTTTATGAATCAATTTACTTGTATGAAACCAATAAAACTGTTATACATTATTGGTTTATCAATCATTTATTCATTAACTCATTCAATCAAAAAATATACAACAACGACTCCATTGCTCTTTGTTCACCCCAATGCCACCAAACATCCTAACTCTATTTATCAATATTATCATGTGGCCGTCCGTGGCTTCAGTGGCACGAGTTTTCGTCCGCGTCCACAGCCGTCTTTAGCTCTCAAAGGGTTAAGGGACACAATGGGCCATCACGTGGACACGTTACGTGAGATTGGGCTTTGCATTGGAGCATTTGCGTCCTTCTAGGGCTCTAACATTGGATGTTCCACCTGCAAACGTACCATATTTCCGACTGGGCTGGTAGTCCTGGTAGGACTGTACGCTGACGTTGCTCAGAGGCCGGTCGCGCTGCATTGTCTCGCACTCATTTGGTAACTACACTACACTACACTACACTATCTTTGGTTTCGCTATCTGTAGTCAAAAGTCAGTCAATAATATATTACTTCAATTAGACTCAAAAGTGCTTGAGAAACGTCACAAAAATGTAATCGTTGGTAGATCTCTCTTGTATACCTTTTATCAAGTTAGCTGTGAATAAGATTTGATACTTATAAGTATAATATGCATGGTTGGCCTTATCACGCGACAAGTGACAAGATAGGAGCGTCGTCTCGTTCTATCGAACGGTGTCAGCCAGTGACGCACGCTCTATCCTATCACCTATCGCGTGACAAGGCCAACCATGCTACGGCTCCTCTTCTATCGAACGGTATCAGCCAGTGACGCACGCTCTATCCTATCACCTATCGCGTGACAAGGCCAACCATGCTACGGCTCCTGTTCTATCGAACGGTGTCATCCAGTGACGCACGCTCTATCCTATCACCTATCGCGTGACAAGGCCAACCATGCTGCGGCTCCTGTTCTATCGAACGGTGTCAGCCAGTGACGCGCGCTCTATCCTATCACCTATCGCGTGACAAGGCCAACCATGCTACGTGTCCTGGTGATTCCACCACCATGTCGGATTTTATTAAATATGGGCCACGGTGGCTGGCCAGAGCGCTCGTGCTTTACCTAACTGTACCAGTCGGTATGCAAACACACGTAGTAAAAACTCTACACGGTCGAATTCACAAGCCGCGCTATACAGTAACTTGATCTAGCCTCACCTTAGCATTCACTTACAAATATATCTTGACGCCGCGATTCGTAAGTAACTGAGCGTAGGTGGAGGTCTAGTTTCTAGGCGTGTCGGGTGAGGAGATAACAGCCAAGGGGCTGAACTCTTGTACCGTGTCGCTATAACATCGTGTTTGAACTGCCATACGGAGTTGTCAAACGGATGCAAGCGACAAGGTTTCAAAGGATGTTGCCACACCAATCGATCGATCTTATCTTATCTAGTTGAGGGCCCTTTGGGATACACTTCGACCCAGTGGGATCTTTTGTGCATTTGCCCTCCCCTTTATAGATACTCCCAAGCTCGCTCCATCATTTCCACAAAGCGGATGATGCAGCTCAGCGGGAGCACCTTGAATTCCTTTGGTTGCGGGTAGCCGGTACCAAAGTGATTCATTCTTTGTCTGGCAAGGGCATGACATTCACACAGTAAGTGTTCCATAGTCTCATCCTCCTCGCCACACATTCTACAGTCTGTACTGTTCGATAGTCCCATCTTGGCCAAGAGATCCTTGACGCCGAAGTGACCTGTGAACACCCCAGATATAGTCCTGAGTAGCTTCCTGCTGGATTTCCAGAGCTTTTTAGTCCAGCCCGAGTCCACTACTTCTATGAAGAGCTTTGAGTGCCTTAAATCGATGCCATCGATCGATTTGGTCGACGTCAATCGACAGTTTCTACTATCAGCCAATCGTAGTTCACCAATCGATCGATATCGACCGACGGCGACGGCATCGATCGATTGGTGTGGTAACACCCAAAGTGTTCAACGCAGAAACGACTAAATGGATTTAGATAAGGAGGTAAGTTCTAAGTTAAATTAGTTTAATTATGTAAAACAAAACAAACACAGAATTAAAAACATGGCTGTTTGTAAGCACCGTTGTACTCCTGTCCCGCCAGTAGATCAGACATCTTATTTGCACTAAGTATGGAAAATATGTTACGAATGGGATACGTCGGTCTGGTAGGTACCTCTACCCAGGGATCCGATACCGGTATTTTCTCCATACAAATTAAAACGGTATTACTTCGTTCTTTGGTTATATTATAATATCATTTTTGATCAGGCAGTCTAATAATACAAATATTGTTACCTAAATACACGATAGAGTCCTACATTAAGAGCCTAAAATAATTCAAAATATTAGACTACTTCAGGTTTTTTTGAAAAAACCGGTTCCTATCCCTGCCTCAACCTACGGTGCATTTTCAGTAGATACCTACTTTTGTTATGAAGCGAGCGAGCCCATCGCCAACAAACTGCTTCGCAGTTTGGCGAGCGTACACGTATTTTATGTTTTTATGTTAAATAAATAAAAATAACAAAATTAAATTGGACATAACCCAGCCTCTAAATAAACATAATTTGTGATGCTTAAACAAATCAAAACAAGCCAGTCAGAAGTTAGGGGGATCGCTTCGCAGACAAACATGCGCAAACGCAGGTCGTTCAACTCAATGTCAATATACAATACGCATACATTCATAATATGAACTATATACTACTAAAAAAACTGATGCAAAGTTGAGTAAAACTAGTGCATTTCCACTCCATAAAAAGGATAAGGGCATAAAAAGATAAAAAAAACCGGACAAGTGCGAGTTCAACTCGCGTGCTGATGGTTCCGTATATAATCTAAATTTCATAAGTGTTTTTGAATACTCAAACTTCTTATAGGTTTTCCTGTAATCTTTAGGCAAGGAACTATTTTCCATATTTTTCTCAGAATATTAATCCTAGTAGTTTCGGAGATAAGGTAGGGAATGGTCAATTTTCGTCTTTTTTCCTAAATTACTTCAAATCTGTTGTTGCTAAAATTACTAAAAAAATATATCTGAGATGCTTACAACAACCCCTTTTATTTCATATGTCACACAATACAGTTTGCGTATTTTTTTTTTAATTTTCCAGTTTACCCCCCAAATGTGGCCTCCTTGTTCAGAATTCATTAATTTACTTTACGCGTCCATCTTTGGGTCACCAATTTACATATGTATACCAAATTTCAACTCAATCGGTCCAGTAGTTTCGGAGCAAATCGGCTGTGACAGACGGACAGATAGACACACGAGTGATCCTATAAGGGTTCCGTTTTTTTCCTTTTAAGGTACGGAACCCTAAAAAAGTATTGAATATCCGTAAGACATAATAATTATGTCACAGAGTCGGAATCGAACTGCCCGAAGGAGTGCTGTTATCTGTATTGGTCCTGATAAGAATACCTTGCTTACTAAAGTAGGTAAACATTATGTGTAACATTACCTACTTACTTCACTAAGTATTCGTCTTCAAAACAACTTATTAAAAAAATGTTACCCGTATTGGCAGAGTGCAAAGCGGGTGGAGGGGGTAGCCTAAACGATCACAGCGCTCGCTACGGATAAAATTGTCATTTTTGTCGCTGACTTAATCGTAAATATTATATAGTATATATTAAAAAAAAAACTTTGATAATTTAATTTTGATAGATGAAAATACCCTATTGGCCCTAATTAGGCACGGACTCCTCGATGTCCGTACCGTACCCAATAACTAGGGTATGCTTTCCTTATCTCAGTAATTAGCGAGCATCGCTGCGCGAGCGCATTGCATACCGTTATGTAACTTGCAAACACAGTCAACATTACACCTTAATTACACTGAACTAAGGTTGAAAACCGTTTAATGGAGGACAAGTAAAATGTACGTGTATTAAGGTGATTCAAACGTTACGCGATGGGAATAAGGTTGGAAATCGTTTACAAGCCCACTGGTGAGTGTTGACGTGTAACTGACAGGTGATATTACACTCTATACCATTGAAATAGGGTAGAAAATCGTATAAATAGATGTAGACAGGTATACAAGCGCGTCATAATTAAGTGCAATGCTTCAAAATGCGTGTATTATTCGGAGCAGCGGTATTTTTACTTTATTATGCTAAAATTACACAATATATGTGTAAGGTTAAGATTATTTAACGTGACCGACATTTTAAAAAAACCCGGCCAAGTGCGAGTCGGACTCGCGCACGAAGGGTTACTGGGAAAAGGTACCATTATCCATAAAAACCGGCCAAGTGCGAGCCGGACTCGCGCACGAAGGGTTCCGTATCATTATCTATAAAAACGGCAAGAAAATCATGTCTGTTGTATGGGAGCCCCAGTCCGACTCGCACTTGGCCGGTTTTTTAGTATTTGTTGTTATAGCGGCAACAGAAATACATAATCTGTGAAAATTTCAACTCTCTAGCTATCACGGTTATTGAGACAGACATACAGACAGACGGACGGACGGACGGACAGCGGAGTCTTAGTAATAGGTTCCCGTTTTTACCCGTTGGGTACGGAACCCTAAAAAACAGAATAAAATTAATATTTAATGGGGCTCCCACACAACAAACGTGATTTTTTTGCTGGTTTTTAGGGTTCCGTACCCAACGGGTAAAAACGGGACCCTATTACTAAGACTTCGCTGTCCGTCCGTCCAATAAATTGATTATTTCATGTCATAGAGCAGGCAAATGAGCATACAAGCCAACTGGGACGTGCACTCAGTACAGGCTGACAGACAGACAGACACACTTTCACATTTATAATATGTAGTGTAACAGCTTATATAAGGGACCAGGTTGATACGGTACTGGTGATGATCATTGATCTATGGTGAGGTAAGGTAAATCGGGACTGTAGGTATCCAACCCGCTCATGAATGGCGTGTTGTTGTCGGATAACCGCAGCTAACACAACGACCTCTAAGCCCGCGGGGCGCCACTGTCAGCGGGCGATCTTGGAGTATATCTACTGAGGAGCTAATAGGTAATAGCTCCGAGCTATACATTTTTTTTTTAATTTAATCTGTTTATTATTCATAAAATCCACAATGCTATCACAAGATTCACAAGACGGCGCGCGAGGTCTCTCGATTTTTCTCGCACTATCTATCCCTCTTTTATTAGAAAACTTAGAAAGAGAGGTATAATGCGAGAAAGATCGAGAGAGCTCGCGGTCTTGTGATAGCCGTGCGTCTTAAAATGGCTGACTGCTTACCATAAACAACCTGCATTTTAAGATTAGCTTTACTCTACCTAACAGTGTTTTTGACGTTACATAAAAAGTGGCTGATTTGACGATCAGTCAACAAAATAGGCTTGTGACCTAAGATTTTTTACGATGCCATTCGAACCAGTTTTTGGAGAGGAACAAATGTTTGTATGGGAGCAACTACAAGTAAAGAACGTAAATACCCAAAAAATGAGTTACATGGGTCGTTCTTCTTTTCGAATGACAATAGCCTGTCCTTCGTCTTATTACGGCATCTCATTTGAGTCCATATTATTTTATTAATTAGTATTATTTAATATTTCACCTTTTCTAACTAGCATTTTTTAAACGGTTTTTTTGCTCGTGGAATGCCGTGACATAGTGGTAAACCAAAATGTGGTCCCCACTGAAAGAGTCCACTTTGTCACATATTTATTTTTAAAACCAACCGTAAAAAAATTATTATATTGGCCGGAAAGGAAACTTTAATTAGTTCTAATGAAGAAACCTATGCATTTTTTAAAAATCGCACATCAAAAGTACAATTTTCGATACTTCAAAAACAAAAAAAAAACAGAAAAACCTCGGTTCATTGTCGGTAAAAAAGAAGAACGACCCACAGACGGACCTCGCTGGCGGGAGCCGAAACGCTTCATACTGATTGACTCAAAATTTGTAGGGACAATCAAGTAAATTGCTGTTTCGGTCGCGAAATACCGCGTTTAGGTCCATAGTTGTCATAAATGTTGTTTCTATAAAAGCGCAAGGATTCTATTGGTAGCTTTGACTTTACAGGACCATAAAAAATGCATATTTTTCTAAACGTTCAAGGTCCGTATCTTTTTATGATCTACATTATATTTTGTAATTTATACTTTATTACAATAACCTGATGGATTACTATCCATTTACCAACACTACGTTATCAAATTTTAACATGAGTTCACAAGCCGATTATCTCCGTGTTCTCGCCGTTAGTGCGCCTGCACGCCGCGCGCCAAGGTCACGTCGCCGCAAGCCTTGTATGGGTTTAAATTTAAACATGGAATCATACGAGCGTTCCGAATTCGAAACGCAACGGTCCGCGGACGGGTTTTTTATCATGGCCGCGGCGGCGTGTTCGCTAACGGCCAAAAAATTCGGAATTTGCATTTCTTTGTTTTGGATTTGGAGTTGGTGGATTGGCGAATGTTAAATTTAAAAAAAAAAGGCTTGACTGCCCCATAATAAAATATTGGGTCGAAGTGGCCATCGGGAGGGCCAAATAGGTTGAGGCAGCGTCCAATCGCGAGGCCTGGGCGTGGGATGCGAATATTGCGAATATTGTTTTTCATTGTTGTCTTGTTTTTATTTTTATTTGTACTTTTCTATGCCTAATACTAACATAGTTATTAAGTCAAAATGTGTTACTAACATCCATATGGATCATTTGGTCTGCAATAAAAGATTTTTATTTTTTTATTTTATTTTATTTTTTAAAAGATTGTTTAGTCTATGAGATGATAAATGAGGCCACAGTCTATGGTTTTCGAGACTTGTGAGGTATCAAAAATATGTACACAGACCTTATTTCTGCAACAATAAGGTTGTAGTATACACATTTAGAAAACTTTGAGTGAATACATATTGGTGCCTTAAGCATACATAACTGGAGTAGCCTATCAGTAACTTAACCCTCTGTAAAAACCTTGCACACTGTGCAAAAAATCATACAGACAATTCACGATCGATTACAAAATCGGCTCGCAAGAGAACACTGATCATAAAAATGCCCGTATGTTACTGTAAGCACTTGATATTATAAACAATATAAACGTTCAACTTCGACCACATCAAGCTTTTAATTAAAAAAATAATAATCGTGGGACAATTCACACCAATTGATCTAGTCCCAACCCAAACTAGGCAAAGCCTGTACTATGGGTACTAGACAACGGATAAACATACTTATATAGATAAGTACATACTTAAATAGATATTAAACATCCAAGACTCGAGAACAAACATTCGTATTCATCATACAAATATCTGCCCCGACTGGGGATCGAACCCGGGACCTCAAGCTTCATAGTCAGGTTCTCTAACCACCAGGCTATTCGGTCGTCAAAATATATAATTGAGTTTCAATATCCTATTAAGATGCTCCCCCCGCCCCCGCAAAATTCGGCAGACATTTTTGTACGCAAACACGACGTAAGGCTACTCCAGTTATGTATGCTCTAAGATTGGTGCCCTTGACTGTACTTAGAAGGGTATATATATGGTACAGTCAGCAGCAGAAGTAGCTAAGCGGGCCGGGTGTTCAAAATGACCTGCACACGACTTTATTCTTAAGAAATTAAGAGCGTGTGTAGGTTATTTTGAACACCCGGCCCGCTTAGCTACTTCTGCTGTTGATTGTACATACAAACTTACAAAGCTAAAATCTCACAGACTTCCTCTTTATAATCCATACTAATATACTATGTTTGTTTGTTTGTCCGTCTTTCACGGCAAAACGGGACGTCGAATTGACGTGATTTTTTAAGTGGAGATAGTTGAAGGGATGGAGAGTGACATAGGCTACTTTTTGTCTCTTTCTAACCCCCCACTTCCCCAAAATGGGGGGTGGAAGTTTGTATGGAGCATTCCGCAATTTTGAAGGTAGATAGCTAAAAATTGGTAAGCAGACTATTTGTGACTAACAAAAAAATCGTGCATTTTATTTTTGAAAATCTGCACCCAACCCCTTAAAAGAGGGGGTGAAATTTTATTTGGGGGTCCAGATATGTAGTCGATATGTAGAGCCGATATGTAGAGTCGATATGCAGAGTCGATATGTAGTCGATATGTAGAGTCGACACCTATCTAAGTACACGGTGGACATCTATCTTAATATGTAGAGTCGATATGTAGTCAATATGTAGAGTTGATATGTAGATGCGATATTTATATGTAGTCGATATGTAGAGTCGATATGTAGAGTCGATATGTAGATTCGATATGTAGAGTCTATGTTCGATATGCAGAGTCAATGTAGAGTCGATCTAAATATACTTATAAAAGACTGAAACTGAGATGCACCTTTTTTGTAGACGGTTAACATTACTCTTAGTACGCGGGCGAAGCCGCGGGCAAAAGCTAGTACTTACATATTAGTATGGATAAATAATTGATAGTATAAGTATGTAATGAAAAATAGTGGCTTAATAGTACATTATTGCCGTGGCCGGGAAGGAGGCAATTGCAGGCTGAGTATTTGTTTAAACGGACGAGCTTGCGCTGAGGGACTGCTGAGGCTAATATAGTGCTTTTCTCAAAAATGGGGGAATAATAAACTTTAAATATCGCTGCACAACTTGAAATTATATTACTGATTTGGCGCCGTTTTTCATTTTAAACGGAATCGCAAGTGTATTTTTCCACCGAAAAACGCAAACTATTTGAGACACATAGAAAAACGTCGCGTTTGCAACAGAAAAATACGAGTCGAATTGGCTGAATACGACCTCTGCCGTCTTTTACATGCCGGTTTCAACTTTTTAAAAAGTTTGGTGCTCGACAAATAAAGGTATTTATATGTAACATTCCAGGCGGCCTGCAATGTTTTTTTATTTTTTAATTTTGATCTGACCTGAAACTATACACTTTACCTTCCAATATGTAACGACTTATGTACACTTTGCGGGCCATTTTTGAGAAAAATATAGTTTGTTTTTTCCTTTCTCCTCACGTATATTCGTAACAGAAATTATCAAACTTTTTTTTTGTACCTGTTATATGTCACTGTATTAGTAATTTTTTTTGTATTTTGTGCAAAAAAGTTTAAAAAAAATGTGTTTATATATGCAAATATTTTAAGACCGCAAGCAGGAAACCCACAACTTAATATTCTTTTTCTAATTACACACATATTTATCAACGTTATATATTTTTATTCTTCCTCATTCAGCCCAATTAATCATTCGCCATGGATTCTCACGGCCGGTGACGTCATTGCGTTAGAACGCGTATTGTACACTCAACTCAAGGTAAAGTATGCGTACACTCTACCTTCTATTCAATAGTACATTGTTTAACGAGGGGCGTAAGTGGAATATTGCTAACGAGAGTCTATCAGAAGCCCGACGCCGAAGGCGGAGGGCTTTTGATGACTCGAGTTTGCAATATTCTTACGCCCGTGTTATACACAATGTTTTTCATCACATTTGCGAGGAAATAAATAACTACAGATGACAGAAAATTCTAAGTTGCATACAGCCGCCCCAATCAAAAATTGACAACTTCACTTCTAGATCAGTGCTAGTGGAGCGCGCAGCTTCAATATTTCAACCAATCACAGAGCAGTATTCTTGCGGGGCGGGGCGGCTTGGCCAACTAGATTTTTTTTCAACCAATCACAGAGCAACCTGATTTGCTTAAGCCAATCAGAGGGTTCTATATTTTAAAACTAAACTTAACAGCCCGTGGGAGGTAAAACGGCTATAACTGCTCTGTACGCTCGCAAGTAATAACGCCATTGACGAGCAAGTGTGATGCTGATGAAAAACAATTTGTATTGTAAATAACTTAAAATCTGAGATTATTACACAAATGTTCATTTACTTTGATGCTATCGGTGGGAATCTTGGCTTTTTACCCGACTGCCGAAGGAAAGGAGGGGTTATGTTTTTCGAGCGTATGTATGTATGTATATAAATAAATATTTTGCTGTCCGCATCTCACACAAATCGACCTAGTCCCAAACTAAGCAAAGCTTGTACTATGGGTACTTGACGACGATAAACATACTTATATAAATAAATACATACTTACATACATATAAAACATCCATGACTCAGGAACAAATATTCGTGCTCATCACACAAATAAATGCCCTTACCGGGATTCGAACCCAGGACCTCTTGCTTCGTAGGCAGGGTTACTACCAACTAGGCTAAAGCGGTCGTCATATATGTATGTATGTCTTTGGCACGCCCTGCAGGATAGGGATATTTGGCAGCGATAAAATCCTGCACTAGAAATCTATCGTAAAATAAATAGGCTTTCTACTGCAGCAATGTAATTTTAAAATTTTATAATACTCTGATACTGAAATGATATATTGTATACTGTTTTGAAAAAATGACACCTCGCCGAGTTTTTTACGCCGGTTCTTCTCGAGGCAGAGGTTTACTTTCCGAACCGGTGGTAGTTTATCGATATTCATAGGTGCATGTAATATGCCTAAATTGAAGAATAAATCACTTTGACTTTGTTGACTACGGAACCCTAATAACAAATGGACGATCTTTCCGTAAATGACAAATCGACAAGAATTCTCACAGATATGACATGACTCACTAGATCTCAATGTCGGTGTCATTAACTCACTAACTAACCATCGTTAAGACTATTGTTTTGACACAATTCACTGCCAAATAGATATTTAATTGGTTAATTTGTGAACTGTCTTAAGTAATTTATGTTTGCGTAACTTCTGCCGTTATAATACTATTCTTTTATCGTCCGTTTTCTTTGATCATCCGAACTATTCACATATAGATACCCAACGATGTAATATAAAAAAAACGGCAAAAAAAACATGTCTGTTGTATGGGAGCACCAGTCCGACTCGCACTTGGTCGGTTTTTTAGTATTTGTTGTTATAGCGGCAACAGAAATACATAATCTGTGAAAATTTCAACTCTCTAGCTATCACGGTTCTTTAGATACAGCCTGGTGACAGACGGACGGACGGACAGCGAAGTCTTAGTAATAGGGTCCCGTTTTTACCCGTTACCTTACGAACCTTAGGGTTCCGTACCCAAAAGAGGTAGACAGGTTACACGCGCTCGAAATATGGCACACTAAAATTGAGTCTATTGGCACAACTTGCCTCAGTTTCGGGTCGTCAACGTCAGCTGTCAGATTTGGCGGCCATTTTTAAACACGGGATTTCGTATAGACAACATATCTACCTCTTTTTAACCCCCGACGCAAAGAGAGGGGTGTTATAAGTTTAACGTGTCTGTGTATCTATGTGTGGCACCGTAGCTCCCAAACGGATGGACCGATTTGAATACGGTTTCTATTGTGTCATAGATAATTTTAACCCGAGTGTTCTTAGAGATGTTTCATCAAAATCGGTTCAGCCGTTTTTGAGATATTGAACTTTGAAATGGAAAAAATCGGGGGTTTTTCAACTTTTCTAAGTTGTAGTTATTATATTACATCACTGTAGAAACCTGTATTATTCGGTTAGTGAGGCTTCCTTAGTCTGGGTATCGTAGTCTATCCGGATAGGGTTATAGTGTGTTGTGGGCGATGTAATTGCTATCACTGTGTCCCAAAAAAAAAACATAATTATAGGTGCAGGTGTTTTGGGCACACATTGTACGTAGAGCCGATGGCCGTTGGGGCGGAAAGGTTCTCGCGTGGCGACCACGTACCGCGTGGGTAGGCGCACAAGGTGGACTGATGACCTGGTAAAGGTCGCGGGAGTCCGCTGGATGCGGGTGGCGCAGGACCGGTCACTTTGGGGGAGGCCTATGTCCAGCAGTGGACGTCTTTCGGCTGATATGATGATGATGATGAGGCATAATAAAGGTAGAGGTGAGGTGAGTTTGTGAATACGGCGGTCGTGGGCTGAGGCATGTAATCGTCCTTCTCATTCGATAAGTGATGACGTCATATCTAATCTGGCCTACTTGGCAGATAGCGGATAGTCGCTGGTGCATTAGGTTGCATTTACGAACATCGGAGACCGCTTTCGGATTTGTTTGGTTGTCACGAAAGTAGTCATAATATCATACTAATCCTACTAATAAATAAATATAGAGGCCTCGGCAGAGAGTACGACTTAGTTAGTTAGTTAGTTAGTTTTACTGGGCATTTTCCGCAAGTCGACATCCAACGTGCCTATTTTGCGTGAAACGGCAGGGTGGCGCTACGCTAACCACCCCAGCTCCTCTAAAAAGTTCAAGAGTGCCTTGGTATTACTGACTGCGTTCCGTAGTGCGTCCGGAGACCCTAGGTGCTTTTTCCTGTATACTTCTACCTGCTTACAGTCCAGTAGAATGTGTTTAGTCGTTTCTTCTGCCTCCATGCACGCTCTGCACATGGGGCTGTCTGTGATACCTAAATTATAGAGTACTTTAGTACGACTTTGTACCCTTTGGCGTTGAGCACCCTCGGTCCGTGGGGTCCCAGTGCGCATAAGTTATTTGCAGAAATCGCGAAACGTCCGGTCGATGTAACTGGTGACCGAAGAGCTGGCGGCTTTCTCGCGCAACGCCATCAGCATTGCAATTCAGCGAGGAAATGCCGCCAGCATCCTCGGTACAATGCCTCGAGGGCCTTTATTAGATTTAACTTACTTTTAATTCATCTTAGTTAATGTTAATCATAATCTTGTATTTACTTTCAATAAAAAAAAAACCTACTAATATTACAACCCCATCCTGCGTTTAATAGCGGGCAGATGTGACTGTCCGTATATAAGGCATTGTTGTGAATTGCATGTCTCCAACAGTATTAATATTAATTTTGATTTAGATGCTGATTTGTGTAATCTTTAACTTGTACTGTATGATATATTACGAGAACAATATTCCTTTTGCTATTCCGCTAAAAAACGTGCAGGTCGATCAGCGGCGATCAAATGCAACTATTTGCGTATATATATATAGCTATCCACGCCGTGACGGGCGATGGCGACCCTAGCTAGTTACGGGCGTGAGCCCTGACATGGCTTGCGAAGCCGAACTTAGTCTTGAACACTCGGTCGCAGGAAGCACAGTAAAGCTGACCAGAGGTATTGTATGTGTAATTATACTTGGGCTTTGGGCGCGATTTTCGTGCGTGACGTCTCTCATCAAGTTCGACGAGACGAGCAGCTTCAAAATGGTTGATGCTCGTTTTGATGCGAGAGCGCCATTCTGGGCGCAGCGAGGCAAGCTCCTCCCACTTATGCGTTGGAATTTTACAGGCAGTTAGGTGACGCTTTAGCACATCCTTATAACGTAGATGCTGCCCACCTCGATTCCGTTTGCCGGCTGATAACTCGGAGTATAGAACGGCTTTCGGTAGTCTACAGTCATCCATACGCCAAACATGCCCACACATGAATTTGCGTATAAACATGCAAATAATTACAGCAAACCACCACCAATAATGAAAAAACCTCGACACGTGTTTCGCCTCTCTACGAGGCATCATCAGGAGATGCTGGCAGGAGATGTTGCTTGCGCCACGTCCTCTGAGCAAATCAGTTTTGCTGCTGATCGACCTGCACATTTTTTAGCGGAATAGCAAAGGAATATTGTTCTCGTAATATATCATGAATTTCCGCAAATTAACGCCTGATTCAATAAATTATTTACTGTATGAGTCTTGTGTAACTCGAAATAAATGCTTTCATTCATTCATAAATGCGAAAGTTTATAGATGTTTGGATGTTTGTTACTCAATCACGCTTGAACGGCTCAACAGATTTTGATGAAATTTTGCACGAAGATAGTTTATAGCTTGGATTAAAATATGCCCAAAGGGCTCCCCCCCCCCCATCCCCTTCCCCCCAAACCAAAATCCTGGATCCGCAATATTACCTCCCCGATAACCGAGCCGGCGTGACGGCGCGCGAGTAACTTCCTTCTATGACTAACAACCAACGGAAACATTTTTTTAGCAAACACATGCAGATCGGGCGTTGGGTTCGGGGCTTTTATGAACTTAAAATAGGATTACTATAGAGATGCGGGTGCCTCCCTGGCTGTTTTGTATGTATACCCAGGGATCGGATACCGGTATTTTCTCCATACAAATTAAACCGGTATTATTTCGTTCTTTGTTTGTTATATCATTTTTGATCGGGCAATCTAATAATACGAATGTGTTACCTAAATACGCGATAGAGTCCTACATTAACTACTTCGTGGATTTTTGAAAAAACCGGTTCCGATCCTTGTGTATAACTACGTGTCCGTTTTGTTTGATAAAGTGACAGATTATAAAAAATAAAAAATAAAAATAAAAATCTTTTATTGCAGACCAGAATGATCCATAGGATGTTAGTAACACATTTTGACTTAAGAGCTATGTTAGTATTAGGCATATAAAAGTACAAATAAAAATAAAAATAAAAAACAAGACAACAATGAGAAGCAATAATCGCATCCCCCGCCCAGGCCTCGCGATTGGATGCTGCCTCAACCTATTTGGCCCTCCCGATGGCCACTTCGACCCAACATTTTATTATGGGGCAGTCAAGCCTCTCCGACAATACCCTGAGGAGGCCATTCCCGCTGCCACGCATTATTAACAGGTGCGGCCCGTTGTCCTTGCCATAGTTCCACTTTTTACCTCAAAAGGAAAAAAACGGAACCCTTATAGGATCACTCGGTTGTCTGTCTGTCCGTCTGTCACAGCCGATTTGCTCCGAAACTACTGGACCGATCGAGTTGAAATTTGGTACACATATGTAAATTGGTGACCCAAAGATGGACGCGTAAAGTAAATTAATGAATTCTGAACAAGAGGGCCACTTTTGGGGGGTAAACTGGAAAATTAAAAAAAAAAAGTTTCGCAAACTGTATTGTGTGACATATCAAATGTAAGCGGTTGTTGTAAGCATGTCAGATATTTTTTTTTATAATTTTAGCAAAAACAGATTTGAAGTAATTTAGGAAAAAAGACTAATTTTGACCATTCCCCCCCTTATCTCCGAAACTACTAGGATTAAAATTCTGAAAAAAAATATGGAAAATAGTTCCTTGCCTAAATATTACAGGAAAACCTATGAGAAGTTTGAGTATTCAAAAACACTTATGAAATTTAGATTATATACGGAACCGTCACCATTATTTGCCACAACTGATTTAGTATGAAGTTGTGGCAAAAACACCACTACCCGCCCAATTTAAGTAGGTTGTTTATGGTAAGCCATCAGCCATTTTAAGCCCAGTTCTTAATTTAGCGGCATAGAAGCCTTTCCGTCCCTCATTGTGGCATCACGTATAGCCTGTCCCGAGTATCATAGGTGCATGAATATGTGGCCCTTGGCTGCTAAAAGGTTCCTCACTGCTGCGTGCCCATTTGCAAGCCCATTTGTATCAGAGACTACGCGTAGAGTATCAAATTGGACAAATGTTACAGAAAGGCCAGGTCAAAAGTACCCTAAACCGACGAGCATGTATGAGAAATGTTATGAAGGTGAGTGAAGCGAAAGTGGTTTGTCAGGATCGTAGCAAATGGAGATCCGTGATCTCTGCCTACCCCACTGGGAAAGAGGCGTGATTATATGTATGTATGTATGTATGTACTACGCGTAGTAAATTATAAAGACTGCCAAATCCATGAACTCGATGAAAAGTGAAAACTAATAGTCAGCCATCGATCAGTTCGATTCGAAACTTTGCAAGTACAGTCAGTACAGTGGAGTTCAGACTACCGCTGTAGGGGATATGTACCTAATGCCGTGTAAAAGGATTTGCCTAAACCTAAGTCCTTTTAGTTTGTAGCTCCCGTGTCTTGACTAAGGTATACAAGAGAGATCGCAATGCGGCGAGAGCCGTCACACACGACAACACAACACCGATGCCATAGCACTAGCACCAACATCACTTGTTAACACTTTAACACCGATAAACAGACAGAAGTTGTAGAACGCCTGTTTACTTAGGAACTTCCTAATGTTAATTTATCTAGTTCATAATGAGACAGACACCGAACTGCTAAACTTAAGTGGCAGTGGGCGGGGCACATTGCACGTAGAACCGACGGCCGTTGGGGCGGAAAGGTTCTCGAGTGGCGACCACGTAGGCGTGGATAGGCCCCCCACAAGGTGGACTGATGACCTGGTAAAGGTCGCGGGAGTCCGCTGGATGCGGGTGGCGCAGGACCGGTCAATTTGGCACTCTCTAGGGGAGGCCTATGTCCAGCAGTGGACGTCTTTCGGCTGATATGATGATGATGATGAATGAGACAGTGTTTTAATTCGGTTTGAAAACTGTGCGTTTAACAAATTTGCAATAAATTTAAACAATAGAAACGGGTCCGCTCTTCTGCGTAATTTGTTTAACTGGTATTTTTAACCCCCGGTGTTAATAAGTTACACGTGTGTAAATCTGTGGCGTCGTAGATCCAAAACGGATGAACGCGATGTAACTTCGTCTTACATGTTTGCTTGTCAGGCCCCGTAGCATGGTTGGCCCTGTCACGCGATAGGTGATAGGATAGAGCGTGCGTCACTGGCTGACACCGTTCGATAGAACGAGACGACGCTCTTGTCTTGTCACTTGTCGCGTGATAAGGCCAACCATGCTACGGCTCCAGGGTGTTAAAAAAATAGTGTAAGTTTTTATGTAAATCCATGAACACAGAAATATTTACATAACTGATATCTTCCAATAATCCAATAATTTTGTATCTTGATCACTGATTATATTACTCTAGGTTGGATATGTGAAAGTTCGATAAATTAACATCAGCGGGAATTAAGTTCCTAGGCGTTTGGCATATTTCCACTAAAACTTGGTCGCATTTATCGATTGATAAAAACAAGATAAAGCGCCCATCGCTCTTCGACAGAAAGAGAGAGTTTATCTTGTGTTTATGACGCGATAAACGTAACCATACGCTTATTAGCATAATGCTAAAAAGACGTTTCATTTCTGCGGCAACCGGCTAACATTGCAAAAAACATTTGAATGCTTACGACCTTTAAACATGACGTTTATCTATTTCGCAACATGGTTGCTTAACAATGGTAACAATATAAATATCCACGTAAATATTTGAATATTTTCAACGCTCTCGTTTATCGACGTAGATAAAACAGACTGTCATAGACGCGTTTGACCTGATAAACTTGAAATAAAACATCCATATTCCTGCCAAATAGTGTCAGAACGATACAGGTGCTTTATATCGTCTGTCACGCGTCAAATGCGAGCGCAAAATATGGTTTTATCACCAGTGACAAACGTAAACGCGAACTATACGAGTACTTTCGAGTTTCGAGTTCGACTAACACACGGCAAATTCACAAATCACATTGTGTGATAAAAATATTATATAATTACACAAAACACGTTAATTACATTCAAACTATTCTTGCAAGGTTTTTTGCCACTTGCACTCACTGTACACTCTTAACACTTGACGGTAATATTGTCAATATCGGTATGTCAGTAATATTGACGGTGTTGCGATACTTGCGCACGCGCCAGCGGTCGGGGGCGAACTGAACTGACGCATCGTTTCCGTCATAAGCATGATAATTGTGCGGCGTTTGGAGATCCGCCGGAATATTGGAAAACGGTTAAGTTAGGATTTGTTAGTTTTGGTTTGGATTCATCAATGATTTTTTTTTAGACTATTTCGTGTTATGTTGTGTTTCGTTGTGGTATTAATCGATATCATTAGTGCGCTTACTTTTTAAATACTGGCCGTTTGAAACTAACCAGTAACGTACTGAAAAAACATTATTTATATAACCTAAGCACTGACTCGTAAAAAAAATATAAAAGGTAAATATGTAACTAAAAAACCGGCCAAGTGCGAGTCAGAATCGCGCACGAAGGGTTATCTATAAAAACGGCTAAAAAATCATGTCTGTTGTATGGGAGCCCCAGTCCGACTCGCACTTTTTTGTTATAGCGGCAACAGAAATACATAATCTGTGAAAATTTCAACTCTCTAGCTATCACGGTTCTTGAGATACAGCCTGGTGACATACAGACGGACGGACAGCGAAGTCTTAGTAATAGGGTCCCGTTTTTACCCGTTGGGTACGGAACCCTAAAAATTAAACTGACTTTTTATCATCATCATATCAGCCGAAAGACGTCCACTGTTGGACATAGGCCTCCTTTAAAGAGTGCCAAATTGACCGGTCCGCGCCACCCGCATCCAGCGGACTCCGGCGACCCTTACCAGGTCATCAGTCCACCTTGTGGGGGGGCCTACCCACGCCGCGCCTTTTTATGCATTGAATAATTTGACTTGACTTAGAAGAGCCCACGTGTAATACGTGTATGGTTTTAGCCATTTTGACCAGCCTTCGAGGCACCTGGGCCAGTTTGTGACCGCGTGACCCGGTCGCTTCCATCACCCCGTCATCCACAGAACCCCACTAAAGAACAGCTCAGCTCGCGCTTGCCCGCCGTGATAGCGTTCCGCGTGAAATGCGCGAAAACTGTAATGAGTCGGAATGCGCGCGCGCCGGTCGACACTACTTATTTTATGGCAGTTGGATTTAAATTCGAAAGCAGCATGTATGTTAATGAGGTGATATACAATAATGGCGTTGTTTGTAAACGTTCAACAAACCTATTTTACAGTACACATGGTGTTACTTTCCCGCACTAGTGCGGAAATGAGCACTTTCCGTGCATATGTTGAAAATTTAAAGAGCCATATGTAATGTAAAACGTTGTACGATACACGTGCGAATAGGTAATTCGCAACTCGTGTTTTAATTTATCGCCACTCATTGCGTATTTCCTATTTTCTGCACTTGTATCGTAAATAACTATTATCAACAAAAAATCCTACAGTAAAGAAGTCGCTAAGCTACGGTTGTCTAGTGGTTCAGGCATACGGCTGTCAAACGGCAAGTCGTGGGTTCGAATCCCGGCTCATACGGTCAAGGACTTTAATTGTTGAGCCATTTAGATGTCAACTAATTTTCGTTTTCTATGAAGCTATGAAGTGTCCAGTATAAACTGAGCTCTAAACGGCTCTACTTGGTACAGCCAATGAGTTTTTAGGAACTGTACGGAATATCATTTGATATTTACCGTTAGCTTTTCGGTGAAGGAAAACATCGTGAGGAAACCTCCATACATCTGAGAAGAAATTCAAAGAGGTATGTGATGTCCCCAATCCGCACTGGGCCAGCGTGGGGACTACTGACCGTTCCCATGAGAGGCCTGTGCCTAACAGTGGGACTATATGGGCTGATGATGAAAGGGGTCGCGCCATGAAAGAAAGTTTTAACCGACTCCAAATCACTACAGAAATCGCTTCAAGTGAACCTATAAAATTTGAAGAGTTCCCTCGATTTCTCCAGGATCCCATCATCAGATCCTGACCAGGTGACCCTTGGGAAGGATGCCCTTTCAAACAAAAAAAGAATTTTTCAAATCGGTCCAGCCCGTTTTCGAGTAATTGTATTGTATGTCTACTCCTTTGTCTCTGTGTGTCTTTTGTGTAGTGAATAAATGTCTTCTTTTCTTTTCTTTTCTTTAATCGGGGAACATATATAAAAAGTCTCCGACGAATTGAGAGCGTCCTCCTTTTTTGAAGTTTGTTAAAAATACCGATAAAAATAAATTTTATTTATCTATCAATTTGACACCAAAGATTTGTTGAAAGAGTCGCTGAGGCCTACTTATGTAAAACATTAGAGGGGCTGCTAGACGGTCGCCAACACGCCCCTCCGACCGAGCGACCTTGGTCGCCACCGACCGCTGTAGTATGAAATGCTGCAAACAACTGTCTACACGGTCGGTGGTGACCAAGGTCGCTCGGTCGGAGTCTTGTTGGCGACCGTCTAGCAGCCCCTTAAATAATACTTTAGCCTACCTAGAGACGACCGCTTTAGCCTAGTTGGTAGTGACCCTGCCTACGAAGCGAGAGGTCCAGGCCCCGTAGCATGGTTGGCCTTGTCACGCGATAGGTGATAGGATAGAGCATGCGTCACTGGCTGACACCGTTCGACAGAACGAGACGATGCTCTTATCATGTCACTTGTCGCGTGATAAGGCCAACCATGCTACGGCTCCTGGGTTCGAATCCCGGTACGGGCATTTATTTGTGTGATGAGCATGAATATTTGTTCCCGAGTCATGGATGTTTTCTATGTAGGTATTTAAGTATGTATCTATCTATATAAGTATGTTAATCGTCGTCTAGTACCCATAGTACAAGCTTTGCTTAGTTTGGGACTAGGTCGATTTGTGTAAGATTGTCCGCAAAAAAAAAAAATATATAGTGACGCTGCCTACGAAGCTGAAGGTCCTGGGTTCGGATCCCGGCAAGGGCAAATATTTGTGTGATGAGCATAAACATATTTGTTTCTGAGTCTTGGAT
This sequence comes from Epinotia nisella, assembly GCA_932294315.1. Classification (NCBI taxonomy): domain Eukaryota; kingdom Metazoa; phylum Arthropoda; class Insecta; order Lepidoptera; family Tortricidae; genus Epinotia; species Epinotia nisella. The sequence continues at coordinate 348,197 of OW028697.1, read as the reverse complement.
GTTTTCTATGTATTTAAGTATTTATATCTATTATATAAATCGTCGTCTAGTACCTATAACACAAGCCTTATTGAGCTTACTATAGGGCTAGTTAGATTTATGTAAGAATGTTCCCTAATATTTATTATTTATTTTCTTTGTTTAGATAAAGTAGGTACGAGTATCGTGATAGACAACTGGGAATCCGTGATCTCTACCTACCTCGTCGAGAATCGAGCGTGACTAGGTACATGTAACTTACATGATGTAAGTACGTAGATAAGGCATGTTCGCGAACAATCAATGTTTTAATATGAACACCCTTACCAACAAACATGTACATATGTGTGTTAGTTATTAGTTACATAGTTTGCATACAATACAATATTTATATTATAAATTACTAGCCGCCTGCGACTTCGTCTGCGTGGACCCGGGATAAAAACTATCCTATATTTTAATCCAGACTATAAACTATCTCCGTGCCAAATTTCATTCAAATCGGTTGAGCCGTTTAAGCGTGATTGAGTAACAAACATCCAAACTTTCGCATTTATAATATTAGTAGGATAAAGGTGATTTTCCACCGGCGTGGATTGACGAGACGAGGCGTGGCGTGAATTGAAATCGCGCTGACCCTTTTCCACTAAAAATATTTCAATTCACGCCGCGCCGCGCCTCGTCAATCCACGCCGGTGGAAAATCACCTACGGCAGTCTCGACGAATTAACAACTAAACACCTGTAGCGAGATGTTTGTTTCTGTTGCAGAGTTAATTTAATCTCTATTTCAGAATTGAAAATTTGCCATACAAATTTCAATTCACGCCGCGCCGCGGCTCGTCAATCCACGCCGGTGGAAAATCACCTTAACACAAGTTCGTATTCTTTATTCCCTATCAAGATATCCCTGACAAACCGGACAAGTGCGAGTTCAACTCGCGTGGTGAGGGTTCCGTAAAATTGCTATGCTCTAAGCATGCTGGATGCGGGTGGCGCAGGACCGGTCAATTTGGAACTCTCTGGGGGAGGCCTATGTCCAGCAGTGGACGTCTTTCGGCTGATATGATGATGATGATGAAGCATTAGGCGCTCCATACAAAATACACAAAAATATTGAGAATGTTCCCGTTACTTTAAATACTCAAACTTCTTATAGGTTTTCCTGTAATCTTTAGGCAAATAACTATTTTCCATATTTTTTTCAGAATTTTAGAACTAGTAGTTTCGGAGATAAGGGGGGGGGGGTCGTCTTTTTTCCAAAATTATTTCAAATCTGTATTTGATAAAATTATAAAAAAAAATATCTGAGATGCTTACAACAACCCCTTTTAAATTTTCCAGTTTACCCCATAAGTGCCCTCCTTGTTCAGAATTCATTAATTTACTTTACGCGTTCATATTTGGGTCACCAATTTACATAGGTTTACCAAATTTCAACTCAATCGGTCCAGTAGTTTCGGAGCAAATCGGCTGTGACAGACGGACAGACAGACGCACGAGTGATCCTATAAGGGTTCCATATTTCAAGTTTTATGAATTTTTCATAATATTTAAAAAAAATTGTCACAATAAATTATACGTTTTACTCAAATCAAAACTATCGATGTCTGTTATATTTTCCTCATTGTCGGTGTGAAAAATTGTATGTGTCACTCATGAGCAAAATTATTTTCATCATGGGCGTTACCGCTTGAATCCTTCACTTCACTCTGGATTCAATGCACCGCCCTCGCCGTAAATACATTATTTTGCTCCCTATGACACAAGTAACTATTTGTTGAATAATTAGGGAAAAAATCAAGTATACTGACGCCCAAATGGTTTGTTTAACATCTCTGATTATATTGCCCATGCAAGCATTATCACAAGTAAAGAAAGGGCTATAACGAAAGTGGCCGCTGAATCATGTCTCCGTTTTCACTCCCGCGCCACTTTCCAGCATCGGCAGCCTGCGCACGCGCAGCCGTTTGCGACGCGCTCCGCGTTAAGAATAAAGCATATTGTATACACGTGTTCAGAGAGACAGCGATTTGTGAAACAATAATCGTTTTTACAGTTTTATTACTTGACTTGTTAGAAAAGAAGACATTTATTCACTACACAAAACACACACAGAGATAAAAGGAGTAGACATACAACACAATTGACACATGTTGTGTGTCTTCGCGGCAGTGAAACGGTCGCTGTCTCAGCATTGTGCCGAGGTGTCAGACGGACACCTACAGCGCTGGTTTTCAGACACTACCGCAAGTTGCCCACGGAACGTAACACAGCATTAGAAAAAAAGTAAGTAGACACATAATAAATAAATAATTAATGTAAAATACTAAAAATATATATAGAACAGTAGCACGACGGGATGAAAAACACAAAGCATAAAATTGTTCGTATGGAAGTTGTCCGTCAAAATTTGCAATCCATTTTTCAGTCACTTGCCGTTATCTTATTGAGCTGAAATTTCGGGTTTAAGTATAGTTTGGATGACAATTCAATATTATGGTACGAGCTGATCTGATGATGGAGACAGAAGGTGACCATGGGAATTAAGTACTTAACCGACGTAACCGTAAGTTTAGGCTCGTTAGAATCGTCTCAATGAGTAGTTTATGACGGTATACAGAAAAGTACAGTCGGCCATAAACACTTGTACCAAGAATGAAATTATTGACAGAAACTTATTATATGATAAAACTGCACATAAAGAAATTGGAATACCTAGATTCAATATTTGCTATCTGCAAATAACTTATGCGCACTGGGACCCCACGGACCGAAGGTCTCGACGCCAAAGGGTACAAAGTCGTACTCTCTGCCGAGGCCTCTATATGGAAGTTGGGACGGATGCTTGTGTGGGACGCTACATGTGTTAGACACACTGGCACCGTCTCACCTCCAACGGACTACTTCTAAAGCGGGTGCAGCGGCGGAAAACGCCGAAAATCTGAAATGTAATAAATATAGAGGCCTCGGCAGAGAGTACGACTTTGTACCCTTTGGCGTCGAGACCCTCGGTCCGTGGGGTCCCAGTGCGCATAAGTTATTTACAGAAATCGCGAAACGTCTGGTCGATGTAACGGTGACCGAAGATCAGCATTGCAATTCAGCGAGGAAATGCCGCCAGCATCCTCGGTACAATGCCTCGAGGGCCTTTTTTAGATTTAACTTAGGTTTAATTTATCTTAGTTAATGTTAATTATAATCTTGTATTCACTTTTAATAATAAAGTAGTAACTGCGAAGTAAAAGAAAAAAAAAATATTTGCTATCTAAGATCCTACATATGATAACGGATATCTTGGAGACAGACTTCTAAAAGTTCTAAACCATCACGACAGACAAGACATTCGATTTAAATACGGAATCATAAAAACGCACTTAAATCGGTTGATCTGTTTGGTACATGCCACAGACAGACAGACACACAGATACAAACCTTAATTTGGGGCCCACTTAAGGTTGACAATCCTGGCAAATCGTATAGGAATACAAAGAATATTTTTGTGAAAAGGGCAGCGAACGTTTCATTTTTAATGTCTATTTGTTTTACTTATACTAGCTTTAAAATTATAATAAATTGATTGAAAATTAATTATTCAGCGGGGCCGGTCACTTTGGCACTCTTTGGGGGAGGCCTATGTCCAGCAGTGGACGTCTTTTGGCTGATACGATGATGATACTTTCAGCAAAGATTATAGTAAAGTGTCACCCTGTATGAAAACAAATTTCCCCATATCTTAAAATCCTCAAGGTTAAGAACTGCGTGTTAAGTTATTCTCCCCTTAATTAAATTCCATTTAGGAAATTTTAATTAAACACTCGATTCACGTGTAATGGAAAATAAATACGGCTAAGACATTTACCCTAAGGATAAATATAATTAATTATAATATAATACATACATATGTATTATTTATAGAAATGAACCAACACCGACTCCGTAAGTAACGACACACTTTATCTGAAGGCCCGAGGTTCGTTATTAGTCGAATGCATATATCCCTGTACGTAAACTACAATATGTGCATATGTTCTTCAATTCAAATACGTGGAAATACAAAGTGATTTAACACCATCAATCAATGTCGCCTCACTCATTGGGAGCCAACTGCGGTTTTTTTTATTATTTATTTAAACTTTACTCAAATAAAAGTACAATTGGCGGAACCAAATGCCATCAAGCATTCTCTCTCTACCAGTGAAGCATTGGGCTAAACAGAAACTTTAGTGGTGCACGAACCTAAATACTGAGACTCGAATGGAAACACAAATCAATTAATACATGAATACATACTTATATAATGCATACATACTTATATAAACTTACTTATACATACTTAAATACATACATACATATAATCACGCCTCTATCCCAGAGGGGTAGGCAGAGATCACGGATCTCCATTTGCTACGATCCTGACAAACCACTTTCGCTTCACTCACCTTCATAACATTTCTCATACATGCTCGTCGGTTTAGGGTACTTCTGACCTGGCCTTTTTGTAACATTTCTCCAATTTGATCGGAGAAAGTTCGCCTAGGTCTTCCCCTTCCAACTTGCCCTTCCACTCTTTTTACATACAGTCTCTTCTTTAATCTTCTTTCATCCATCCTCTCTACATGCCCAAACCACCTTAACATACCCTTCTCAATTTTCTTGACTATATCTCCATCCATTCCACACTTATCTCTTATCACACTGTTTCTGACTCTATCACTCAATTTCACTCCACACATACTTCTCAACGCTCTCATTTTTACTGCTACTGCTGCAGTAGAAAACATACTTAAATACATACAATTCTCAAAGTCGACTGTACCCGTAAAAAGATATCACGAGGATCATCAATCTTAAATAGTAGAAAAGAGATGCTTACGCAACTTGCGTTTGCTCTGAGCTTGCCTGACGGTAAGAGGGAGATCATTCCACAGACGAATAGCCTGAACAGCGAAGGAGTTTGAGAGGACCAGTACGGTGAGATAAGACAGAGAGTTTAAGACTCCTGGATGTACGGAGCTCGCAACCAGGACGGGGTGTAACAAATTGAAATTTAGACCTAAGATACGTGCATCCGGTGATTTTATCCACAGCCTTGGTCAAGTGTTGAGCATGAGCACCCATGCGTTTTTCATACAAAAGTCAAACTTTAAAAGGTGCATTTATATATTTTATAATAGAAAGTTGTGTATCTATCGGAAAAATTCGTCATATTTACCGACGTCAAAAATTCCGTGAAAAAAATATACAATTAAACCTTTATTGTATACACAACCCGACTTTTTCTAGCTTCAGTTTTCACACGCAAATAGCAATTTCAAAATGATATATATTAATGATTTGCACATGTTCAAACACAAACTTATCATATTCTACGTCTGCGTGCATTTATGAAATTGAAAAATAATACATTATCCATAAGTTACAAAGAAAAACGTGATGTGCTCAATACTTTTGGCAAAGGCTGTCATCATCATCATCATCATATCAGCCGAAGGACGTCCACTGCTGGACATAGGCCTCCCCTAGAGAGTGCCAAATTGACCGGTCCTGCGCCACCCGCATCCAGCGGACTCCCGCGACCTTTGCCAGGTCATCAGTCCACCTTGTGTCCGCCTACCAACGCCGCGATTTCCGGTACGTGGTCGCCACTCGAGAACCTTTCCGCCCCAACGGCCATCGGTTCTACGTGCAAGCCGAGGCTGTATAACTAATTATCTAAAATATACGAAACCAGCTGTAACCTCGGGTGTGCTAAGTTACGAGTCGGCAAGTTCACTCGCTGCTCGCGCGCACATGTGCGGGCCACCCGGCGCTAAATATACACACGATTTGTTCGACTCACATCCTTTTCGGCTTCACAAGTTTACACCCCTCTTGAAAGTACGGAAGCAATAAGGTCAAGTTTATTTATATCCTTATAATTAGGGTGGATTTCATCAAACCGTCTGAAATCGTAAGCGGCGTTCGTTAAAATATGAATGTATGGAAAGACTAACAAGTTTGTATGGAATGACAGCTGCCGGCGATTTTGCAAACCAAGACATTGTACAACTATGTATGTCCAATTTTATACCTGGGTCGTTCTTCTTTTCGACCGACAATAGCCTGTCCTTCGTCTTATTACGGCATCTCATTTGAGTAATGATGTTTACGGTTTTATAATGTTCGAATGAACGTCCATATTATTTTATTAATTAGTGATATTTAATATTTCACTTTCTCTAACTAGCATTTTTTTTAAATGTTTTTTTTTTCGTAGAATGCCGTGACAGAGTGGTAAAACAAAATGTGGTCCCCACTGAAAGAGTCCACTTTGTCACATGTTTTTTTTAGAAACCAACCATAAATAAATATTTATATTGGCCAGAAAGGAAAGTTTAATTAGTTCTAATGAAGAAACCTATGCCTTTTTTTTAAAAATCGCACTTCAAAACCACAATTTTCGATAGTTCAAAAACCAAAAAAACAGAAAAACCTCGGTTCATTGTCGGTAAAATAGGAGAACGACCCACCTAGACATTTTAATATTATGGTAGCTTACCACCGTGACCTGACCCCGTAGCATGGTTAGCCTTGTCACGCGATAGGTGATAGGATAGAGCGTGCGTTGACTGACACCGTTCGATAGAACGAGACGACGCTCTTATCTTGTCACTTGTCGCGTGATAAGGCCAACCATGCTACGGCTCCTGATGCCAAACATACATTTTTCTTAATTAGTCTTTAAATTAATCCGTACGACTTAGAGCATACATAACTGGAGTAGCCTTATGTCGTATTTGCGTACACATGTCTGCTGAATTTCGCGGGGGCGGGGGGAGCATCTTAATAGGATATTGAAACTCAATTGTATATTGAAAGCTTGAAGTGGTTGAACGTTTATAATATCAAATGCTTACAGCAACACGCGGGCATTTTTATGATCAGTGTTCTCTTGCGAGGCGATTTTGAGAACGACCATTAATCGATTGTGAATTTGTCTGTATGATTTTTTGCACATTGTGCAAGGTTTTCTACAGAGGTGTAAGTTACTTAAAGGCTACTCCAGTTATGTATGCTCTAAGCCTTACGTTACGACCCTAATCCGGGGCTCAGACGATTTCTTTGCCGCTAAAACCAATTTAATGTTCCGTGAGTGTATAAAACATGAGTCTTCACTCCGCTTATGGGGCCAATGAGCAATGTTATTGTATGGACTGCTATTGAAATATCATATTAAACTGCCTCGCGCGGCGCATGTTTGCTGTAATCGTTAATTTGACTATTTCACAATACCTCGCGACTTTACGACGCTGTGCTTGGCTCGATCAAAGTTTATTGCCCAATGCTGGCGTGTCTGGAGTTGCAAATCCTGCCCCTGCCATGCATACTGATACAGCAAGTAGCAGTTTTCACCCATGAAAACTTGGATCAGTTCAAACGCAGGGGCACGAACTCAAGATATCCTTTACGGAGCAACAGGCATGGAGACAGGCTGGTGGCCGAGTGTCAAAGACTAGCAAAGTCACCGACTGGTCTATAGCCTTGGACCTTCCGTGTACAATCGTCTGCCAGATAGCATTAGAAATGCACCTTCCACCGCAGGATTTAAATCCAGATAAGAAAATGGCTTTTTAAAAATACATTCTATCAATATGATGAAGTTTTCAACATACCATTGGCCATATGACAATATTATGTATTTAAACCTAATTATTTATAATCAGAGCATATCTACTGTAAAATGACCTGTAACAATTGTTATCAATAAATATTTTATTTCATTTCATTTCAAGCCTATCTCAACGAAAACGCCGTTTGAAGTTTTTGTTTTGTACAGTATTTAGCCATGATTTACTGTGGTAAAAACAGAGTTACATGAGTTACGTGACAAGCTCGTATAAGGAATTGGTAAGTTAAATTAAAAACTGACTATGTAGGTCGATAAAGGCATGGAAAATAAACAGCTTTAGACCTGTTACGCGTAACTCATGTATCTCATACATGAGATAGGATTGACACGGCAGAATGAGACCACATTTTTTTTGAAGTGGACACTTCTTTGCTCGCGTTCTTGTATAGGGGTACAGTTCAGAATGTATCACGCGAATTCCGGAATAACTTTTTGTAGAGAAGCCTAATCTGATTTCAAATAATTGTTTGTTACATTGCCATTATTAGTTGTTAATCACAAAATGTTATTTAGTTTATGTGGCGGATATGAAAATAATGCTGAAATGACCGCCATGTATCGCGAGTCAAATGAGCTACGTCAGTCAATGTTGACATATATACCGATTTATCTGTACACAGATTCTAGTGAATTAATTCAGATATATATTTTACGGGTACACCATAATAGCAGATTCCTTTAAATAATCAAAACACTTTGAATTTAACAATACATTCCATACCAACAAAGAAGTATCCACTTAAACTTAATTAACAGTTGTATCTCCGACACTACCCGCTTCTTTTTTAGAGTTCCGTACCCAAAGGGTAAAAACAGGACCCTATTACTAAGACTCCGCTGTCCGTCCGTCCGTCCGTCCGTCTGTCTGTCACCAGGCTGTATCTCATGAACCGTGATAGTTAGACAGTTGAAATTTTCACAGATGATGTATTTCTGTTGCAAATACTAAAATACCGGCCAAGTGCGAGTCGGACTGGGGCTCCAATACAACATAAACATGATTTTTTCGCCGTTTTTGTAAATAATGGCACGGAACCTTTCGTGCGCGAGTCCGATTTTTTTTTCAATTTGTTTATTAAGATAACTATGTCATATGTGGTGTTAGTTAATCTTAGTCTAGATGACGACCGCTTTAGCCTAGTTGGTAGTGACCCTGCCTACGAAGCAAGAGGTCCTGGGTTCGAATCCCGGTACGGGCATTTATTTGTGTGATGAGCACGAATATTTGTTCCCGAGTCATGGATGTTTTCTATGTATGTATTTATCTATATAAGTATGTTTATCGTCGTCTAGTACCCATAGTACAAGCTTTGCTTAGTTTGGGACTAGGTCGATTTGTGTAAGATTGTCCGCAAAATATTTATTTATTTATTAGTGTTTAATAGTAAGTAGGGATTTAGTGCGGTCGGTAACTATTTTTGTCAGGACAAACAAACTTACCAGCTATCATATTCAGGATGCTGTTGCTACTCCCGCGAATTCTATTCAAGATAGAGGCAGACTTACATAAGATTAGACTTAACACTTATTTTAAAGTTTCCCTTTCTTCTCTCAGAATAGAATAGAATAGAATAGAATATTTTTATTGTATAACTGTGTACTTAAGTTGGTCGTGACAGAATTTGTTTCAACAGGTACCCGATATCGGGCATACAACAATTTGTATTACTTAAATAAACTAACAACTGACTTAATAGCTAAGATGCGAAATATTTACTAAGGTTATAGAATACTCTCTGAAGCAGCCAGTTTCTAAGTTGGTTTTTAAATTTATTCCCTTCTAATCAGTCTGTCATAATCTCTGTATCGCATTTGAATCGCTGCAAAAAGTCATCGTGTGTAACCGCTCTTAGACCCAATACACAAACCTTATTGAGCTTGATATCTGGTACTTTATTGAGCTTCTAGTTCGATTTGTGTAAGACTGTCCCCTAATATTTATTTATTGATTCGTCCATCGTTGAGTTAGGGGAGAGCTGTAAGGAGACCATTGTTGTGAATCGCATGCCTACTTCTTGTATCGCGGAACACCCCTAAAACGAATGCACTCTAAATTTCAGGTGAAATCGACTGCGACGCGTGGTCTGAACTCTGCCTTTCTCTGCAAGTGGAAAACACTCCTGCGTGGGCGCTCCTCAAGCCCGGCGGCGCCTACCACAAGGCTTCACCATCGGCTGACCTCAAGTCGTTCCTCCGGATTGCCCCGTTGGCTACTAAGCTGCATTCGTTGGCGCCAAAAGCGTTGCATTCGTTGGCGCCAAAAGCGTTGCACACGTTGGGCGAAGGTATGTTCAGATAACTTCTTAAGCCTATAGTCCGAGCTCTGCCTATCTTTGCAGTATCTTGAGGTTGAGTATTCATTTCCAAACTTCCCGTATCAATGATCACAGTTGGATTCAGCTATGCAGTCTCACAAACACAATGCACCGCTCCACGGTTCGAAAGTTCAAAATTAAATCGGCTACGGTTAGTTACGGTCGGGTCGGTTCCGTCTAGACGGCCGTTTGGCGCGAGCCGGCCTAGATGGCGCTGTGACCTTGACCGGCGCATGCGCACCATGAACGGTTTAAGTATAGGTGGCGTGGAGGGCATATGCACAAAAGATCCCACTGGGTCGAAGTGCATCCGAAAGGGCCCTCAACTAGATAAGATAAGATAGGTGGCGTGGCGTTCATGGATGCTAGCATATTTCACTCGCATATTGACCTGATAAAGGTCGCGGAGTCAGCTGGATGCGAGTGGCGCAGGACCGGTCAGTTTGGCACTCTTTGGGGGAGGCCTATGTCCAGCAGTGGACGTCTTTCGGCTGATATGATGATGATGATAGTTTTCGACCGTACAAATGATATAGTCGGGTATTTAGTGACATGAATTGTATAGGAACCTTGTAAATCTTCAACAAATTACTTCAAATCTGTTTTTGCTAAAATTATAAAAAAAAAATCTGAGATGCTCACAACAACCCCTTTCATTTGATATGTCACACAATACAGTTTGCGAAACTTTTTTTTTTTAATTTTCCAGTTTACCCCCCAAAAGTGGCCCCCTTGTTCAGAATTCATTAATTTACTTTACGCGTCCATCTTTGGGTCACCAATTTACATATGTGTACCAAATTTCAACTCAATCGGTCCAGTAGTTTCGGAGCAAATCGGCTGTGACAGACGGACAGACAGACGCACGAGTGATCCTATAAGGGTTCCGTTTTTTTTCCTTTTGAGGTACGAACCCTAAAAAGTGACATTTAGATCTACCTGACCCGCGTACAATGCGTTACCTGATCGACCTGCGAGTAGGTCAATCAACGTAACTCATTGTACGCGGGTCAGTTAGATCTAAATGTCACTTTTTATATGCATAAATGACAGTTGGACTGTTCTAACGCGCGTTCGAAATGTTACGTGATTACACCCCTTGGACTATAATATAAGTAATTATTTTATTTATTTATTTATTTCTTAAGAACAATTTACTTAATACTTAAAATTAAACATTGTCCCACAAAACTGTAGTAACAGTTTGACTGTGGGATCGGCAGTCTCAAGGTAAGACATAAACATAAATAAAAGTGTAATATACTATCCATAAATCAGTTATATACTAAGCTTACATGGTATTATATGAGTAGATCTAGGTAGTGCTTTTTTAATAGTCTCTTGAATTTATTCATATTTTTTCACATCTAATGGTTTCGGGCAAACTATTGAGTAGGTATGGGATACGCTTTTTGAGGGTTCTGTCCCCATAGTAATTATTTATCCTAGGAGCAAATAGTTTACCAGTCGCCATAGCCTTGGTATTATAAGTATGATCGATTGGTTTTAATGAAATATACTCTGGGTTATGTTCCAGACAGCCATGGTTATTAGTAGCAAGTAGATACTTATGTTTCATGCTTACCGGTAATAGAAAGCAACACGGCTCTAAACAACTCGAAGACCGTAGTTACTCATTTTTAGCCGTTAAACGCATTCATTTAGGGCCGGGTCCAGAGATAAAGAACAAAAAGCAACACGACACCATTGTTAGCATTCCTAATTGAAAAAAAAACAACCGTTTCAATTCAAAAATGGAAACAAAAAGGCGTTGCGTCACCGCAGATAACGAACCAATTCCATAATTACGTCTACCAAAACACCCTAGGACTTTATGGTGTTAGGTTTAAAGTTCAAGTTTCTTTACGTTTGGACTTATAAGCGGCACGGATATTATGGTGCCAACATACGAAGCTGATGTCATCGCCAAAACGCTGAATGTACGTTAGGATTTTAGGTAAAAGAAGTTGTTTAGCTGTAAAATGTAATTAAAGTTTTAAGATTCATAAACGACTGTTGTCTCCCTATCCGTTATCGCCGTAACTCTCACATTATTTCGCTTCTGTATAATATCCTTTTTAACCCTGCAACCCCCCGCTATCTCAAAGAACGTTTTAGTTTTTTAAATTCTGTTAGATGTTCTAACAATTTGCTATTAACTGTGCCTTCGTCATCTACCAAATTTTACAATAGTTCGTTCACTATTAATTCTATCCGACTGTGGAACTCTCTCCCTCTTGACATCAGACAAGCAAAATCTATCGGCAACCTCAAATCCCTTCTTAAAGAACATTATTTGTCTCTCCCCTAACCCTGATTGTATTTTTTGGCTGACTGTTTATGTATCATTATATTTGTGTTTGTGTTATTTGTATATATGTATGATTGTGTATGTATGTTTATATATAGAGGTATTTATGTACGTTTATTTTTATAATTTCTTGATTTTTGATTAATAATAATCTCTGCACCACCTACTGCATAATCTAGTTTTATCTCTTTCTCCGATACCCAAAGGTTGTCTGGAAGAGATCGCTCTTCAGCGATAAGACCGCCTGTTGTCTACCTCTACCTACATGTTATTGTATTGTTTCTCTCTGTAACTGCTTTGTTTGTGTGAGGTGTGCAATAAAGAGTATTTGTATTGTATTGTATTGTATTGTTGTCTGTATTTGTTCCTTAAACAACAATCTCATGAATGTTTGTTCGCTTCGTGAGTAAGGTCTCTATGTATTAAACAACAAATCTATATCTACTTCAATACTAATTGAAAGAGCGAAAGAAGTTTTCCGTTTATATTCCGTTAAGTCTGTCCGGCTGTTCTCTACAGGTCGCATATCGTATTTTTTATAAGGCATAATTAATGGTTGGGGCGGAAAGGTTCTCGAGTGGCGACCACGTAGCGGAAGGCGCAGCGTGGGTAGGCCCCCCACAAGGTGGACTGATGACCTGGTAAAGGTCGTTCGACTGATTCGTCGCGCAGGACCGGTCAGTTTGGCACTCTTTGGGGGAGGCCTATGTCCAGCAGTGGACGTCTTTCGGCTGATATGATGATGATGATAGTTTTCGACCGTACAAATGATATAGTCGGGTATTTAGTGACATGAATTGTATAGGAACCTTGTAAATCTTCAACAAAGGAAGCCGCTTGGCACAGGTATGCCTTGTGGTCATCTGAGCTGATTTAGGCCGGTAGCCAGTGTAGCCACGTGGTACCCAGCAGGTAGGACCACCCATCTACCGCCACTCTTACGTCAATATCGCCATAAGTTTAGCAAATAGGTCGTGTTTGATATCGTTTTCGTATAATTCAAGGACGAGGAATTCATTTCAGGAACCGCACTTTTTTCACTCGTCAAAAAAAAATGAGATCAGTGATAAAGAAAAAATATGAAATAAAAATTATTTCAAAATCTATGCCTTCCATTCATCATCATCATCATATCAGTCGAAAGACGTCCACTGCTGGACATAGGCCTCCCCCAAAGAGTGCCACAATGACCGGTCCTGCGCGACGAATCAGTCGAACGACCTTTACCAGGTCATCAGTCCACCTTGTGGGGGGCCTACCCACGCTGCGCCTTCCGCTACGTGGTCGCCACTCGAGAACCTTTCCGCCCCAACCATTAATTATGCCTTATAAAAAATACGATATGCGACCTGTAGAGAACAGCCGGACAGACTTAACGGAATATAAACTGAAAACTTCTTTCGCTCTTTCAATTAGTATTGAAGTAGATATAGATTTGTTGTTTAATACATAGAGACCTTACTCACGAAGCGAACAAACATTCATGAGATTGTTGTTTAAGGAACAAATACAGACAACAATACAATACAATACAATACAAATACTCTTTATTGCACACCTCACACAAACAAAGCAGTTACAGAGAGAAACAATACAATAACATGTAGGTAGAGGTAGACAACAGGCGGTCTTATCGCTGAAGAGCGATCTCTTCCAGACAACCTTTGGGTATCGGAGAAAGAGATAAAACTAGATTATGCAGTAGGTGGTGCAGAGATTATTATTAATCAAAAATCAAGAAATTATAAAAATAAACGTACATAAATACCTCTATATATAAACATACATACACAATCATACATATATACAAATAACACAAACACAAATATAATGATACATAAACAGTCAGCCAAAAAATACAATCAGGGTTAGGGGAGAGACAAATAATGTTCTTTAAGAAGGGATTTGAGGTTGCCGATAGATTTTGCTTGTCTGATGTCAAGAGGGAGAGAGTTCCACAGTCGGATAGAATTAATAGTGAACGAACTATTGTAAAATTTGGTAGATGACGAAGGCACAGTTAATAGCAAATTGTTAGAACATCTAACAGAATTTAAAAAACTAAAACGTTCTTTGAGATAGCGGGGGGTTGCAGGGTTAAAAAGGATATTATACAGAAGCGAAATAATGTGAGAGTTACGGCGATAACGGATAGGGAGACAACAGTCGTTTATGAATCTTAAAACTTTAATTACATTTTACAGCTAAACAACTTCTTTTACCTAAAATCCTAACGTACATTCAGCGTTTTGGCGATGACATCAGCTTCGTATGTTGGCACCATAATATCCGTGCCGCTTATAAGTCCAAACGTAAAGAAACTTGAACTTTAAACCTAACACCATAAAGTCCTAGGGTGTTTTGGTAGACGTAATTATGGAATTGGTTCGTTATCTGCGGTGACGCAACGCCTTTTTGTTTCCATTTTTGAATTGAAACGGTTGTTTTTTTTTCAATTAGGAATGCTAACAATGGTGTCGTGTTGCTTTTTGTTCTTTATCTCTGGACCCGGCCCTAAATGAATGCGTTTAACGGCTAAAAATGAGTAACTACGGTCTTCGAGTTGTTTAGAGCCGTGTTGCTTTCTATTACCGGTAAGCATGAAACATAAGTATCTACTTGCTACTAATAACCATGGCTGTCTGGAACATAACCCAGAGTATATTTCATTAAAACCAATCGATCATACTTATAATACCAAGGCTATGGCGACTGGTAAACTATTTGCTCCTAGGATAAATAATTACTATGGGGACAGAACCCTCAAAAAGCGTATCCCATACCTACTCAATAGTTTGCCCGAAACCATTAGATGTGAAAAAATATGAATAAATTCAAGAGACTATTAAAAAAGCACTACCTAGATCTACTCATATAATACCATGTAAGCTTAGTATATAACTGATTTATGGATAGTATATTACACTTTTATTTATGTTTATGTCTTACCTTGAGACTGCCGATCCCACAGTCAAACTGTTACTACAGTTTTGTGGGACAATGTTTAATTTTAAGTATTAAGTAAATTGTTCTTAAGAAATAAATAAATAAATAAAATAATTACTTATATTATAGTCCAAGGGGTGTAATCACGTAACATTTCGAACGCGCGTTAGAACAGTCCAACTGTCATTTATGCATATAAAAAGTGACATTTAGATCTAACTGACCCGCGTACAATGAGTTACGTTGATTGACCTACTCGCAGGTCGATCAGGTAACGCATTGTACGCGGGTCAGGTAGATCTAAATGTCACTTTTTAGGGTTCGTACCTCAAAAGGAAAAAAAACGGAACCCTTATAGGATCACTCGTGCGTCTGTCTGTCCGTCTGTCACAGCCGATTTGCTCCGAAACTACTGGACCGATTGAGTTGAAATTTGGTACACATATGTAAATTGGTGACCCAAAGATGGACGCGTAAAGTAAATTAATGAATTCTGAACAAGGTGGCCACTTTTGGAGGGTAAACTGGAAAATTAAAAAAAAAAAGTTTCGCAAACTGTATTGTGTGACATATCAAATGAAAGGGGTTGTTGTGAGCATCTCAGATTTTTTTTTTATAATTTTAGCAAAAACAGATTTGAAGTAATTTAGGAAAAAAATACGAATTTTGACCATTTCCCCCCCTTATCTCCTTATCTACTGGGATTAAAATTCTGAAAAAAATATGGAAAATAGTTCCTTGTCTAAAGATTACAGGAAAACCTATAAGAAGTTTGAGTATTCAAAGTAACGGGAAAATTCTCAATATTTTACGGAACCTTCACCACGACTCGCACTTGTCCGGTTTTTTTTCTATATAAAAATTAGAGAGACTTGTAGGTTATATTTTTCATGCTAGGGCTGTCCATTTTATATACGGGTGAAAGTTTTTTTTTTAATCTTATGGATGGAACCGCGTGTGCAGCTAGTTTCATATAACATTCTGATCGCTCTTGCTTGACTATAGTTGTGAAACAATATCCGAAGCACACACGAGGAAAACCACAACGGTGTTCCTGTTGTTCGTTACACTGACACACTTTACCTATACCTTATTAAAATACGCAAGCAAAATGTATTTTTATACATTACCAACCAACAAACTAAAGTTGCGATAATACTCCGAAAAATAACAATTTAGTAACAACTTTCAAGTTATTTTAGTAATTTACAGATTTTTTCACCTCACTAGCTCGGAATTTTATTAAATGATTTTACCTTAAAACACTTAAAACTGTAAAAAAAAACCGTACAAAAATGTGACACCACAATATCTGATTTAACGTTGCATAATAATTGTGTTATTTGTGTAATTACTAGTTAAAATAAAGGCTGATTATACATATTTCAGTTGTTTTACTTATGTAGTATTTTCCTCGGTTTGGTGAGGTGAAAAGATTTGTGTTACACACGGGTGCAAGTTATTTTGACGTCTCGTGTATTGCAACACTCGCTTTGCTCAGGATTCTATTTTTGAACCACTCGCTACGCTCAGGATTCTATGCGCATCCCATTCGCTAGCTCGTGGTTCAACCCTAGAATCCATTCGCTGGCTCGTGTTTCAATTCCACACTCGCGGTTAAAATATAACTTTGCACCCTTGTATAACAAATAACTATTAAATACGTAGAGATCAAATACATACACAGAACCGAACAGTTTCAGTCAAAAATTTAATTTTAGGTACGGTCGACGCCAAAAATACGTTTACACTATTCGCCTTATTGCAATGGAATAAGGTGCAAAAGTGTAAACGTATTTTTGGCGTCGACTGTACAAGCTTTTATTGCCGACTGTACTTTTCTGTATACCGTCATCAACTACTCGTTGAGACGATTCTAACGAGCCCAAACTCAACGGAGTTACGTCGGTTAAGTACTGAATTCCCATGGCCACCTTCTGTTTCCATCATCAGATCAGCTCGATGGTACCATAATATTGAATTGTCATCCAAACTATCATCATCATAACAGCCGAAAGACGTCCACTGCTGGACATAGGCCTCCCCCAAAGAGTGCCACAATGGGCTTCAATTTAGGCATTAGTTTGAAACAAGAATGTTAAGCTAAATAAACGCATGAACTAGGTTATCTCGCAGATTCAGATGCTATCCACAACCTAACCTCTCCCGACTCACCTTCTCCCAATATATGTAGACCTCTTGTTTATAATAACTAAGCGTAATGGGAGATTAAGCAACACTGGTTTTCGGTTGTGATCGTCACCTTGGCCGTGCAAATGTAAATATTGTCCGAGAACAATGAAGATAAGTTTTATGATGCTCTCGACATGTCCCCGATCCATACTGATATTTATAATAATAATTTTTAAGCTATTGCATAGCTTCTATCGCGGGCCTTGAGCGCGGGGACCGAATCCAGAAATTCCGTAACGAAAAAACCTCACGCTCCCCACTCCGACGGGCAAGGAGGTGTGGCTTGAAGGCCGTGCATCGTCTAACGTCGTTTCAGTTCGACAGTCTTCGACACGGCGTTGTGTGCGATTAGACGTATTGTACGACTCTACGAAACTCGCACGAATCGAGACGAGCTGCTCCGAAATCGGACGAATACATAAGCAGCTGTTTATGAGAAAGTATATAGGTGTATAGGTATTTATGTACAACAGTGAATAGCTGTACTTGTTTTATTTATTTAATAATAGAAAAATTTGTTTTCAAATCGGTCACCACGCTCAAAAAGTGTAACTTGAATTAATATCAAAGAAGAAGAAATACTGCATGAATAAAATAAATAAAAAATTATAATTGCATAAGTTGATACAAAATGCTATGCAATAGCTTTACCGTGGCAGTCCCCGAGTGCCACACGTCTTTTTATTTAAGACCGGTTGATCCTTGATCCATACAATGTTAGTAACAAATTACTTAAGACTAAATTAGGTTAGTGAAATTACTCGCATTCTAAATTCAAATCCGTAAAAGTTTGCGTTCGAAATATAGTAATTTCATCATATCAGCCGAAAGACGTCCACTGCTGGACATAGGCCTCCCCAAAAGAGTGCCACAATGACCGGTCCTGCGCCACCCGCATCCAGCGGACTCCAGCGACCTTTACCAGGTCATCAGTCCACCTTGTGGGGGGCCTACCCACGCTGCGCCTTCCGGTACGTGATCGTCACTCGAGAACCTATGCGCTCGTGCGCCTCACCCCATACGTCACCTAACGAAACTAGAGCTACTACGCAACGCAGTGTCAAGATATGTTTGTGGGTGAGCGTTGAGGTGAGCTTAAATCAAGTTACAGAATAGGGGGGCAGTGGCGGAGGGCCCATACAAGTCGATTCCCCTCGGCTTACCTACAATTTCTTTTTAGACAAGCCTATAGTTATTCACTCAGATCTTTCATAACTTTTTTGTTCCGGGTTGCCCATCGAAAAGTTTCACGCGATTTTCAATTATTTTTACATTTTATTTTTACCGTAAAACCGGATTCTTGATAAATATACCTACCTAAATACGTCTGTAAAAAATTAATCCAATTGATAAAAGTTATCATAACCAATTCATATCTTATCAGTCGTTAGGATTTAGTTGCGCAATGTGATGTATAATAGTCTATTACTATTTTAAAATTATAAAAGTCATGAACCGGGACAGACTTGCACAGTTGAAATTTTCACGGATGAAGCATTTCTGTTGCCGCTATAACAACAAATACCAAAAAGCGGAATAAAATAAATATTTAAGGGGGCTCCCATACAACAAACGTGATTTTTTTGCCGTTTTTAGGGTTCCGTACCTCAAAAGGAAAAAAACGGAACCCTTATAGGATCACTCGTGCGTCTGTCTGTCCACATGTCACAGCCGATTTGCTCCGAAACTACTGTACGCTTACCATGAGAGCCTATAGAATACTTACAATAGTAAACTTTTCTCGATATCGAGCTAACGCGCTTCGACTAGATTTCGATTCTCGCAAGTTCGAGCTGTCAAATGCGCCGTACTCATGGTGCCGATATACTACGAAAACAACTACAAAACGTTACTCGCTAGCGTCTAGTTTTCGATGCGTAATCTAAACTTTCGAATCGTATTACCAAACGGTAGCGTGAGTCACAAATTTGACATTTCGAATCGAAAAATACCGTAGTGTCTGTAGTTTACTATTTCACTTCCAAAATGGTGCGTGATAACGTATTATTTCGTCAAGATTTACCGTAGATCCGATCGATACCTATCTCAAATTAAAGAACTTATAAAAATAAGGGTTTTGAATCGACAACTTATATCCGCAAAATTCGGATTGTCGCGTATTTTGTATTTAAAAATGCAAATAATTGGCACACGTTCCGCCATATTGGGTCGACAGACTTAGATGAGGATCATCGCACACTGTTAAAATTATACTTAATGTCGTTAAGCTTAAGGTATAGATTCCTTTAAAGTCTTTAAACTTTGGCGTTGGGGAATTTTTCGACGTTGGCCATGCGCGTATTCTGTAATGTCATAACCGACAAACGCTAGCATTTAAATTGAAACGATAAATGCTTGTAATTTAAGGCTGAATATTGAAAAATCTATTAAACTATACGAACAATCGAGTTAACTGTTGCGAGAAAAGTATACTTATATGGGACTCGGGGTACCGATTAGATTTTTAGTTCTGTGAGTGACCGCCAGGGGCGGTGTATAGAGTTTTCATACAAATCTTTAACTGTTGTCGATAGTCGCTAGCGTATTCCGACTTACTGTAAAACTCACACTAAAGCTACTGGACCGATTGAGTTGAAGTTTGGTATACATACGTAAATTGGTGACCCAAAGATGGACGGGTAAAGTAAATTAATGAATTCTGAACAAGGGGGCCACTTTTGGGGAGTAAACTGGAAAATTTAAAAAAAGTTTCGCAAACTGTATTGTGTGATATATCAAATGAAAGGGGTTGTTGTAAGCATCTGTTTTTTTTATAATTTTCGCAAAAACAGATTTGAAGTAATTTATGGAAAAAGACGAACCTTCCCCCCCCCCCCCCCCTTATCTCCGAAACTACTAGGCTTAAAATTCTGAAAAAAATATGGAAAATAGTTCCTTGCCTAAAGATTACAGGAAAACCTATAAGAAGTTTGAGTATATAAAGTATACGGGAAAATTCTCAATATTTTACGGAACCCTCACCACGCGAGTTGAACTTGCACTTGTCCGGTTTTTTATAGATAATGGTACGGAACCCTTCGTGCGACTCTCACTTGGCTGGTTTTTGTTTTAGTTTCATCCTAAACAACGACGAGCTTTGGGCAGCAACTATTTTTGCTGGCAGATGATTGTAGACCACCCAAGACCCAAGACGTGAGCAAGTTTTTTTGACTTTGCGAGTCTGAATGGCGGGTGGGGCAATTTTCCAGCGCGCGCGCTGCGGATCACGTAAGGGAAATGTATTCACGTACCACCGTAGAACCCGGTCGCAATTGACAGGCCGCCGTCACTCAAACTCGAGTGGTATGTCACCTTATTGCGACAGGGTTCTAAGGTGGTACGTTAGTACATTTCCCTTTCTGTACCTACGTGAAATTTTGTTCCAGGCAGGAGTTTCTTCCACCTCGTCTCGTGTGGTCACGCACGACCAGCTTTAGTATAGAGAAGGCAGCGTTAAAATACCTAGGGCCTTAAAGAGAGGTCAGAAACTGTTTGCGGGACACTCACCATAGCGCGATATAAATAAATATCGTGGGACAATTCACACCAATTGATCTAGTCCCAAACTAGGCAAAGCCTGTACTATGGGTACTAGACAACGGATAAATACATACTTAAATAGATATTAAACCCGCAACCCGCAACCAAAGGAATTCAGGGTACTCCCACTGAGCAGCATCATCCGCTTTGTGGAAATGATGGAGCGAGCTTGGGAGTAGCTGTAAAGGGGAGGGCAAATGCACAAAAGATCCCACTGGGTCGAAGTGTATCCGAAAGGGCCCTCAACTAGATAAGATAAGAAGATAAGATATTAAACATCCAAGACTCGAGAACAAACATTCGTATTCATCATACAAATATCTGCCCCGACCGGGAATCGAACCCGGGACCTCAAGCTTCATGGTCAGGTTCTCTAACCACTAGGCTATTCGGTCGTCAGCAGACCTAAATGCAGTAAAGCTAATAATAATAATATATCTCTGTACGTATAATACTTGAACCATTTGACTCGATAACCCGCCTATAAACAATACGGCAATGTAATAAGATTAACGCTACGTGCTCCGCGGGTAAACACGGACGTGCAACACGACACAACATGGCGGCAAGGCGGCATGCGCGAACGAGAAGTTACTGCACAATTCCATGGGAAAAACACAAAAATTCAGACACAAAAATATTGAGAATTTTCCCGTTACTTTGAACACTCAAACTTCTTATAGGTTTCATTTCATTTTTAGGGTTCCGTAGCCAAAATGGCAAAAACGGAACCCTTATAGTTTCGTCATGTCCGTCTGTCCGTCTGTCCGTCTGTCCGTCTGTCCGTATGTCACAGGCATTTTACTCGAAATCTATAAGGTATATTTGAATAAAATTTTGAGGATAGGTGTATTTTGTTAGCCGCTACATAGTTTTGTAATTAAAATGACAAAAAAAAATTTTTTTAGGGGTGCACTCCATACACAAAACCAAAAGTCAAATTTTTTTTTTCATTGTGACCCCCCGTGTGGCACATCAATCGATAGGCCTTTCAAAGTAAATATAAGGTTTCTTAGCAACTTTTTTGATTAAGTGAATAGGGTGGGAGATAATCGCCCCGAAAGTCACTAAAATTCTGTCCCCCCCCCTCTAATTTTTGAACGGTGTATTTTAAAAATATGGAAAAATTCATAGGGCTTATTAATTTCATTCACCGAAAATTGTTTTGAACAAGATCGGTTCAGAGGTTTTCGAGATATTGCTGAAAAACTGCCTTCCTCAAAGAAAAGGACGTAAGTGCCGTAAAATTTCTGTGTCGATACGACCTTTTTAATAGGCACGGAACCCTTCGTTTTGCGTGGTCCGACACGCTCTTGGCCGGTTTTTTTCATTTATTTTCATTAACAATACAAGATTGTGTTTGAACTTACTTAAGACTAAAACCAACAGTAAATATCCTAATACATAACTCAATCAATCAAATAAATTAAAATACATTAAAACACAAACAGTCAAATAAATTGCTTTCCTGTAATCTTTAGGCAAGGAACTATTTTCCATATTTTTTTCAGAATTTTAAGCCTATCCATATTTATGCTAAAATTATAAAAAAAATATACCTGAGATGCTTACAACCCCTTTCATTTGGTACATCAAACAATACAGTTTCTGAACCTTTTTTTTTTAATTTTCCAGTTTACCACCCAAAAGTGGCCCCCTTGTTCAGAATTCATTAAATATCTTTACGTATCCGTCTTTGGGTCACTAATTTACATATGTGTACCAAATTTCAACTCAATCGGTCCAGTAGTTTCGGAGCAAATCGGCTGTGACAGACGGACAGACAGACAACCGAGTGATCCTATAAGGGTTCCGTTTTTTCCTTTTAAGGTACCGGAACCCTAAAAACATGCAGTTAGTTTTCCCTACTCGGTTTTTTGAACTTTTCACGCATTGTTGCTGAGGGCCTAACCGCGAAACGAAAACGAATTTCGTTCGTGCATCTCCGTCTCTGTCGCACTTGCTAGTTCGGGAGACAGAGAGGGAAATACTGCACGAACGAAGTTCGTTTTCGTTTCGCGTTAGCCCCTCTATATTTCATGAAAGATTTTGGCGTTTTCGATGCATGTGACTTTCAGAAAGAGGTTGAACCAGAAGAAAAACGCAAGTATCCTATCCGATACCTCACGAGGAAAACGTGTGCGCGTGCGCACCTCACACGCCGCGCAATCAAGGTCGTGATGTCATTGGTTACATACAATATTTGTATGACTGCATATTTCTAGGAAGCGATCCATAAAAGTCACACGTTTGGTACAGTCGAGTTCTCCAATATCTATACAGACAACCTTTCAAAAATATCTACACATGTGTCTGATGTCAGTAATAATAAAGCCTGTGTACAGATATTTTTGAAAGCTTGTCTGTATAGATATTGGAGAACTCGACTGTACGAATATATTGCCGGGGAGAGGTCTACAAAAGGAGTGTCATTCGACGCAAATGGAAAATCTTCAACGTGAAATTACCATTTAGAAAGGCTGAAAGTAATATTAACAAAAGTTAGTTTATGGTGAAAATTTAGATAATCGTGTCGTAAAATACTGGGTCAATCAACTTTTTCTTGTTGTTATTCTGTCCCGGTAAGCCAAGATACAACAGTGACAGAGTTTCTTAGAAAAAATACTATAAATTGAACTCCTGTCATGGTAAGGAGATGCCCCAATATAGAATGGGTTTACCAATATACCAAAGTGTTTCGTAGATTTTAAACCGTATAAAATCATAGTTTTAAGGAGTGACCCAGGAGACGTAACCATGGCAACGAGCAACAAAAAATAGTTGACCTAACTCATTTTTTTATCGTCCTAATCCTGCAGCTCGGGCGTCAATTATAATGTCTAAAGTCCCTGGGCGACCGAGCTTTGCTCGGATGAAAAAAAAAACCCAGACATGAGACCTAGCTAGATCGGTATCTCGCCCCCGTAAACCCCTATTCATTTCATTGAAGTCGTTAGAGCCGTTTCCTATAACGTGATTGCAAATATATATCATCATCATGTTCGAAGACGTCCACTGCTGGACATAGGCCTCCCCCAAAGAGTGCCAAACTGACCGGTCCTGCGCCACCCGCATCCAGCGGACTCCCGCGACCTTTACCAGGTCATCAGTCCACCTTGTGGGGGGCCTGCCCACGCCGCGCCTTCCGGTACGTGGTCGCCACTCGAGAACCGCACCGCCCCAACGGCCATCGGTTCTACGTGCAATGTGCCCCGCCCACTGCCACTTTAGTTTAGCGATTCGGAGGGCTATATCGGTAACCCCTATATTCCAAACTTCATATTATTAAATACAAATATTGCTCGTTTAATACATAGTATTGTTCACAAGGTGGACTGATGACCTGGTAAAGGTCGCGGGAGTCCGCTGGATGCGGGTGGCGCAGGACCGGTCACTTTGGCACTCTTTGGGGGAGGCCTATGTCCAGCAGTGGACGTCTTTCGGCTTATATAATGATGATGATGATGGTTCATTGATTTGTTTAATAGTGGCTTCACTAAGGTATCTTCTAGCGCATGGTATACTTACTCTTTTTTCATATACACAAGGATATACTATGGGTGGTAGGTTAGAGTCGTAACAGGTGGTGAACAGCATAGCGGGACTGGCGTCCGACCTTGGCTTCATATACATGCTGTCATCAATAGATGACCTTGGATCAATTTGTCATCGCTGACCTCTGCACATGATGTCAGGTGATGACTTCACTGACGCCGACTTGGTGTTTACCTAGTTTAATATAGCTTGTGGTAAAGATAACAATAATTTATAATACGACAAGGTGATAAAATTGCTTGGTAAGCGCGTCGAGGGTTCCGTACTTTATAAGCACTTTGTTTGTTCGGATGTGGTTCGGATCCATAACGGGAACTGGCCCTCGTTTCATATGTAGTTAGAGTACTAAGAGGCGAGTTGTGCAACCCCGGGGTCCTACACGCGGTGGCACTGTATGTGCCGGAGGCATGCGGAGCGCCGCCGCCGGCCGCCGCTGCTGGCCGTACCCGGCGCTCGCACAAATCTTCTGAAAGAAGCCCCGCTAACGAGGGCTCTTCGCGCCATTAATAAAATAACGCTCGAGGTGGACATATTTACGTGCTCCCTGAATGATCTCGCTAAGGCCGCTATGTTTATTTTTTGTTACGTCTAGGTTAAGTGTGTACCTAAATTTAATTTTATTTTGCAATTGTCATTGTTTTGTTATTACACCTATTTTATTTTATGCTGTGTTCAATGTATAGCTTGTCTATCGCATTAGGTACCGCCTGTAAAGATAGACTTAAGTTGTTTAAATAAATAAATAAATAAAAAAAATCATATAAGATGAATGGGTGAATCCGTTCCACAATGGAAAATTGTTGGGCTTGGAGTTGGGCATATGTCATTATTTTTGTCCCTTAAACGGACAGTTACGTTTAGTAACAAAACCGACAGTCAATGTCAATCGCATGCGTTTAGTAACAAAACACAGACCAACCTCATTTTTAGGGTTCCGTAGCCAAAATGGCAAAAACGGAACCCTTATAGTTTCGTCATGTCCGTCTGTCCGTCTGTCCGTCTGTCCGTATGTCACAGGCATTTTACTCGAAAACTATAAGGTGTATTTGAATAAAATTTTGAGGATAGGTGTATTTTGTTAGCCGCTACAGTGTTGTAATTAAAATTACTAAAAAAAAATTTTTGAGGGGTGCACTCCATACATAAAACTAAAAGTCAAAAAAAAAAATTTCATTGTGACCCCCCGTGTGGCACATCAATCGATAGGCCTTTCAAAATAAATATAAGGTTTCTTAGCATTTTTTTTGATTAAGTGAATAGGGTCGGAGATAATCGCCCCGAAAGTCACTAAAATTCTGTCCCCCCCCCCCCTCTAATTTTTGAACGGTGTATTTTAAAAATATGAAAAAATTCATGGACACAGCGCTTATTAAGTTCATTCACCGAAAATTGTTTTGAACAAGATCGGATGAAAGGTTTCCGAGATATTGCTGAAAAACTGCCTTCCTCAAAGAAAAGGACGTAAGTGCCGTAAGATTTCTACGACGATACGACCCTTTTAATAGGCACGGAACCCTTCGTTTTGCGTGGTCCGACACGCACTTGGCCGGTTTTTTTTTTTAAATTTTGTGACCGACCGAGGTCCAGCCAGGGACCAGTCTGAAAACCAGCGCCGGGCCGTGTTGCCCAGCGCAATGCTGAGACTGGGACCCATTGCCTATTAGAGTCTTAACTTAAGTATAGTGTTATTGTTGTGTTTTTTTTTAATCTCTTTCTTTGTAATTGTTTTAATTTTTACCTACCTCCGTGTATATTTAAGATTCGTTTTTCTATTTCAATCGCATACGTTTAGTAACAAAACCGACAAGTTAGACGTGACTTAAATATCACTTCTTTCTTTTAAACTCCCCATTTGCCATATTTGCGTCTTTTGATGTGTGACAATTAAACCGACAGGCGTATACGAGTGTTTGCCTATTTGTGTGTTAGGCTTTTCGTGCAAATATAGACGACTAAATCCTCCTCATACGGTAGTTTTTACTTTTTGGCCAATTGAAGCAAATACGCGCACGCGCAACCCCAAGCGCAGTGCCACCGTATTATTTATAGCACTCCTGGAGCCATCAATGAGTTTTTCCATTACGTCGATAAGCAATCGCGAGGTGAACGACTGATTGCGGGCGTGTTTACATTTAGTGCATCCATTATTGCATCGGCCAACTTCAATAACAGAGGATACAGTCACACTTCTGAACAAAGTAGCTGACAAGGGCTTGGGCACAAATCCGTACTCAAAGGGTGAAAACGGGACCCTATTACTAAGACTTCGCTGTCCGTCCGTCCGTCCGTCTGTCTGTCACCAGGCTGTATCTCAAGAACCGTGATAGCTAGAGAGTTGAAATTTTCGCAGATTATGTATTTCTGTTGCCGCTATAACAGCAAATACTAAAATACAGGCCAAGTGCGAGTCGGACTGGGGCGCCCATACAACAGACGTGATTTTTTTGCCGTTTTTATAGATAATGGTACGGAACTCGCACTTGGCAGGTTTTTTGATCCCCCCTTTCCTTTGGCGATATTTGGTGAGGTTCTTGCCTCCTCCCCCCTTCCCCCCCAACCTCACGTTTATTTTTTTTCATTCAACCTAATTGTAAGATAACTAGTATTGTATATTAGTAAATGTTGTTTATTTTTTCTATCCTAGTTAGGGCTTGCGCACAAATCACGCGAGGTTTTTTCGGCTACTTTGTGACCCCCCCTTCCCCTTGGAGGTTATTATATTTTTTTCATTCGATCTAATTGTAAGATAAATCGTATTTTATATAGTAAATCTTGTTTATTTTTCTATCTTGATGATATATTTATTATGTGACGATGCGATTTACACGTGAGGTCTCCTTATACCACCCCCTCCCCCACCATGATACGCAGGCAGTCGAAACTGATGATGCCTGTATCCGAACACCGAAATGTGCAACATTTGTACAGTCACGGAATTTGAAGATTTGTCACTTTTGAACCTTAAAGCCATTTACATAGAGTCCAAAAGTGCTAAACATTAAATTTCCTCGACTGTACAAATATTGTTTGTAGACTAAAAAAAAATATAGATTTATATAAAAACGTTGAAAACATTTCTTACAAAAAAACATAATACTCAGTTAATGATTTTTTAAATGATTGTAATATTTGTAATTGATTAATAATTTGTAGCCTGTTCTGAATGTTACCTACGTGATTAATTGTACAGGGTGTCCCAAAAAGAACGCAAGATTTTTCCATACGTAATGTATGGAAAATCTTGCGTTCTTTTTAGGACACCCTTTATAATGTAATAATATTTATATGCTAGTATTAGTATTAGTGAATGTTACTTGCCATTTAGTTTCACCACTCAACAGTGTACTCGTATGCATATCGTTCATGAGATCCCTCCTTCTATTGTAAAACTACTTGCACATAACAACGGTGCAATAAATGACTAAACTAAACTAATAAAAATTCCACACTTATCAAGAGAGACATGGGCATATTATGGTTTAAGACATTTATTTCTCAAAAAGATTTACATAAATCACTTACTGAGACAACAATAATTTTAATTTTGCTTAAATCTAATTAGCAGAGGGTAGTATGCAAGAACGGTCGCCGACTTAAGTACAGCGGCGCTTGGCAGCAAGCGCATGCAACAATGTAATGCTGTGCGTGGAGGCCAGTTATTCATTATTTATGTCACCCTAAATGGACAGTTACGGATGGATAGTAACAAAGTCAATGTAAATAGCTTACGTTCAGTGACAACACCAACTGGTTAGACGTGACTTAAACATCACTTTAGTCTGCCAACCTTAATCTGCCATTTTTTTTAAACTTCCTTCATGTACTTTTCCCGTTTATTACGCTCATGCATCTCTAGGCTTATAAAAAGTTAAGTGTTCATTATAAGGGCAAAACTGTGCCATCATTATTTTTGAATAAAAAACTATATCAAAACTTTGATTTACAAATCTCAAGAACCATGTTTCATTGACAAACATTATCTCACTATGTTGTGCATTCTTACACTTGGAATGTGGTGTTTGTGTGTATGTTGCAATAACAGTGTCTCCAAACAATTATGGGCAAACACATGACATTTCAGAACTGAATTATCATAATCAAGTTCAAATATAAACAACACAAAATAAAATACATGTAAATATATACATGCCAAGTACTCTGCCTTGGAGCCAATGTACGACTTTGTGCCAGTGGCGGTGGAGACTGCGAAACCTTGGGGTATGGAGGCCAAACACTTCATACGGGATTTGGGACGGCGGCTTAGGGATAGGGGCTGCAATCCTCGTTCCGGATCGTTCCTGGCTCAACATATTTCCTTGGCCATCCAGCGCGGCAACGCCGCCAGTGTCATGGGAACTTTCGGGCCACCAATGATCCGGGACGGTCCTTTTTGTTAGTTTAGTACGTATTGCTGACGAAGCCTGTTGCGGATTCTATTCTTTGACTTTCACTTTAACTTTGACTTTGAATAAAAGTTTAATTTATATAAACAACTATTAACCGTGCCTATATCTGGGGTGTTCACAGGTTACTTCGGGGTCAAGGATCTCTTGGCCAAGATGGGACTATCAAACAGTACAGACTGTAGAATGTGTGGCGAGGAGGATGAGACTATAGAACACTTACTGTGTGAATGTCATGCTCTTGCCAGACAAAGAATGAATCGCTTTGGTAACGGCTATCCACGGTATTCAAGGTGCTTCCGCTGAGCTGCATTATCCGTTTAGTGGAAACAATGGCGAGCTTGGGAGTAGATATAAAGGGGAGGGCAAATGCACAAAAGATCCCACTGGGTCGAAGTGTATCCGAAAGGGCCCTCAACTAGATAAGATAAGATAACCGTGCCTGGATGTCCTAACATCTAAACAAGGTTCTTTCAAAAGCAAAAGATGCAAATACAATAATTTACATCTAAACGCGTAAGGTTTAAACTAAATGCAAATTAGCCACATTTAGCAAAACAAGTTTCCAAATTGATGCTTTAACTGCAGAATTAGTCATAAAACGTCTATCAGAGTTCTTGGAAGGAAATTGAATTAGCCAATTAATGGTTCAATGCAGACTGTGCCCATTCCCAGCATCTATACAACTTATACGGGTAACGACTTTTGTAAAAGTTAGACCCGCCTTCAACATACTTTCCTCTGGAAATACACTCGCTCTAGCCATGTTAGCGTCTTAAAAGATGTTTAAAGTATTAAATAAATAAGCAACCCACCTTAGACCGGCGAAAATCCTCCTCCCGAAGCAATCCAACACGTTCGCAAATATCCACAAAAAAAAACTAATCACACACAACTTTTAACTACACTTTTCCACAACAAAACTACACTTAATACGAAATGTACTTAGATACGAATATTTAAGGCACTTTTTGCACGATTCTCGCTTGATTAATCGTGCTTTATTAGATTAAGCGAACGCGGCATACAAGTTGAGAACTTTGTGAAGTCGTGTCGACTGTCGAGCCTGTCGAGGCTTGTTGACAGCACCTTGCGTCCAATGGGAGGTGAGCGGTCCGGATTGGGCGCACGCGGTATTTGAAATGGGCGTCGGTTTGAGCAGGCGGTTTTATTTCACTTTCAAAATACGCGATGCACTTTATAGTATCGATATTTACGCTTTTAAATCCAGTGAAAGAGTAAAACAATCGTATTTTATCAGTTATCTGCTTGTCATCTCAAAATCCATATATTGGAAATAAATGAAAACAAGTCAAGGTCAAAATACCTACTTGCGTGAATACAGAGCAGAGGGGCTACCGCGAAACGAAATTCGTTTTCGTTCGAACTAGCAAGTGCGACAGAGACGAAGATACACGAACCTACCGCGAAACGAATTTCGTTTCGCGGTAGGCCCTCAGATGCCAACAAATAGGTATAGAAAAATCCTTAAAAAATATCTCTTTGTGGGACGCACTGTACCAAATATAAGTGAAAGTTAAAACCTTGGCATTTTAAAATGGAACTGTGTTGCGAGTAATATTAAATTATCATAATTGTTAACTGTTTCAGCCCTTTAATTTACAGTGGTTGACAGGGTTGGGCAAAATACCGACTTCAGTGTATTTCAAATACCAAATACTAAATACATTCGAAAAGGTATTTGAAATACAAAATACTAAATACATTGGTGACAGGTATTTCAAATACAAAATACAAAATACTGTGTTTTAAACAATGTATTTAAAATACAAAATACAAAATACTTTTGGACATAGATATTATAAACATTTTTGGGTATTAAAAATTCCCTATGAATTAGGCCCTATGGAATGGAAGCCTTAGTTTTTATGAATGAAATGTCGAATTTCCTTTCATAAAAACCAAATTTCTGAAAGTACTATCAGACATGTTCCGTCTTGTTGGCGAATGGATGTAACCAGCCAAAGAAAAAAGCCTCTCGACAGGGCCAGAAGAGCATAACATGATTCAAAATCATCAAATAAAATGTATTTTGAACAGATGTATTTTGAAATCTTAAGTATTTCAAATACAAAATACTAAATACATGTGAGTGTGGTATTTGAAATATCAAATACAAAATACTTGTCCATGCAGTATTTGAAATACAAATACAAAATACGTATTTGTATTTCAAATACGTATTTCAAATACATGTAATTGAAATACTGCCCAACCCTGGTGGTTGAGTAGTACCCAAGCAATCTGAAATTATATAGTTGTTGATAGTCTTTTGCTTTATGATCGAAAAAGAGGTTATTATGGTAAAAAAAGAAAGAAAAAGAAACGTCGGTCGTCCATCAGCTCGATGGATTGAAGACGTAAAAAGACCGCGGATCATTTCTAAATGAGACTAGCACGGAACAGAGGGCCTACCGCGAAACGATATTCGTTTTCGTTCGTGTGTCTCCGTCTCTGTCGCACTTGCTAGTTCGAGCGACAAAGAGGGAGATACACGAACGAAAACGAATGTTGTTTCGCGGTAGGCCCTCTGGGATAAGTGGCGTACCTATTCGAAGAGAGGCTTATGCTCAGCAGTGGCGATTACATTCTGATAATAATAATGATGATGATAATATAGTTTAGGTTTTAATAATACGTGCTTTAAAATCAAAACGTTAAGAAATTATTTACCAAAATAATATACTATCTGAAAAAAGTTATTTCAATTATCAATGACTACAATTTTTTTTTGCTAAAAATACCGGGCTCCATTTGACAGCTGTCAGATTACGGTCTACTCAAACACAGCACCTGTCACCTTTCCTCGGCCCTCGCGCACCCAATTCGGACCGCAGCAACCAATCACTGCATTCCAAACATACTTTCCCGCGCGCGAAACCGGTCGCCACGCCTTCCACTCTCTGCTCCATTAGCCATTCCATACACGACGCCAATCCTGACGTTACACTTCCATTGCCGTTTTAGATTGACGACTTTACTTGTAACTGGACGTTCACGCCGCAATGGATTATGTGATAAGCGTCATTCGCGATGTAGAATATTTTAAGTATAACGTGGTACGTAAGAGGCATAAAAAATGCAGATTTGGTTCGCGACGGAGTGTAGCTAATTTCTGTTATTTTATAATGCCATTATTATATGAATGCACAAGGTCAGGTAGTTTATGTAACCTATGATTTTGTGTTAACTGTAATGTAAGTTAGCATGCTACTTCGCCTACTTTATTTCAAAAACAAATGATGACATCATCTAAATATGAAGTTCTTGTCGATGACATAATAATGACCATAACTGTATAGTCCGTCACAGATTTAAAAATAAGTCTCTTTGAAGTCTCCTACGAATCTTCTCATCAAGTAGTAACTATGTTATATTTTATTCATCTGACTTATAAAAAACCGGCCAAGTGCGAGTCGGACTCGCGCACGAAGGGTTCCGTATCTATAAAAGCAAGCAAAAAAATCACGTTTGTTGTATGGGAGCCCATTTAAGTATTAATTTTATTATGTTTTTTAGTATTTGTTGTTATTGCGGCAACAGAAATAACATCATCTGTGAAAATTTCAACTGTCTAACTATCACGGTTCATGAGATATAGCCTGGTGACAGACGGACGGAGACAGCGGAGTCTTAGTAATAGGGTCCCGTTTTTACCCTTTGGATACCTACGGAACCCTAAAAAGGGGCTTCCCAAGTATAACTCATGTATGTTTTTTTTTATAAATATTAGTCTATATTCCCGTCATCATAAAATATTTAATTTTTTCTCGTCGCCATCGCCATACTTGTTCAATGAGGGCTACCGCGAATACCACTATAGCGCTAGTGGCGCGTCGGGGCTTCAATAGTACATTGTTTAACGAGGGGCGTAAGTGCAATATTCTTACGGCTGTGTTATACACAATGTTTTTCATCACATTTGCGAGGAAATAAATAACTACAAAAGACAGAAAAATCTAAGTTTCATACAGCCGCACCAATCAAAAGTTGACAACTTCACTTCCAGCACGGCAATCACAAGACGGCGCTTCTTTCTATGTTTTCTAATAAAATAAAGGCGGATAGTGCGAGAAAAACCGAGAGAGCTGGCGCGCCGTCATGTGATAGCCGTGCAGATCAGTGCTAGTGGAGCGCGCAGCCAACCAATCACAGAGCAGTATTCTTGCGGGGCGGGGCGGCTTAGCCAACTAGATTTTTTTTCAACCAATCACAAGAGCAACCAGATTTCCTTAAGCCAATCAGGGGGTTCTATATTTTAAATCTAAACTTAACAGACCTAGTACGCTCGCAAGTAATAACGCCATTGACGAGCAAGTGTGATGAAAAATGTCAAATGACATAGTTTGTAAGTGGATTTTACGGGTTTATTCATAATATCTAATTATCTTCTGAATATTTTGCATAACTGATATCAATTATGGCAATAATGAATTAAGGGTTACTGAATGTCAGTGCTTTAAAAGCCCGTTTTACGCCCGTAGTAACAAACTTTAAGAGCTATACTTCTGGACACGACCCGCCAGTGGCGCCAACTGATGAACGCAAAAACGGTAGCCCCATGGACCTAAGATACTCACTCGGGACAAGCTATGGTAATAAATTAATAATAATACCACGTCCGAGCGAGATGACAGAAAACGAAATATCATTCGTTGTCCTTGTCATAGTTCCACTTTTTTTCTGTTTGCCACAACTGATTTAGTATGAAGTTGTGGCCAATAAATCACTACCCACCCAAATTAAGTAGGGTGTTTATGGTAAGCGATCAGCCATCTTAAGACCAGTTCTTAATTTAGCGGCATAGAAGCCTTTCCTTCCCTCATTGTGGCATCACGTATAGCCTGTCTCGAGTATCTTAGGTCCCATTAGAACCAGGGATCGGATACCGGTATTTTCACCATACAAAAATACCGGTATTAATGCGTTCTTTTGTTTATGATATCATTTTTGATCGGGCAGTCTAATAATACGAAAATGTTACCTAAATACATGATGAGTCCTACAAACCGATATAGCTAGCCCTCCGATTTGCTAAACTTAAGTGGCAGTGGGCGGGGCACATTGCACGTAGAACCGATGGCCGTTGGGGCGGAAAGGTTCTCGAGCGGCGACCACGTACCGGAAGGCGCGGCGTGGGTAGGCCCCCACAAGGTGGACTGATGACCTGGTAAAGGTCGCGAGAGTCCGCTGGATGCGGGTGGCGCAGGACCGGTCAATTTGGCACTCTCTAGAGGGGAGGCTTATGTCCAGCAGTGGACGTCTTTCGGCTGATATGATGATGATGATTAGACTACGTCGTCGGGGATTTTTGAATAAACCGGTTCCGATTCCTAACTAGAGTACGATAAGTATAACGAAATGGTGAACAGCATGAGGACGAGTTCTTTTGGGAATGGCGACGAGTGGGGATGGGAATAAGTTGGGAACCAATCTTCTCTTATCTAGTTGAGGGCCCATTCGGATACACTTCGACCCAGTGGGATCTTTTGTGCATTTGCCCTCCCCTTTATAGCTGTAGGTATAGATTGATTGACGTGTGTTCTCACAAGAAACGGAGACACACCGATTGACATCAAGAAAACAGCTGTTCTGATAAGAACAGCTGATTGCTCTGAGAAGAGCAGTTTTGGTTGTCCCGAAAAGGACAGTTTATAAATTGTGAAGACGCCGGCCATGCAGCACCCATCCACATCTTCGAGTCAGGATCTTCATGCAGTTACGTCGAGCTTCAACATTGATCTTCGAACGCGGAGCGACAGCGATGTGTTTGTCTCGACGGCCGGAGCAGAAAAGGATCGAGATTTGCGCGCCACTACTATTTATAGGCTAGCGAGCGCACGCGAGCTCGCGCGTCGCCTATCTTTCCCGCTCTAGCGCATCTATCCATCCCGCTCTAATTCAAACAAGTATTACGGATTAATATTGTCACTAGTTGTAAGCCCTTTTGTAGTATATAGTTAGGCCTATTTGTAAATAAATTCATTCCAGTTTCCAGTGTTCAACTAATAACAACAGAGTTTTACTTAAGTGCCTACAAGCTTCCAGCTAAGTTTCCTAGCAACCATCCTCAACCATCTCTGTTAAAGTGGTGACCTGCCGACTCCAGAACACAGAAGCAACCATCAAGACTGGAAAATGGCCCCAGGAAACGAGCACAACGCGGAAGCTCTGCCCGACGGCGCTCAGCAATCACCAGCAAGCCACGACGTGTCCGCGATATCTCTGTCACTCCGAGTACCACCATTTTGGCGCGACCAGCCGCTATTATGGTTCTGCAGTTTCGAAGCCGCCACCGACGATCTGAAGAGAAGCCAAGCACAGCTCGCGCAGATGGTCATCGCACAGCTCGAGAAGCAAGATATTCAGAACATCGCCGACCTTATCTACTCGCCGCCGGAACAGAACTACTACCAGGCCATCAAGGATCGTCTCATCTCGCTGTACGAAGAATCAAGCAGCGCACAGGCTAAGAAGTTGCTGTCACAGGTCGAGCTCGGCGAACAGAAACCTAGTCAGCTACTTCGCAAGATGCAGAATCTCAACCGCGAGAAGTTTCCAGACAGCACGATACAAATGATGTGGCTCGATCATCTACCGCCACACGTCCGTTCCGTACTCACCGTCAGCGAAGCTTTCAAGATCAAGACTACGCTCGACGACCTCGCTCTGCTCGCCGACAAAATGATGGAGCACACGCCGTCATCCCACGTTGCCGCCATTTCGACGCCCGTTCCGTCGACATCAGCACAGCCGCCACCGCCGCTACCTACCTACCAGCAACAACCGCATCTCGACACACAATACCTCATCGGCGAGATAAGAAGATTGTCGCTCGAAGTCGCCGAACTACGATCAAGGCCGCGCGAAAACAACGATCGCCGCAATAGCCAATTTCGCCGCCGTTTCCCGTCACGTTTCCGTCATCGCAGTGCATCGCAATCGCAAGACCGCAGCCGCAACAACTCGCCCATGCCGTATTGCTACTACCATCGTCGCTTCGGTATGGACGCGAATAAATGCACGCCACCGTGCAATTTCAAGCCAATCAACCCGCCGTCGGAAAACTAAATGTAACGCTGGCCGCGGCGGAAACCGGCGTTACTGAAACATCTCACCGCCTCTTCGTGACCGACAAGACATCAAAACTTACCTTCCTGGTCGACACTGGAGCGAACATATCCGTGCTGCCACGAAGAAAAGGTACGCAAGAGCAGCCCCTTCCGTTTCAACTCTACGCCGCTAACAACACCGTCATACCTACCTACGGTGAAAAATCGCTCGAACTCGATCTCAACCTACGACGATCATTCAAGTGGAAATTCATCATCGCAGCCGTATCGAAGCCTATCCTGGGAGCCGACTTTCTCAAGTTTCACCACATCATCGTGGACATCAAGAATCGACGACTAATTGACGGCAAGACGCTACTTACGACTAACGCTCAGCTCTGTGCCGCTAACATACCTACCGTGCGCAGCATAGACGTGCAACAGTCGTATCACAACATACTAGCCGATTACCCCGGGACTACGCGACTTACATCTATGAAGCTTAGCCCGAAGCATAACGTCGAACACTTCATAGAAACAACTGGCCCGCCCCTCCACTGCAGGCCACGCCCCATCGCACCACATCGATACGAACTCGTGAAGAAAGAATTTGCCAACATGATGGAGCAAGGCTTATGTCGTCCAAGCAAGAGCCCATGGTCCTCACCGTTACACGTAGTACCCAAGAAAAATGGAGACCTCCGTGTATGTGGCGATTACCGAAGACTCAACGCAATTACCAAGCCCGATCGCTATCCCATACCACGGATACGCGATTTCACCTACCAACTCGCCGGCAAGAAAATATTTTCGACACTCGACTTGAATCGTGCTTATCAACAACTACCTATCAGCGAGCAAGACGTCGAAAAATCTGCGATAATCACGCCCTTCGGCTTGTACGAATTCCCGCGCATGTGTCCAGGATTGAAGAACGCCGGTCAAACATTCCAACGATTCATCCATGAAGTACTACGAGGCCTGGACTACGTTTTTCCATTCGTCGACGATTTATTAGTCGCATCAACCACCGAAGAAGAGCACCGAACGCATCTGCGTACCATCTTCCAACGACTCGACGAGTATGGCATCACTGTAAACCCCGCCAAATGTGTCTTCGGCCAGCCATCAGT
The DNA here is from genome assembly GCA_932294315.1 of Epinotia nisella. NCBI lineage: Eukaryota > Metazoa > Arthropoda > Insecta > Lepidoptera > Tortricidae > Epinotia > Epinotia nisella. The sequence continues at coordinate 311,078 of OW028697.1, read as the reverse complement.
GAAGTTTCTCGGCTATGAAGTCAACAAGGATGGAATCCAACCGCCTAGTGAAAAAGTACAAGCAATCGTCGATTACCCTAAACCTCAAACAATAGACGAGTTACGACGATTCCTTGGCATGATAAACTTTTATCGCGAAAACATCAAAAACGCCGCGATACTTCAAGCTCCACTCTGCAAATACCTACACAACGCGCGGAAGAAGGACAAGACACCAATCAGCTGGGACGACGAAGCAACGCTCGCATTCGACGCGTGTAAGGATAGCATCAAAAACGCCGCCTTACTCGCGCATCCATGCCACCAGTCAACGCTCGCGATATTCTCGGACGCTAGCGACAAGGCCGCAGGCGCATCGCTCAATCAGTTTGTCAACAACGCATGGCAACCACTCGGCTACTTTTCCAAGAAATTCTCCGACGCACAGACTCGCTACAGTGTATACGATCGAGAGCTACTCGCATTGTACATGAGTACAAAACATTTCCGCAAGATGTTCGAGGGACGAGAACTCATACTATTCACCGATCACAAGCCCTTGACTTTCGCGTTCACCAAAACAAGCACTAACAACGAGTCACCGCGACGCACCCGTCAGCTGTTGTATATTAGTGAATTTACAACCGATATACGACACGTCAGTGGGTCACAAAACGCCGCAGCCGACGCGCTATCCCGCATAGAAACAATATCTTGCCCAACGCCGATTGACTACAAAGAACTAGCCGACGCGCAAGAGCGAGACAGCAACACCATCGGAACACTCGCGCAGCAAACCAACCTATCTATGAAGCAAGTTGCAATTCCCGGAACCAACGTTAAATTGTACTGCGAAACATCGACAGACAATTTACGCCCTTATGTACCCGAAGAATACCGCCGTGCCGCATTCGACTCCGTACACAACATCAGTCATCCTGGAATTCGAACAACAAGAAAACTAGTCGCTCAACGCTACTTTTGGCCTTCATTAAATACCGACGTAGGTACATGGTCAAAAGTATGCCTACACTGCCAACGCGCGAAGATTCAACGTCACACTGCAAGTCCGATATCAAGTTTCCCGCCAACTCAACGATTCGAACACATTCACATCGACATCGTTGGACCTCTCCCTACCGCCGCAAGTGGACATCGATACCTACTTACAATGATCGACAGAGCAACACGATGGCCCGAAGCAATTCCACTTACCGAAATCACCGCCGAAGAAGTCGCCAAGACTGTTTACGACGGTTGGATTTCCCGCTTCGGCTGCCCCGCTACTATCACTACGGACCAAGGACGGCAATTCGAGAGTCGAGTATTTGCATCTCTCACACGCTTACTCGGCATCGAAAGAACCCGTACAACACCGTACCATCCTATTGCAAATGGCGTATTGGAGAGATGGCATCGAAGTCTCAAGGCCGCACTCAAAGCAAGACTACAAACAACAACATCATGGATCAATCAAATTCCTACTGTCTTACTTGGACTACGCGCCGCGTTAAGAAGTGACACCGATGTAAGTGCAGCCCAACTCACTTACGGCTGCAGTGTACGACTACCCGGTGATTTCTTGTCAGCTGTACCTACGAACGATGACGTCATTTTGGACTCCACTTTCGTCGATCAGCTGCGAGACACAATACGACGCTTGAAACCGACACCGAACCAGCCGCATAGCAACACAAGAACGATATTCGTACATCGTGACCTCATGACCTGCGAACAAGTATTTGTACGAGTCGACGCCGTAAGAAAGCCGCTTCAAGCACCTTACGACGGACCCTACCGCGTGCTGAAAAGAGACGACAAAGTGTTCACACTACAACTACCTAACCGTCAAATGAACGTCTCAATCGACCGACTCAAGCCTGCCTACACAATCACCGAGGAAGACATACCTACAACTAGTACAACTACAGCAACGAGTATACCTACAACCACCGCTACCAATATACCTACTACGAGCGCAACGAGTATACCTACAACTACGTGCACACCTGTAACTACAACTCCGAGTACAACATCACAATAACAACAAGACAACCAGAACAACAATAGCCAGAGCCAGAAACAAACGACCAAGGACAACCTGAAACAAAATGGACCACACACGACCAACAACCAAATACCTACAGCTGGAAATCAAACTCGCCGAGGCCGCACCATCCGCCTGCCGGTACGTTTCACTTGAAGGGGAGTCCTGTAGGTATAGATTGATTGACGTGTGTTCTCACAAGAAACGGAGACACACCGATTGACATCAAGAAAACAGCTGTTCTGATAAGAACAGCTGATTGCTCTGAGAAGAGCAGTTTTGGTTGTCCCGAAAAGGACAGTTTATAAATTGTGAAGACGCCGGCCATGCAGCACCCATCCACATCTTCGAGTCAGGATCTTCATGCAGTTACGTCGAGCTTCAACATTGATCTTCGAACGCGGAGCGACAGCGATGTGTTCGTCTCGACGGCCGGAGCAGAAAAGGATCGAGATTTGCGCGCCACTACTATTTATAGGCTAGCGAGCGCACGCGAGCTCGCGCGTCGCCTATCTTTCCCGCTCTAGCGCATCTATCCATCCCGCTCTAATTCAAACAAGTATTACGGATTAATATTGTCACTAGTTGTAAGCCCTTTTGTAGTATATAGTTAGGCCTATTTGTAAATAAATTCATTCCAGTTTCCAGTGTTCAACTAATAACAACAGAGTTTTACTTAAGTGCCTACAAGCTTCCAGCTAAGTTTCCTAGCAACCATCCTCAACCATCTCCAGTTAAATAGCTACTCCCAAGCTCGCTCCATCGTTTCCACAAAGCGGATGATGCAGCTCAGCGGGAGCACCTTGAATTCCTTTGGTTGCGGGTAGCCGTTACCAAAGTGATTCATTCTTTGTCTGGCAAGAGCATGACATTCACACAGTAAGTGTTCCATAGTCTCATCCTCCTCGCCACACATTCTACAGTCTGTACTGTTCGATAGTCCCATCTTGGCCAAGAGATCCTTGGCCCCGAAGTGACCTGTGAACACCCCAGATATAATTCTGAGTTGCTTCCTGCTGGATTTCCAGGATTTTTTGGGCCAGCCCGAGTCCACTCCTTCTATGAAGAGTTCGGAACCAATACGGGGAATGAATAAAATGCAACTCAATTTCAAATATTTAATAGTGTCTTTGGTATTAATATCTTAAACGTGAACATTATTTATTTTACTTAACATCTAAGCAGTCAAAATATCAGAAAAATGCATTTCATTAATAAAATAAATTGTAAACACTGCAGCCTTTTGTTAATCACAAAAATAAAACACAACACATGTCTAAATCACAAATAAATACTTAAAGAGTCCCCAGCACGATGGACTCGAGTCGACTCTCCATAAAAACATAGTTTGGTTCTCATTTTAAAACGATACCAGAATGACATGAAACGTAAACACAATGGAATCCGCCATATAATATATAGGTTAGAAAACTAGTTTCTGTTGCTACAAATTAGAATAAAAGTAATAAGTTTCTGTCAAAAAAATTGTTTTTGGTACAAGCTTTTATTGCCGACTGTACTTTTCTGTATACCGTCATCAACTACTCGTTGAGACGATTCTAACGAGCCCAAACTCGACGGGGTTACGTCGGTTAAGTACTGAATTCCCATGGCCACCTTCTGTCTCCATCATCAGATCAGCTCGATGGTACCATAATATTGAATTGTCATCCAAACTACCTTTACCCAAAATTTCATCTCAATCGGTTAAAGATATCTGCTTCAAAATTGAGTTGCATATTTTGACGGACAACTAACTTACATACGACAGTGCAAGTTAAGTACTTAAGACTTAAAAAGTACTTAGAGACTTTATATGAAAAACGTTTTAAATACTCGCTCATTTTACAAGTTTTATATTAACATGAGCGGGCCCCTACCGGGAAGTGGTAAATCCGAAGTTTCTTATTCGAATTTGATCATTCCTAACCGCCAAAATCTGTCAAACATCGAATATCCGTCATCGAAGAACGAATACGAAAGAGTGAATGATATTGTGAAAAAATGTACCAAAAGCTTACCGGGAAGTCCGATTTTCGTTTATTTTGACAGGACGATTTTCGTGAGAAACGTCAAAATCATACGATACCAAAATAGTTGTCGTTTTGCCTTCGTTTCGCAATTTTTATATCGCCTTCTCTTTTTCTCATCCATCATTCCATCTTGCTCTTGTATGATTTGGTGTGATAGTAATCTCTAATCTGTGGATTAGCATTGCAAAGATTGAACAGCAAGATTCAAGTTGTTTTTGGAAGTGCTTTTAGTTTATTTTATAAATATATTGTGCGCACTAAAGTGAATAATAATAACATGTTAACCGCGAGGATCAAAATTAAGTCTTCAAGAAATGAATTATTAAGAAAGTACACTTACTCGTACGCATAGCCAACCTAAATGAGCAGATCATTTTCTCAGTTTCAAGCAAAGCTGATGAAATAACTGTGCTTCTTCCGATCAAAATTGCTGAAGGATTGACTCCTTCTATCGAGTCACTGAAAGGTACCTAATGATTTGAGTTTCTTATTTTCCTATCCCATGAAGTATTCTTGTAAATCTTTCACTTTTCATCCTAAGCTTTGTATCTGATGTTCTTTACATACATAAACTCACGCCTGTACATATTCCCAAAAGCTCTAGATAGAGCACATGGATGTTATTTTCAGAGCAATTGAAAAAATGTGATATTGCAGTGACAGATAGCCTATTTTATCGCCCACAACAAAGAGAATATAACCATGGCCCACAACACACGGCAATTTCCGTTCCATAAATTCTCATATATTACACTTTGACTGCGGTATTGTTAGCCAGTTTTATGGAAGATTGGAAGCATACTCAATTTAATTTTATAAATAAAATTCTCGGGATTTCTAAATAAACAAATTTCATCACGTGTTTGCTCATCAAAAACCATCTACTTGACATTTATTTTAATAAAGCATATCACATGGAACTGAATAGAAAATAGTTTGTTGTGATTTTTAATGAGACATGATACTATAGTTTAAGAAGTGGTCTTGTTCTTCTATTGAATCCTAGTAATGGTGAATCAGTCTGGATATTAGTTTTACAATAATCTTTGGTACCTACTTACCAAGTCAGTACCTACTTCCAATCCAACCTATAATTCTAAGATCCCACTACTAACTACCACTACTAAATAAATGAAGATGCAATGAATTAATATGCTGATATATATTATTTGTATTATAGATTCAATGTTGCATGCCTTATGCCAATATATTACTGTTGTGCTGTTTTGTATACCATGTGTTCCATGATCAAGAATAATAATTATTAGCGGATTATCATATGTATACAAATCATGATAAGCTCAATAAGGCTTGTATTTCATGGGCACTGGAAAACAATACTTTTAATGTACATAAATATAAATAATCAAATACACAGCAAATATTCTTCCATCAAAATCTATCCATATTTGCATTTGCTGGAATTTGAAGCCCGGACCATTAGTGTCATAGGCAGTCACTAGTGTCACCACCTACTAGGTTAAACTGGTCGTCTAGAATGATCTAGCAAACACTTTTGACGTCATCGTCATCATTAGTCTTACACAACCACTGCTGGGCACAGGCTACCCAACATGGAAGAAAGCTGTAGGTAGCCGCTATCACCGGGCCATTTCATATTTGGAATAATTTATTATCTTGTTTTGCTAATTATTTGCCTTTTATCTGTTTGCTGTTATATTTCATAACTTGTCCTTACTTCCATTTATAATTCCTAATAAAATAAAATACACTCCAATAAAGAATATAAGTACTTAACTTGTATTAAATATAGCAAGCAGGCAACAGTTCTTAGTTAATTTTTAACCCTTGACGCAAAAAGAGGGGTGTTATAAGTTTGACGTGTCTGTGTGTCTGTATGTCTGTGTATATGTGTGTCTGTGTGTCTGTCTGTGGCATCGTAGCTCCTAAACGAATGGACCGATTTTAATGCGGTTTTTTTTAGTTAATTTTTAACCCCTGACACAAAAAGACAGATATTATATTATATTTTTTACGTGTCTGTGTGTCTGTGTATATGTATGTCTGTCTGTGGCATCGTAGCTCCTAAACGAATAGACCGATTTTCATCATCATCATCATCATATCAGCCGAAAGACGTCCACTGCTGGACATAGGCCTCCCCCAAAGAGCGCCACAATGACCGGTCCTGCCACCCGCATCCAGCGGACTCCAGCGACCTTTACCAGGTCATCAGTCCGCCTTGTGGGGGGCCTACCCACGCTGCGCCTTCCGGTACGTGGTCGCCACTAGAGAACCTTTCCGCCCCAACGGCCATCGGTTCTACGTGCAATGTACGGCCGGTTAGCCTAGTGGGTAGTGACGCTGCCTACGAAGCTGAAGGGGTCCCTTCAGGTTTCAGGGTTCGAATCCCGGTAAGAATAATATATTCTTACCAAATATTTGTGTGATGAGCATGAATATTTGTTTCTGAGTCTTGGATGTTTTCTATGTATTTAAGTATTTATATCTATTATGTATATATCGTCTAGGTCCACTTCTTTACGATAGACTTAATGCTCGGCTAGATCTATATTCCTAAACTACATGAAATGTAAATCAACGCTACGAGAAGCCCTTCTAAATATATCTTATGACGATACAGAGAAGTTATTTGTCGATCTAATAAATTTTTTGTTATATCTTTTATACCGCATAGGTTATAAACTCCTAATTATTTGTACTATATTCAATAAGAATGATATTGTATTATTATTTTTTGCATGTGAATAACATATTCAATTGTTAGTCCTTTTTTGCCTGAAACACAGGGTATCCTAGCTCAGGCACGTGTTATTTGCCTCTAATAATAAACTCCTAGTCTTTAGTAACTATGTACATTATGTTTTATGAATAAATTATTATTATTATTATTTATGCTTTTCATGTTTTTTTTTCTCTCCAAGTGGAGGAAGCTTTAATTCCATAATCGCGGGCTTTTGGCCAAACGAGTACGGAATGGTAGATCCTACTGTTCTATAGCTAGAAATTTACGCACTAATCGACATGTGTTCATGATCACTGCTTTTTGTAGAAGGATATATGTGAGAGAGTGAATATTAAGGGTTCTCAAGCTTATTATTATTATCGTCGTCTAGTACCTATAACACAAGCCTTATTGAGCTAGCTTACTATAGGTCTAGTTCGATTTGTGTAAAAATGTCCCCTAGTATTTATTTATTTAATGTGCCCCGCCCACTGCCACTTAAGTTTAGCCATTCGGAGGGCTATATCGGTTACCGATTTTAATGCGGTCTTTTACTGTGTGAAATTTGACGTGATCGAGATGGTTCTTAGCTACGTTTCAACAAAATCGGTTCAGTTGGTTTTGAGATATTGAACTTTGAAATGAAAATGTCGGGGGTTTTTCAACTCGTTGTTAATTATGTATTTTTTTCTTCCTTAACAGTTTCAATATATAAATTATGGATCCATATATAATCGTATAAAAATCATGTGAATACAACGCAAATAATATAGGCATGCTGATTTTTTTTGTAATAGTTAAATTTAGTTTTATTTATTCTCTTGTCCCTTCATGGCTTTATAGAAGACCTCCAAGATATCAATATCGCAGCTGTTGACTAAATAGGTCACATGGTCACCACGTCACGAATAAGCCCGACATCTCAAAAAAAATGTACCTACTTATACTTACAGGGCATACAAGAAATTCAGAACCAGACTGAAGTGGGGGTGAGGCAGTCGGACGACAAATTAGGCGAGCCTGAACTCGGGATACATATCCATCCCGCGTCCGTCATCCCCGCCACAGCTTTAGTAGCGCTAGGTGCGGTGCAGGAGGAACCACCCAGCACCATGGAGGCTGCTGAGAAGAGTAAGGCGCAGGAGCGGATCCGTAATTTGACGATGGTAATTATTTGTAGTGGTAGTAAACGAAATTTTTTTTTTTAGACTAAATATATGGGTGATACTGATTTATAATATTTTCTGTGCTGTGTATAAATGTATCGGACGGCTGATATGGCGTCTGGACTTCCTAGGTCTAGGACTTACTTTCATTTCTCTTGTCGATGTAAACGGCATAAGGTGTTAATAAAATATGTATTACCTAACAACAAATCTAGGGCCCTCCTGATGTAAGAGGACGTCAGTGTCACAAAGTCACACGTGCCTGACCGACTCTTTATGTTATGAGGGTACGCTGAGTTGATATTTCCTCGGAAGCTCATGAGACCCTAGCTCCGAGAGAGAGTAGTAGTGTCCGCCAGTGGCGGAGCGCCCATATAAGCCGATTCCCACCAGCTTGACAAAAATTTCTTTTTAGACAAGCCTATAGTTATATACTCTAAACTCTTTCATAACTTTTTTGTTCCGGGTTGCCCATTGAAAAGTTTCACGTGCAGTTACTACGCGGTCTTCTTTAAGATTCAGGAGCCGTAGCATGGTTGGCCTTATCACGCGACAAGTGACAAGATAAGAGCGTCGTCTCGTTCTATCGAACGGTGTCAGCCAGTGACGCACGCTCTATCCTATCACCTATCGCGTGACAAGGCCAACCATGCTACGGCTCCTAGGCTACTCCAAATATGACACTATGTAGACTTACAAATATCCACTTCTTGCTCTGTAGTATTGTATTCCGTCATTGGAACTCCCGAGGATTCGCTGTTAGGAGAACGAGGGGCCACCAATTGTTTCTAGTTGTCAACACAGCGAATCCTCTAATCAATAAAGGGTAGGCAACGCACTTAGGACTACTTTGGAATCACAAGCATCCGTAGGCTAGGGTGTTTATTTATCATCAGGCAGGCCGAACCTAAGCTTGTTTGTCACCATTGAATTATTAAAAAAATACTTTACTATGACGCGACGTACTTACTACTGCAGCTAAGGGTGTATAGTTCAAATATCCGTTCGAGTCCGTTTTTACTAGACTTAAATTATTACTTAGACTAAAATTATGAGACAACTATGGCTTTCCTTTTTACAAGCTTGACCTGTTCGTTTGTTAGTGAGGGACAAATCTTGCAAGTTAAATTTGACCCACTTCCCGTTGACCGATTGTCCTGAAATTTTGGGTAAAGGAATTTTTAGAGTTTTGATGACAGTTCAATATTATGGTACCATCGAGCTGATCTGATGATGGAGACAGAAGGAGGCCATGGGAATTCAGTACTTAACCGACGTAACTATTGAGTTTCAGCTCGTTAGAATCACCTCATGAGTAGTTGATAACGGTATTCAGAAAAGTACAGTTGGCAATAAAAGATTCTACCAAAAATGAAACTTTTGACAGAAACTTATCTTTCTTCTAAAATATATCTTCGAACATAATATATATACCATCGGTCAATATGAGTAAATTACTGTATTACAGGTACCGGCATAAAAATCCAGCCACCGGCGATCTGCGACCGGAGCAGGGGGCGACACTGGCGCTGCGCCGAGGCAGCGGAAGACGGAGACGCAATGGTAACTATTGAGATTAACTATTGATGAATGAAGTACAAAATATGGTATTTTAGGTACTTATAAATATGTTGGCCATTCTGAACGACTTAAGGATGATATACTCTTGAACGTGGGCGGAGTCTGCACCGGGTCGCGACTCCGAGATTATTTGTTTGTCTTTGTGATATCTGTTACCTATGTTAAATAAATACATATTTGGACATAATCTTACACAAATCGAACTGGCCCACAGTAAGCTCGATATGTCTTGTGTTATGGGTTTGAGTACTAGATGACGATATATTTAGTAGATACAAATACTTAAATACATACATACTATACGAATATTACTAGTGGCTCTGTGAGCTGTACCTGAAGTTTTTATTTTTATTTTTTTATGTTGAAAAACTGAATCGACAAATAATCTATTATATAATTATTGAAACCCGCTTACAAAATTTCACGAGAATTGGTTGAGAAGTGCGACCTGTAGAGGAGAATAGCCGGCCAGACGATGGACATACGAAAGAATTTTTGCCCAAGCTGAAACTGAGAACTTCGTTCGCTTCGTTCGCTCGTTCAATAAAGAGGAACAGTTTGTGAGTTTGTAAGTTGTTTGTGTGTATGTAATAAATGAATAATCTCCATCTCTCTCATCTCGAAAAAATTTAATAATGTACAGTTCGCGCCACATAAGCTTGCGTCTGTCATGTCAGCTACTAGCAGTGTCACAGAGGTGTCAGGAACACGGTTGACAGACATGTCATATTGGCTCACCCCCACTAGTTGGTTAGTGCTAATTTCATTACACCTATCGATGTTCGATATAATTTTCATTAGCCCTAATATTCGGATAACTAATATTGTATGGCATAATTATTTGCTGTGCCTAATTGCATACCTCATAATCTAATACTGAACATCAACTGTAAATATATTGGAAACTAATAATGATTTTTCCTAGTGATTACTAAGCCTAATGATTAACGTGCCTAATCATTACTATGTAGAATGCATACTACACCTAAGTTCATCACACCTATCCTGTCACTTGACTTATTAAATTTTTCTCTAATGTAGACCTAATGCATTTTTTATGATTGTTTAGTACATAATGCGTTAAAATAAGCATGTTTTAAAAGAAATAAATTCTCTAAAATGAAAAATTACCGAGATATTGGACCCAGAAATTCTAAACGACCTAGGACTTAAGGCGACGGGTAGGGCAAGGCATTCTCCATACAAACGTTGTGCAAGTTTTTTTTCGTCGGTTTTGGCACTACAGAATATTCGTTTTTTTTGCTTGTTTATATTGAATTTACGCAGCACATGATGTTAAAATTTTGTTAGATATAAAAATAATGAAAATTAAAAAAATATAAAAAAGTATAAAAATAAAAAATAATAACATCAGTGAATAGCTAACAGAAAAATAAGTATACTGACCTAAAAATTATATTTATAGCCCAAACACAAACGAAGAAAAACCTGCACAAAATTTGTATGGAGAAGGCTTGCCCTACCCGTCCTCTTAAAAATCAAAAATGGTCGAGATATTGTATTTTATATGCAGGCATACAGAAAACAAAACCGAATCGGAGCACCCCACTATACACGTGGTCTTGTCTGCCCTACCCCTAGAGTGTATATGAAAATTGCGGAGCCAGGAGCTCGCGAAGGAGGTTCTGAGTTGAGCGGGCGCACGAAGCCGAAGCGACGTGAGTGGGGGGAGGTGGCGGCGACCTCCCGAGCGGAGCATAGGTCAAGTGCACCTGTGAAACGAAGGGCTGACGAAGCGAGTTTCTGGCGGGAGCCCGGGCGGAGGGCGGAGGATTAGGTCTCAGACACGATAAGTTCTTTATAAAATAGTACATTGTTTAACGAGGGCCGTAAGTGGAATATTGCTAACGAGAGTCTATCAGAAGCCCGACGCCGAAGGCGGAGGGCTTTTGATGACTCGAGTTTGCAATATTCTTACGCCCGTGTTATACACAATGTTTTTCATCACATTTGCGAGGAAATAAATAACAACAAAAGACAGAAAAATGTAAGTTTCATACAGCAGCACCAATCAAAAATTGACAACTTCACTTCCAGATCAGTGCTAGTAGAGCGCGCAGTTCAATATTTCAACCAATCACAGAGCAGTATTCTTGCGGGGCGGGGCGTCGTGACCAACTAGATTTTTTTATTCAACCAATCACACAGCAACCAGATTTGCTTAAGCCAATCAGAGGTTTCAAAACCATTACGCCCATGGGCGTAATAAAGGTTATTACTGCTCTGTATGCCTGCGCGTTATGAAGCCCTTTACGAGCAAGTGTGATGAAAACGTATATTATGACCATGAAATATTCTAAGATATTAATAATATTCATAAAATATTAAAGGTCGGTGTAGGTACGACGTCGAGCGATGCGAGGGGGAGTGTTAGGAAGAACTGCGATCCTAATACAGCGTGCGAGCCGAGCGTGCCGCGGCAGCGGCCGGCGAAGCGCCAGAACCGACTTTATGCGAAAAAATTAAATAAAATATTATTACTGAGAATTTGGTCATGAGACATTAGACATGATGATAATTCGGGATACTGACATTAGGGCTGAAATAGTAAGGTGAAAGGTTAGACCGGTTTCCTCACGACATTTTCCTTCACCAACAAGTTGAATTAAAAGATTTTTCTAAAAACCCAACTGCTTTTTAGGGTTCCGTAGTCAACAAGGAACTCTTATAGTTTCGCCATGTCCGTCCGTCTGTCTGTCTGTCTGTCTGTCTATCTGTCTGTCTGTCCGTCTTCGGCTTAGCTCAATAACCCTTACAACTAGAAAACTGCAATTCGGCGTGGGTATATAAACCAAACACGCCGACAAAACAGTAGAATAAAATCCTGTTTTTTTTTTTTTTAAGGTACTTCCTTACATTTTTTCTCGTTAAACCTATAGTGTGTGGTATCGTTGGATAGCTTGTTCAAAAATATTGTGGGTTTACTAAAACAATTTTGCAACTTGGTTATGCGTTTGCGAGATAATGAGATTTAAAGCCCTAATTTTTGTTCGAGTCATGTGTCGTCGTCGTCGTCGTCCCACCCCTCCCTGCCGGCTAAAAGGCTACTACTGGGGACGTGAAAAAAATTGTGGCAGTAGTACATATAATGAATTTAAAAGGAAAACTATCACAGTTACGTAGACATAACTAGTTAACTGGTAAGAAATGCACTTGGGTGCATATACATTGTCATTGAAATTTGAACCTTTTACCGTGGACGGTACAGTTGCTTTTTCGTAATTATTTTACGTAAATAACGTGTTGCTGCTAAAAGTTTGCGATCTGCGGTTCGATTAGTTTATGTAGTATCTAATATTTACGATTATTTTCGAGGGTAAGCTATAATAAAAACCCCAAAAGCCCCTTTTAAGTCCACATTCTGTGACAGACGGGCAACTACGGAACCTTACCCTGCACGTGGCCCGACACGCACTTGGCCGCTTTTTTGCAAATATTATAGCCTGTGTCACTCACGATTAAGAGGAATACAACGTCACCTCATATCAAAATCCGTCACACGGTTTAGTCTGCAGTGCGTGCCAAAGAATAAGACATACACACATACATACATAGATACATACATACATACGCTCGATAAACATAACCGTCCTTTCCTTCGGCAGTCGAGAAAAAAGCCACTGTTAATCTTTCGCGCGAGATTCCTACCACCTTGCGTCCACCAAGCATCTTGTACTTCAAAGAGCAGTGCTTGAGGTGCAGCTTGTAGAAGTTTTTTTTATGTGTGTGATTGAATAATAAAACAGTGAAATGATGTTTGCTGGTTATGAAAATCGGGTGTTTTTTGTCGTAAAAAAAGTGCTCTGAGTAACCGATGCGACCGCCGACTCGCATGACGCGATCGTCATCCTTAAATAAATTGAATTTACTTAAATTATGTTTAGGTTTAAGTTTTTGTTTGTTAACCAATAGCTTGTACTCATCTGGAAATGATTCCAGTTTAGACAGCCTGGTTAATAACATTGTAGATGCCCGCAGCTCCTCGACACTGATACACTCCGTGCGCTTAAATTATTGTTTTTATTGCGCGTATTGTAAATGAAACGTAAAACGTAAGCTGCGGTGTGTACCATGCGCGAGAACTGTGAGGATCGTTTTAGAATCGTTTTTAGAATTATTAAATGATATTTCGTAATCAAATGTAAGAATATGGGTGCATACAACTTATCCAAAAATATGTCCCATACCATAGCTCTTAAATATGTCCGCAACATAAGATAACAAGATAAGATTTTTACATAAGTTTTTTTTTTAAACCCAGTTGTATGGGCCAGGCTTTGAACCCGCGACCTCCAGATTGGAAGTCGCTTGCCTTACCACTCGACTACAGTGGCTTACGATGTACAGTACATATTATAATATGTATAATTATACAATCTATTATGTAGTGCCACAGTTCACCTGTTCCGGACTCTGTCTGAAAACAAATATTTTAAGTCAATGAATAGTTGATCAGATCACTGCGCAAAAAGGAACCTACCTACCTAGGAGAAGTTGGTAAAATTTGATTCACAAGATTTGGCCTAGATATACATTAGAAGAGAATATTATGTGACCGTGAAATTCAATACTGTAAATCTGTTTCAGTGTTAACATCAAGAAGTCGAAACCAGATGACGGCTGCCCGAACAATATGGGTTCCTCAACTCGACTACGCGCTCGCGATGCTGATGTTCAACGGGGCTTGCCCGCCCACTCTTGACGCTACCCTATGAATAACGGTAGGTAGTGCCACTCGAGAAGGCAGGATTCTATGAAAGATTAGTATTTTGCGGACCGTTGTGTATATGTGTTACTCAAACATGTACACAATATAGGTCTTGAAAGCAATAGTCCACTATAATACCAACGCCACGCCAATAAGGCGGGATAAGATCAAAGTATAATAAGGACTTAATCTGAGTTTGAACTTCAAAATTGACCAGGTTAAGTAATCTTGGAATAAACGCTTTGCTTGTTTGATCGTATTGACACTAAGATAGTATCTTTTAGGCCTACATCACACCGGCGCGGCCAGCGGTGGCGGTCCATAGTAAATTTGACAGCTAATGACAAGTTTACTATTGGCCGCTACGGACAGCCGTGCCAGTGTGTGAGAGACCTTAAAGTTTTACTGTCGTTTCATTGTTATACTGCAGCGGTGGCCAACATGCACACGGCCTCCCAGAGACGTCTCTAGCCCATATAACGCCCGGGTGCAATCATTATCCTAGCGCCCTCACCCCCGCCTGGGGCGCTAGTCGCCCGGCGAAGTGGCGCCCCGTGAAATGCCCGGCGCCCATACTATAGGTTAATAATAATCATTTATATCAGATAAAAAATCCATAATTACATTAAATTACATTCATATTAAGCCGCCCCTGCGGCCTCCTGATGGTAACCAGCCACTGTAGCCTTGCGACTATGGAAGAATCACAAGCATTGAAGGCTAGATAAGAGACAAATACATGCCCCCTCACTCAACACAGCACATCCGCGGGAGCTCTTTTTTTTAATATTTTTAATTTATGGGTATCATAAATGCAACTTTTAGGCTAGCCACATACAGACTGAATTCCGTCGGGCTGATTCCAACCGCAGCTACAAAATGTACGAGTATACCACAGACAGGCAAATTTGGCGGCGGAATTTATCCGCCTGTCTGTGCGTCATAGAAATTTGGATACCTGGTCATACAAATATCCATCGGTGCCATTTTGTGTACCATAGTCTACAAATTATATGTAGGTACCTAAACGGAAGCCTTGGGGAACTATTTATCGTCATCATCATACCGAATATCATTACAAGCTTATATTTAACTTGCAATTGGACCTCAATTTTGAAGCAGATATCTTCAACCGATTGAACTGAAATTTCGGATATTAGTATAGTTTGGATGACAACTCAATATTATGGTACCATCGAACTGATCTCATGATGGAGACAGAAGGTGGCCATGGAAATTCAAAGCTTAACTGACCTAACCCCGTTCAGTTTGATCTCGTTAGATTTGTCTCAATGAGTAGTTGGTGACGTTATACAGAAAAATACAGACGGCAATAAAAGCTTGTACCAAAAATTCATTTCTTGGCAGAAATGGCTATGCCCTAAAGGAGCCCGGGGTCCGCTTTGACACCTAATCCCAAGATTTAGCATAGGCACTAGTTTTATAAAAGCCCAGAAGGAAAAAACAAGGGCCTTAGGGTTTAAATTAGGAAATTAATGTGTCATGTTTTTAGGTAACAAATTAACTAAAAATTATGAAAATATCCATAAAAGCCTAGTGTCTGTCACATTTTATGTTCTCTGCTCACTCGTTTTGTAGGTGCCACTTTATGTATGCTCTAATTAAAACCTCAGTGCCTTGTTAAAGATCTTTTTTTGTGATTTCAGGGTTGTGTACAGTACTTATATGAACAGTTCCGGATTATGCACACACAGGAACCGAAGAGGAAACGCAGGCAATTCGAGCAGATGTGGTCTAGAAACATACTTAGCGGGTCGATAAGATTTGCCATTACTACGTTAGTACAGTCGAGTTCTCCAATATCTATACAGCCGACCTTTCAAAAATATCTACACATGCACCTTATGTCAGTAACAATAAAGACTGTGTATAGATATTTTTGAAAGGTTGTCTGTATAGATATTGGAGAACTCGACTGTACTATCTAGTATTATAAAGTGGAAAGAGATTGTAACTTTGTTATGTAGGAGGTGATCTCCGAAACCACTAATCCGATTTCAAATATTCTTTCACCTGTGTATAGGCCTACCTCCTAAGGCCCACCATACAAAACAAAATGTTATTGAAATTTTCTTTTGTTCCAAAACAAAGACAAAACAAAACAAATGCAACTCTGTTCCGATTGAAAATGATTTAAATAATACCATCATACCATGGGCCTTAGGAGGAATGGGCTTTCAAGATGGACATCCATACTAATATTATAAATGCGAAACTCTTGTCTGTCTGTTACCTTATCACGCTTACAGTTTTTTACATGGACGTAGACAAATCTTGGAACTGAATTATGAACCAGTTAACCTTAACCCTTTTCCAGGCAGAGGCGTTATATCGACCACATATTGCTTGTCAAACATAATATCTTAATGTCATTTTCCAATTGCCGGCCTGGAAAAGGGTTAAACCGATTGAGCTGAAATGTTGGGTATAAGTATAGTTTGGATGACAATTCAATATTATGGTACCATCGAGCTGAGAAAGTGGCCATGGAAATTCAGTATTTAACCGACCGCAACCCTGTTGAGTTTGGACTCGTTAGAATCGTCTCAGTGAGTATTTGATGACGGCGTACAGAAAAGTGCAGTTGGCAATAAATATAAGTTTTGACAGAAGCTTATGTATAGTTCATGTTTGCAAGTACGACATTACTTATCGTCCTTGCAAACATGAACTATACATAGATTTATATTTAAATGATTATTTTATACGGGTCTAACGCGATATTTATTTACCTTCATAATTTAAATATGTGTACAAATCTCGAGAGTTTAAAGTGTTACATAAGTTTCTAATTTAAATAATAAATTTATATAATCAAATGAGAACAGAGTGAAGTCTCTCATGTCATTTCACTGAACACTAAATATAAAGTTACTACTTCATTACAGTGTTCAGTGGAATTGACATGAGAGACTTCACTCTGTTATCATTTTTTTATTATATAAATTTTGATTCTCAGAGACCTTTTACATCTCTAAGAATCAGGAATTGTTATTTTTACAATTGTTTTTTCTTATGATGTATAAATTTAGAATGAACAATAGATGTACCTATTAATAAACTCGTAAAAGAGGCCCTTTGTCCTATTTGCAAAATAAATATTTTGATTTTGTATGTAACGGGTATTCTCAGGAACCAACCATCCGAATGAAATAATATTTTCCCTGCGTATAGAATCAACTTCCTGAAGAGACAATTAATTTTCTAACAAAATTAATAGTTATTTTAACGTGATAATGATAACATCCATTAATAATTAAAGAGTTTAGGCTATTTAACGTATGCGGAATACAATTTGGACGAAGTTTTGAATATAAAACATGTTTTAGGGTGGATTGCAAAAAAATGTACGTAACGCAAAGGAATATTCACAAAAATGTTACACAAAGTAAACAATTGGATGGTAATTTGTATGGGATTTTTTTTAAAATTGTGTAACACCAAAACGTCACACAAATGACACAAAAACGTCACACACAAACGAAGCAAAATTGGGGTTGATAAGCAAATAAAAAAAATACCGTAAGGAATTTTAATATTCGAATATGCCTAGCCGATTACCTATTTATTTCACCATCCAACTATGTAAAAACAGCAGTAAAAAACAAAAAATTACCTAATTAAGACAACACAAAATTGTTTCTTAAATATACTTTTTCAATCTTCGTACCACAATATAAAAACGAATATGGCTATCGACACATGCGCATGCAGTCTTATCTGCAATAAAACGCAAAATGTAGCGTTACACAGCTGACGTAACACAAAGGAACGAAATCCTTTCCCTGAAATTTGATACAAGATATTGATATAAAATATTTGTTCTAGAGACCTGACAAACAATTTCATTGATGTTTTACATGGTGTTGAACATACAACAAGCTAATTTCTTGGCCAGAGCTTTTTAAATTTATATTAAAAAAAGTTACGATTTTTTTAATACTGCAATACTGTGCGTTACACAAGTCAGATGAAATTTGTATGGGAGAAGAAATTAAATTTTTCCGTCAATGCATTTTTTAAATATTTTTATCAATGTTATGATTTAAAACTGTACTAATTCTATTAAACTATGAACAAAATTACGTGAAATCATATCTGGAATACATTTTACTTCAATACTTATTTTTTTATAGTATTTTGAAGTATGAGAACATTTTAAATTTTCGAATGTACAATTCTTTCAAAAATCGAGACTGTAATTGTACTATCTTACGGTTAATTTAACGTCTATATTTCTGTCCATCGATCTGGCTAGTTTCATGGGCATTGGATTGATTCTCTTGAAATAATGGTATGTAAATCGAGAAAAATGACGTAGCGAAACTGTATGTAATTTCTACAGTACACATTCCCTATGGCCGAAACCGATGTTAGTGAAACATTTTGGGCAAATGGATGAAATTCAAATGTGACGACGATAGATAAAGTACAACACAAAACTGTCGTAAATTATCTCGCATTATACTAAAAAAATCTTGCATTGAACTTTGTTAAATACAATATGAATTTTTATAAAAACAACCATGTATTTTTTTATTTAATACGACATTGAACTTAGTCCAAATTTCATTTTCATATGTTAGAGACAATCTAAATCCACTGTGAATTTGCGTCTCACATTTTGCTTAAAATAATGTGAGACGCAATGCACATTGGACAAAGATCTTGGACAGTGGAATACCTTACACAGGCTGACCTTTGCTATGGGAACTAGACGTCGTAGTCGTAGGTAAATAATTAGGCATTTAAAAACATATACGACTTGTCCTTCCTGAATGTCCATTCTATGAACCAACAAAAGATTTTTTTAAATCGAATAGTTCGTTCCAGTGTTTACCAATAACATAGAAAGTATACAAACTTATAAAAGTCAACATATTACCTCTTTGTAGATAACTAGCTGTCCGCGCGGCTTCGCCTTCATCCAGAAAGTCGATTCTACACGCAGATGAAAGAATTTTTGAAATCGGATAAGTGGTTCCGGAGATTACCCATTACATAAAAACTTGCAAAGCAACAATCTCACAGACTTTTCTGCTTTATAATATTAGTATTGATATAGAAAAGTAACGTTGTGCAGGATGCACATTGCACTTATTCTGTACTTCTTCCCTTTAAGTATTACAGATGCCTCTGCTGAGCTGGGACAGAAGGAACGACCGCATAATGTACTTTAACTTGAATTGGTAAAAATCTACGCACGCAAACCCATAGACTTACAATGCCGTTTGCAAGACATTTTAATTATTGATACCTAACCTAGCTATTACTATACAATTAAAATATAGTGTAATTTATTTATTTTTGTAAAAATAAATGATATTTGTAGGCTTACAACAATTGTTTAATTTAAAGTGTGCCCTCAATGCTATATGACCATATTAGTGTTTAGAATTGTTTCCCTAAGTAAGTCGTTGTCCAAAGTTTCATTTGTCCATGCAAAGGCATTTTATTCTGGACACACTATCTCGGAGAACAATTTAAACAAATGAAACTTTGCTAAATGATTCATATCTATTCATGGAAGAGATATTAGAACCAGTAGGAGACAACGCACCTTACTGAATTACTATGCCTAACTCTATTTTTCGTTCTTGGTCCCACGCCCATCTATCGCCAGCACGGTAAAATGAGACACACTTGACGACGAAGACAGCAAATAAATAAAATATTGCCCCTACAGTAACTTGATCTTAGTAGTTTCCCAGTTACATGTAATATAACTGGGATACTTTAAGGATACAGGGCTCTGCTCGTATACCAAATTCCAATAATTGACATGGCACTATTTTACAAAGGTTAAATAAGCATGGATCTACCTACTAGCAAAAAAAGCAGAAAGCAGAAATTTGCCTATTCCTTGCATGAAAATGTACCTCGTAAGGGGAAAGGGCAAAGTTAATCATCATCACGTGAAGCAATTGATCACTTTACACCACACATTTATCTTTGTTTTAAATGTTCACGTGATTGAATATGATTAAGTAATTAACAAACAGGTCTAATGTTAAGAACAAAAAACAGGTAGACAAACAAATAAAATCTTGAAAATGTTTAATATATAAAGCAACAATACGTAAGGCGGTGCGCTTTATTTGAATTCCCGCCAAGACGCAGTCGCTGATTTGACATTTTTAAATTTTAAAGAAAAATCCTAAAATCTAGCATTAAAACTAGTTCAGCAGCACTTTCTAATGCCGCTACACGTTTTAGATACGATATAAATATTGTTTATCACTATTTCAAGCTAATTTTTAGCTAAATATCCATTTACCGGTTTTTTATCGCTGCGTGTGAAACCACTTTACCACTTCATCGTTCTTTCCATTCACGATAGCAAATCCGCAAGTTGTCTATGGAAACGAAACGAAAGCCTACGATCCGAAACTACTTGGCGGTAAGCGCCATTTTCTTCTTTCGTTCGTACTTCGTTTTCGTTTTCGTTTTCGTTGGTCCATTTGGCGGTAGGGCCCCTGTTCGTAAGTAAGTATGTATGTAAGTTGTCCGTCAAAATTTGCAATCCATTTTTCAGTCACTTGCCGTTATCCGATTGCGCTGAAATTTTGGGTTTAAGTATAGTTTGGATGACAATTCAATATTTTGGTACCATCGAGCTGATCTGATGATGGAGACAGAAGGTGGCCATGGGAATTCAGTACTTAACCGACGTAACCCCGTCGAGTTTGGGCTCGTTAGAATCGTCTCAATGAGTAGTTGATGTCGGTATACAGACAAGTGCAGTTGGCA
Organism: Epinotia nisella; assembly: GCA_932294315.1. Taxonomy (NCBI): domain Eukaryota; kingdom Metazoa; phylum Arthropoda; class Insecta; order Lepidoptera; family Tortricidae; genus Epinotia; species Epinotia nisella. The sequence goes on along the minus strand of OW028697.1, from coordinate 290,065 downwards.
ATAAAAGCTTGTACCAAAAATGAAATTTTGACCGAAACTAATTTCTATTTTAAGTTCTATGAACATGAATTAGTTTTCGACCTAATGTTATTCTAGCATGCCGTTTGTATGGAGAGTCGAGCGTCCTGGCGACCCTTAATCATAAATCATAGCCTCTAGGCCAAAGGCATTTAAAAAAGCATCCTCTTCTTTAATGGAATTTATACCATTCTACATTGAAACAGAGTTGTATTTGTTTTTCTTTCTTCCGATTTTAAAACAAAAACTATACTCCATTTACTATTAGATTCAAATTTAATTGTCAAGTTATCGGCTAGAGGTTTAATAATAACTAAAATATGTGAACAAATCTTAGTTCTTACACAAATCGCAAAATAGGTTTATGTTCTTCATGGGTACAGTCAAGGTAAAAATATGGGTGCATAACAACTTTCTCATATATATGTCACATTGTTCTTCTATCAGCGGTTTCGGTACGCACAGTCGGCATCATAAACATGTATACATTCTAGGACCTTATTGATTCGAGATAAGGTCGAAAAGTGTATACATGTTTATGATGCTGACTGTACTTATTTATGAGAGGATTAAATTGATACATATTTTTGCACTTGACTGTACTGGACGACGATATATTTAAAATAGACATAATATACTTCAATAGATAGAAAACGTCCAAGACTCAAACAAATATCACACGATCACACAAAAAATGCCCTTAGGTACTGGGATTGGAATCCAGGACCATCCACTTCGCAGGCAGCGTCACTACCCACTAGCTTAGAGCATACATAACTGGAATAGCCTTTCAGTAAAAAACCTAGCACAATGTGCAAAAAATCATACATACAATTTTACGATCGATCACAAAATCGCCTCGCAAGAGAACACTGATCATAAAAATGCCCGCATGTTGCTGTAAGCACTTGATATTGTAAACGTTCGACCACTTCAAGCTTTTAATATATAATTGAGTTTCAATATCCTATTAAGATGCTCCCCCCCGCCCCCGCAAAATTCGGCAGACTTTTTTGTACGCAAACACGACATAAGGCTACTCCAGTTATGTATGCTCTAAGCCCACTAGGTTATAGAAGTCGTTTTTTAATGTAATTTTATTTTTTAAAGTAAGCGCAAATAGATTATTCCAGTTACAATACGCGAAGAGAATTATAGTCTTTGGCGACGCGTAGGCAAACAAGCAGACGGCATACGTTGGCAATAGGTACGGTCGAAGCCAAAAATACGTTAACACTATTCGCCTTATTGCAATGGAATAAGGTGCAAAAGTGTAAACGTATTTTTGGCGTCTTCACTCAATGCCAGGGATCGGATACCGGTCATACAAATTAAGCCGGTATTATTTCGCTCTTTGGTTTATGAATCATTTTTGATCGGGCAGTCTAATAATACGAATATGTTACCTAAATACACGATAGAGTCCTACATTAAGAGTCTAAAATAATTCAAAATATTAGAGACTACTTCGGGGATTTTTGTAATGAAAAGAAATGAAATTATCTATTTCGGACATCGGGTATCCATATAAACACAAAAAAAGAAAAAGAACACAAAATTATGTTAGTAATAAGAAATGAATTGCCTAGGTTAGTTAAATACAAAATGCTCATTAGAATGCACATGCAAAGTCATCCAATGAGTAAGGATAGGACTGTCCATCCTTTCCGCGACCACCTTCAGGAGAGTGCTGGTGGTCGCGCGCACGCGGCCCCACAGGGGCGCTGCGCTTGCGCAGCACGGCTTGGAAGCCGTCAGTGCTCCACTCAGCGAACGTCCCTGACGCGCTGCAGCGCCAAGGCAGCCCCAACATCCCCCTGAAGGTGTTGTTATACTGGACACATTTTGAAAAAACCAGTTCCGATCCCTGCTCAATGCACGTCCCGATTTCACTTCCGAGTCGGTTCCGACTTTTTGTCGTGTTCACTCACACGTCCGATTATTGCATCAGACGTTTGCTAAACAAGCTAATGACAGGGATAGAGATATTTATCTCTGTCACTCGCGTGAGTATGTATTGATAGTCGGAAGAGCATTTCGCAAAATTATGCCCAACACAGCACTACCAACGCGCTCATAAAATACCTTGTCAGCGACAATTTCATTTAATAACGAATTATATCTGTAATATTTCATTAACGCATTTCATGTTTTAAGTCATTTATAAATTCATTCAACAATCACTACATTAAAATGTAAACGGACATAATGTTGACGGATTTTTATAAAGTGATATTTTTTATACTCTGCACATATACCTACAAGTAAATATTTACATTGAGTCTACGGCGCACCACAAACGATGTAATTTGTCACAACAACCGACTGAGACGCAGATTGTAACACGGCGAATCCTTCGCCGTGCGCCCGCTAGCGCACTGGCCGGTGATAAAGAAAAAGATAGTTTTTCACGATTTTTTGTTTTTTCTTCTTGGAGAATTCTGGGACTAGCTTACGCATCCGCTTTAAAAACTCTATTTTATGTGTAATATTTAACATAAACCTTCATAATTTCTATTATGTACAGTTCTCGATATTTCATCTGCTTGTAAATATTATAATTACATAGTTCATACATACAAGGGCTGCTGCTTATCCAGCCCTTTATGCCTGGATAATCTCCAAACCGCTGGCTGCTACTGACTGCTGTTCGACAGCTGATCATACTTTCGTCTGCGCCGCTGCCTCGCAGCTACTTGAAGGTGTACTATCTCCTTGCTGACTACGGACGTCTCTACAATTCAGGCCAGTGACCATCAACTAGTGAATGCTCCGTACTGACTGAACATATTACCCATTCTGTACATATTTCTACTTTCTTTCATTATTATATTTTATTGTATATAAACTAATCGTTTTAAGTCCTACCTGCCCGGCTAAGCCGGGCTACAAGCTATAATTGGAATGAGACAGCCATACAGATACATCTCTTGAATGCCAACTAGTCATAGCTGCGTCTCTGTCAGTAATGACAAATTGCGTTGTTTGTAGTGTGCTTTATACTTGGAGCATAAATAACTGAAGTAGCTTTTCAGCAACTCACCCCACTGTAGAAAACCTTGCACAATGTGCAAACAATCATACAAAGACAATTTCACGATCGATTAATAAAATAAATGTGATTAAATTTTAACACAATGCATAATAAACTTCCTCCGTAAGTTTACCCCGTATTCATTTAATATCTGCTCAGTCGGACGGAAATATCCGTCGTTCAAGTATCCTGACTCCATGAGTCATCAGTTTTATTAAAATAAATTTAAATAAAACTGATGACTGATGACTACTACTGAACGCTCTGCCCTTGATTTCTATTCGCCCCGGTTCGAAGTAATTTCTCGCCAATCGTTAAATATACACAAAATATAAAGCACGATCAGAGATCGAAGCGAACAGAAGGTTAGGGCCTTCACAGGCGTAGCATTTTATCACTGCAACCGACAGAGATGCAGCTATAGTTAGAATGAAAAATACGTATTGCCGTCCCATTCAAACGATAGCTACGTCTCTATCGGAGTGATAAATCGCTACGTTTGGAACACCTGTATACAACTCTAAATAATCACAGTCCATTTGACGCACCGCAGTATGAAATGAACCCAGAAAATGGCTCATAGAACATAACCTCGTCAATTTGAGGTTTTCCTGCGTGTCTAAGTCTAAAGCTACGCTACGTCAGGGGCGGTTCACTCTTTGATTTCGTCGCGCCGCACAACATGCCGGCCGGCCGCCTTTAGGCGGTCTATCAGTTGCCGCGCGCTGTTACGGGACGCACGCGTTCGCGCAACGCATTGCATCGTCATTCGCCTCTATTGCTTGAAAAGATTTTTTCTTTACATTATGTTTATGTATGTAGGTGTTTATGTATGCTTTTTTGTGTGAGGTGTGCAATAAAGAGTATTTGTATTGTATTGTATTGTAGGTAACCCAGAGTTGTATGTCTTCGTCTTACATCTTGCAGAAACAGGCCGTTTTGATGTCCTAACCTAAAGGCAAATTACACAGCGTTTTGATCCTAAGTAACTAAAGAATTATCGTAATATCGTTAGTAATATACACTATTAAACTAACGTACCTATAATTTAATAGGTCGAGCTGGCGGTAACCCTAGCTCTAAGGCTGCGCCTCCAAAAGAGCGCGTTGCATGCGATAGAAAGAAATGGCCACATTTAGGCACGTTTGGCGTACCTAAACAGGGAATTTGTTAACAGAGAACCTTCTGTACGTAGTACTATTACTTATTCTGTGGCTACGTGTCCTATATTAGCCTGTAACACTGTTTTCCCGCTGTGTCGGGAATCTCCGCAGACAGCTGGCCGCGTCACGCCACAATTTGAAGACTCGCTGCTGTGTAAGCTACGCTGTGTGTCCCATTAGCTCGTAGCATGGTTTTCCCGGTATGTAGCGAAACTCCGTAGACCGATGAACGAAAGGTTGTGACGGATATGCCCGTCGGCGTGTTTAGTCGGGCAGCCAGTGGCCGGCGCGCCAGAGCAGGCAGTGCGGCCCGCTGTATGTGTTGGTTGAGGTGTTGGGCTGAGAAGATTGTACAATACCATAAATATATGATAATAATAATAATGTTTCACACACTGATACTGCGTCGTGTATCGGTATAAATATTTTTCTTTTAAGCTTTTTGTCTTTTATGTCTCATGATTAAGTTGTTTTGTTAACATAATTAAGTATCATATATTAATGAACCTCCAGGTCTTTATGCTTTAAGGTACTCTATGTGTACCCCATATATATGTGTTTATGTGACTGTTTGTGTTCTAAATAAACTAAAAATATATTGTAATGTATAATTATTTTGTCGTCGCGTAAATACACCTTTGTTGTTCGATCGTCGATTAAAACGGTGTCTCAAACAGACTTACTTCACTCAGTGTTGCCTGAAGGATAAATTGGGTTTCCGCCCGGTTCGAAAATAATCTATCCCGGCATTTATCGATCGTAGTATTTGATAATTTGTTGCCACTCGGTCTCCTTTCAGCGTTTCAGACTCCTGCATAATTTATTTGTTTCAGTTGGTACACGCCAATGTTTGACATTTGGGTGATCGGTATGGACAATTCGATACTGGCAACTCTGTTTTTTCTTCTACGGCTGCACGCCGACTGTCTGCCGAATAATTAATTTCTTTGCTTTCCCGTACGTATATTCCTCGTGATTCGTGTCGAATTCTGCTCAACCATTACCAGTTTATTGGATTCATTAATATTTCAGGTCTGGCGGAGCGCGGGACGGGAGAAATCGATGTACAAAGGTGCACATGGTGGACACCTCAACCTATAACCTTATTTAGGGTAAGCTGCGGTTGATTCTAGGCGATTTCCCTGAGAGATCGAAATGATTACTGGTTGAACTATGTGTCCGCGTGGAGTAATATTATAGTGTGGCCGTATTGTGGTATTTCAGCTTGCCGGTGACGGTGACGTGGCTGTACCGCGGCCGAAGCCGCGCCAGGAGTTGACATTTGTCAGCTCTCTCCGCCCAAGTGGGACAATTATCCTCCAACAGGTAAGCTCCCAATTTGGTATTAGGCCTTACGTAGTGATTGTAATTGTACTTTTACCAAATTCAACCCAGCCTACTGCTACTGGGAACGATCGACGATTCTATCAAGTCTCGCGGCACCGTACCGTTTTATGGCGTCGTCCCCGCTCTCGACTGTTTCATAATCGTTAACCCTTAAGCTACCGGCTGTAGGAAATCACCGCCCCCCTGACTCATATATTTATATGAACGGCATCATTACAGGAGGTGTGTGGTCAGGGCCGACAGTGGGCCGGCCTCCACAGAGCAGCAGGCGACCTGCTAGCTGCGACGGAGCCTTCCCGGAGAGATTCAGCTAAGCCCGACCCAAATTATTTAAAGATTGTTTCAAAAACAGAGCGGCAGGCGGTTCGGTTTCCCCCCTTAAATTTAGCCAAGACCGAATGTTACCCTATAAAAGAACCTAGCGAGTCGACAGGCTTAGGTTGTCTAGTTATAGATCTATTTATCTTACTACCATATCTTAGAATACTAGTATAGTCAGCATAAGTACCCCTTGTGGTATATTATTGTTTAATAAACCGATGTTCCTATCTCACTTGTTTACTTCCATTTCCCAGTAAAAATTTAATCATTACATGGCGCCCGAAGCAGGTTATTCGGTCTTAAGTTTCTAGGTCATCGCTCTATAAACTGGCATATTTGGGGTTAACAGCCGAACCGCCTTACCCGGGTGCTGGTGCAACCGTTTTCATTTTGCACCATCATTTTTGAGTGAAATACTGTGTGTGGAAAAAAATACTTATGTTTACTTACTTAATTTAATTATAAACTAAATACTTACCATTACTAACCATTTAAATAAGTGTGTTACAACCTTCTGTATCCACAGAAGCTCTCTCTTACTAAAGGGCAATACTGTGTGCACTTAGAACTGAAAATAATACTTGTGTTTACCTACCTACTTAAGTATAAATTTAATAGTTACCATTACTACTGGTATCAGTGAATGTTAAAGAACATGTTTTTTACATTTAGGTCGAGTACACGTTGAGACTTGATAATTAAGAAATTATTGCTTAAGCTGTGATTAACAGCAATTGTATTTCTAGGTATTGTTCTTTAATTATATTTTTTTTTACTCTTACCCTACGGTCACTTGTAAAACCATACCGCCACCGCCTTAGGTATAATTAACATATTAGCGTGTCTATCGGGGAAGCTCTCTTATCAGCTATTATCACTTGATAGGGTAAACGCACCGATCACTAACCACAATGGCGGAACGCCCAATTCAATTTAACCTTCTACGGAAAGATGAACTAATCTATGAGGCAGCCGTTAGGCTGGCAGTCCCTTCGGAAACCGTGGCTGACCTTAGGGCCCAGGTGAAGCAGTTGAATTTGGAAATTCCAACGGATGAGGTAGCGGAGTTCCAGGGCGATATCGAATTGGAACTTGAAACCATTTCGTCAAAGTTGACCAAATTAAAGGAGGAGTTCCAGAAGTTGACAGGTAGCCGAAGTACCTTGAAAAGTTTAAATAGGGTGCAAGCGGTGGCACATCACCTGTACCACCGATTAACGCGACTCATTCTCCCAGAGTCGGAGCACAAGACTTATTCGGAAATGTTCACCACACTGACTAATTTGCTTACCCGCTTAGATAATATTATGTATAGTTTCAAAAGTTCATTATCAGAGGAGTCAAGCCCGGTTCAAGGCACACTTACCTTACAGGCCCCCGCGGTTAAACCAGCCGCGGTACAAAAACTAAATCTTATCTATGACGGGAAAACGTGCATCAAACAATTCTTAAATAGATTGGAGGCATTGAGGATATCACGTGACATCCCGGAGACGAGTTTAACCCGGTCAGCTTGCGAACTTTTTACCGGTACTGCCTTATCGTGGTATGAGGGCATAAAAGCCGAGGTACACTCGTGGGCCGATTTAAAATCCTTACTATTACGGGACTACTTGCCAATAGATTTTAATGAACGTTTATTGAACGAAATTAGATCACGAACTCAAGGAGTCGAGGAGAGTATAGTCGAGTTTATAAGTGTCATGCAGTGTTATTTCGCGCGTTTAGACAGGCCGATTTCGAACGACGAGCAATTGAGTACAGTCATGCATAACATCCGACCTTTTTACTCAAAGCAGTTGGCTTTACAGGACATAACTACACTAGCGGAATTAAAATATAAGTGTCGACAGCTGGAAGCCGCCAGTCAACGCGCTAAGCTATTTACTGAGCCCAGTACCGATAACTCGAAATCACTAGCTAATGATTTATGTTATAGGGGTGCCCCAGTCAAATTGACAACAAAGACGGCACCAGTAGAGGTAGCCGCAAAGTTTTGCGTTCAATGCCGAGTGCAAGGACACACACTTAAGGAATGTCGGGCACCAAAGAAACTCGTTTGTTATCGTTGTGGAGAACAGAATGTAACCGCGGCAACTTGCACAAACTGTAACCGCATGTCTAATACAAAAAACTAAGTAATCGGCCGGGCATGGCGGCCAGATTCCACAACTATAACAAAACAGTATGTAAACATAAACCGTGCCCAATGACAAATACGATATTTTATAACCAAAACTATACCGATGTTCCATGGCATGTGAACAAGGTACCTACCCCCACTATAAAAAATAAAACATTTAGTGCAACAAATAAAATACCTACATTTACCAATACCTACTTGGGGCAGACATCCCCTACATCTAATAATGTACCATTAACAGATCTTGCACAAACGGACCGCACCATTTATAATAAATACCAACCAAATACCTGTGAGGCCACTAACCCATTGCCGACTTATGCAGCCATTACCGCATTACATTTACCTTACCCAATGCGTCCCCCACCTACTAAACACAATAATAATACTAACATACCCTCGCTTATGCCTACTAACGCTTTGATGCCCATTAACCCCCCTAACAAATGTTCCCCCGCCACCCCGCTTTTTCCCCCTCATCTTTCATCATCACAGACAACAAAGCAGCAACAAACATTAATATTCTATAACACTAATTATCACCCTAATACCGCGCAAACTAAAACCTTAACGGTTGCGAACGGAAATAAAAATAATTCGTCCTCGACACCAACTACCTACTTAACAATAACGGATAATAATATTCAATATCATTCAGATAAAATAAAACACCTCCAGGAAACACCCCCACGATTTAGTTCAAATTTAAAACATACCCAAACACTACCTCCACAAAAACATAAACATATCTTCGAAAACATAAAACACCTCCAAGAAACACCTCCAAAATTTAATTCAAAATTAAAACATACCCAAACATTACACCCACGTAGAGACAAAGTGGAACCGTTTAGTAAACTTAATATGGAGAGTACGCCTAAAATTGATGCCGCGCTTAGGGACGTCTCAACACACGCGACAAAGCATCCGCGCACGTCACATTTCGACGCGGAGGACTGGCAAAGCTGGCTGTCGACACTGAGAATTTTTTTTTCTTCATGTTCAAAGACAAAGCCAAATGCTGTAATAGATGGTCAAGATTTACGGCCTTACCTTAAGGTGCGGATTTATGAAATGGAGTACAACGGACTCCTGGATTCTGGCTCGGAAATTTCAATTTTAGGTGGGGATGCCAGCCAATATTTTGAAGATGTTGTTACAGTACACAAGTCCAGTGATCTGGATCATATTATTACTGCGAATGGATCGTCATCCCCGGTAGTCGGATACGTGTTCCTACCAGTTGTGGTGGCAGATAGGACGTCGATAATCAAGTTTTATGTTATTCCAGGGGTTTCGACAAGGCTCTTGTTCGGCATAAACTTTTGGAAGGCCTTTGGGATAGCACCGGAGGTTTTGGGTTTACTAGGAAAAGACTGTTCTTTGTCGGATGAGGACCACACCCCCATCCTTACTTCTGAGGTTAGGTGTTTGCAGGGTTTGGAATCATTAACATCGGCAGAACAAGCAGAAGCGGAGTCTCTCCTTAGGGAATTTGAAGCCATTTCATCGGAATCGAAAGGTTTGGGACGCACTCATTTGATTTCCCATACTATTGATACAGGGGACGCGAAGCCTATTAAACAACGTTATTACATACTTTCACCACACAAGCTGGAAGAATTAAATAGACAGGTGGACGAAATGTTGGAGTCAGACGTCATCGAGCCGAGCTCGAGTCCATGGAATAATCCAGTTACCATGGCCCCTAAGGCAGATGGTACCTTACGCTTTTGCCTTGACAGCCGAAAGTTAAATGAGGTATCGAAGCATGACGCCTATCCTTTGCCCTATATTAACCAGATCTTAGACCAATTGGGACACGCGAAATTTTTATCTTCCCTCGACTTGAAATCGGCTTTCTGGCAGATACCGCTAGATTCACAGGAGTCCAGGGAAAAGACAGCGTTCACGGTGCCATTACGTGGCCTCTACCATTTCAAGGTCATGAGTTTTGGTCTGACTTCGGCGCCTGCAACTCAGCAGCGCCTCATGGACGTTTTATTTGGACCGGAGTATAATGGTCGCATTTTTATTTATTTGGACGATATAGTCATAGCCTCCGAAACGTTCGCAGAACATATTACCCTTTTACGCACTGTCCTTGAACGGTTGCGCTTTGCTAACCTTACAATTAACCTAACCAAATGTAAATTTTTTCGAAAGCAGCTAAAATACTTGGGGTTCATTGTCGACGAATATGGATTGCGGACCGATCCCGATAAAGTCAGGGCCATCATAGATTTTCCGGTGCCAACGAACCGTAAGGAGATGAAACGCTTCTTGGGCACGGCATCTTATTACAGACGGTTTATAAAGAACTTCAGTAATACAGCGGGCCCTTTGAACAAACTTACCTCTACTAAGAAAGGTGCCCCACCTTTTCGTTGGTCTTCAGAAGCTGATATTGCATTTAACGAATTAAAAAAAGCCATGACCACTGCCCCTGTTCTGGCATATCCAGATTTCACAAAAAGCTTCTCTGTGCATTGTGACGCCTCGGATTTCGGCATAGGTGGAACATTGACTCAGGAGTACCAAGGCGAGGAACATCCCTTGGCTTATTTTAGTCGTTCTTTAACCCCTGCAGAGAGGAATTACTCGGCTACGGAACGCGAGGCACTTTCGGTGGTCGAGGTAGTACAGCACTTTAGACCCTACTTAGAGGGGAGTAGACAATTTAAGATAATAACAGACCACTCCAGTCTAAAATGGTTCCTTAACCTGAAGAATCCAACGGGTCGTTTGGAGAGATGGGGTTGTCGCCTATCCCCCTATAATTTCGTCATTGAGCATCGTAAAGGCTCAGAAAATGTGGTACCGGATGCTTTGTCGAGATCCGTACCATTATGTTTAATAAACAAAGACTTCATTTTGGATACTTGGTACCTAAAAGTTCGCAAACGCTGCGAAGACAACCCTACCTCCTGTCCAAACTTCCAGATAAAGGACGGCCGCCTCTACCGATATACTAAGTCGGGAAATGCTTTACAAAAGGATTTTGAATGGAAGGAAGTGATACCGGCGGATTTTAAGGAGGAAATACTTCGCGAAAATCACTCGGTTCCAATGGCGGCTCATCTCGGTACTGCGAAGACGTACAGAAGATTGAAACTTCGTTACTTCTGGCCGGCAATGTACTTAGATGTAGTACGTTTCGTCGCAAACTGCTCTGTATGTGCGGCATACAAGCACAGTCAACAATCTACACCTGGTTTCATGGGCCGCGCGAAGGAGTGTTCGAGGCCATTTCAGTGTCTAAGTTTAGATTTGGTTGGTCCCTTACCGCCATCAAGGAAATTAAATACTTATTTATTAACAGTAGTATGCTGCTTCAGTAAGTATTGCATGCTATTTCCGCTTCGTCGAGCCACAGGGAAAGTAATAGCCCAGCGTCTCGATGACCACGTTTTTATGATTCACGGCATACCCCAGACTATCATAGCGGATAATGCAACTTACTTCGCAGGCGGCGACGTGCAACGCCTCTTTACTAAAAGGAACATACCAGAGATACATCTTACGCCGGTGTATTGCCCGCAAGTGAACACGGTAGAACGCTACCAGAAAACGGTAATGACAGCCGTGTCGAGCTTTGTCGAAGCGGATCACCGTACATGGGATATACACCTACCGGAGATACAATTTGCCATGAATACTTCAATAAATGAGTCGACACATTGTAGTCCGTTCTTGTTGACCCATGGGCGAGAAGCGGTTCCTGACGGCACCATCTATGGTGATGCCACAGACGTTGAGGAAATTGTATTCTCTTCTAGACGCGACTACCTTGACAAACTCACCGTTCTCAAGGATGTTTTTATACGTGTTAAAAAGGCACTACAAGAGGCGCATGATCGAAATATTAAACCTTACAACGACAAGCGTCGAGACATTGAATTTGAGGTTGGTGATGAGGTTTGGAAAAGAACTTACAAGCAAAGTAATGCGAGCAAATACTTCGCTGCGAAGCTAGCACCAAAATATGAGAAGTGTAGAGTGATCCGTAAACTTTCACCACTAGTTTATGAACTTGAGAACGAGAACGGGAAACTCCTGGGTAAATGGCACATCAAAGATTGTAAGCCAGGACCTACAAGTGCATCCGGACCCGCTCCGGGTCTGAACAACACCGGTTAGATTCTTAGGATTGTTGAAAATGCGACCGTTAACCTCCGCGTCTGGTTGCGTCTTTAAGTGATCCCACGTACGCCTAATTCTAACCGCGTCATATCTCATCACACACTTACAAGCGCACAACACATTTTTTTAGCCGGAATACAGCGACACACCCATTTGCGGAGACTCGGGTGCCCCCAAATGATACAGAACACTCACTAAAGCGTACCATTTGTATTGATATTAATCGACTAGTGCCAAGACAGGCCCACCACCACTAGTCCCTCTTAACGCTTATTAATCTGGCCATGGAGTAGGACAAGGCATGCCTTGTTTCTATAGCCTAAAGGTGGCATCAGTTCACTGCCCTACACGGAGTGATACCTACAATTTTTCGGATGGGGGGGTTCTAAATTTTCTGGTTAACAGTTTCAAGTCGGACCATGAAACACTGGTTCCGCAAAACTATAATAAAAATAAAAAAGGAATACTTTTGTTAGGGACCGTTCCCTGAAACCTAGATTTATTTAGTCTGTAATTGTTAGTTAAGATTATCCACGCTGCTATCGTGTGGTTACCGTAGGCCTAGTTGCAATTGCTTCCAGCGTCGGCCCCGCGGATTCAATTGATGCCAAGGTATCCACTGACTTGTGATTCGGGGCTGGGATCCTTGTCTTAGTTTAGTTTTTAGCATGTAGTGTGTGAACGGCTTCTCGTGGAGACGGAGCATTGTATGCAGCTCGAGGGCGAGCTGGAATTTTACTCGTTGGGTGTCCACCCTTCGTAAAATTCTCGTGGTTAAGGGGGTGTAATGTATAATTATTTTGTCGTCGCGTAAATACACCTTTGTTGTTCGATCGTCGATTAAAACGGTGTCTCAAACAGACTTACTTCACTCAGTGTTGCCTGAAGGATAAATTGGGTTTCCGCCCGGTTCGAAAATAATCTATCCCGGCATTTATCGATCGTAGTATTTGATAATTTGTTGCCACTCGGTCTCCTTTCAGCGTTTCAGACTCCTGCATAATTTATTTGTTTCAGTTGGTACACGCCAATGTTTGACATTTGGGTGATCGGTATGGACAATTCGATACTGGCAACTCTGTTTTTTCTTCTACGGCTGCACGCCGACTGTCTGCCGAATAATTAATTTCTTTGCTTTCCCGTACGTATATTCCTCGTGATTCGTGTCGAATTCTGCTCAACCATTACCAGTTTATTGGATTCATTAATATTTCAGGTCTGGCGGAGCGCGGGACGGGAGAAATCGATGTACAAAGGTGCACATGGTGGACACCTCAACCTATAACCTTATTTAGGGTAAGCTGCGGTTGATTCTAGGCGATTTCCCTGAGAGATCGAAATGATTACTGGTTGAACTATGTGTCCGCGTGGAGTAATATTATAGTGTGGCCGTATTGTGGTATTTCAGCTTGCCGGTGACGGTGACGTGGCTGTACCGCGGCCGAAGCCGCGCCAGGAGTTGACATTTGTCAGCTCTCTCCGCCCAAGTGGGACAATTATCCTCCAACAGGTAAGCTCCCAATTTGGTATTAGGCCTTACGTAGTGATTGTAATTGTACTTTTACCAAATTCAACCCAGCCTACTGCTACTGGGAACGATCGACGATTCTATCAAGTCTCGCGGCACCGTACCGTTTTATGGCGTCGTCCCCGCTCTCGACTGTTTCATAATCGTTAACCCTTAAGCTACCGGCTGTAGGAAATCACCGCCCCCCTGACTCATATATTTATATGAACGGCATCATTACAGGAGGTGTGTGGTCAGGGCCGACAGTGGGCCGGCCTCCACAGAGCAGCAGGCGACCTGCTAGCTGCGACGGAGCCTTCCCGGAGAGATTCAGCTAAGCCCGACCCAAATTATTTAAAGATTGTTTCAAAAACAGAGCGGCAGGCGGTTCGGTTTCCCCCCTTAAATTTAGCCAAGACCGAATGTTACCCTATAAAAGAACCTAGCGAGTCGACAGGCTTAGGTTGTCTAGTTATAGATCTATTTATCTTACTACCATATCTTAGAATACTAGTATAGTCAGCATAAGTACCCCTTGTGGTATATTATTGTTTAATAAACCGATGTTCCTATCTCACTTGTTTACTTCCATTTCCCAGTAAAAATTTAATCATTACAATATATAGCCTCTTTATTTCCATAATATAGTTTAAATAAAAAAATACATTACACATCTTAACTTAACATAGTAAATTTTTCTCTGTTATTTTCTGTTATTTAAAAATAAAAATAAAGGAAGAAAAATATTCATTAAAAATTTACAAAGGAAAGTACAGATATCTATTAAAAGTATACAGTTCATTTCTAGGATACATACAATTACTATCATTATTTTGTTGATCACGTCAGATATTTGTACTACACATTTAATGTAAAATTCTTTAGCGCCTAGTAATAGAATAACAGGCAATCAAATGTAAAGTGTCATCCTGCGAGACAGGTGAGTGCAGGTGACACGGGCAATGTCATCAATCTAAATAAAAAACAGTGTTCGGTAACCAGTATGTCAGAGAAACCATGTTTTGTTTAAAATTGTGTCACTGTATCAATAAACTATTTTGATTTGATTTTTGATTTTGTAAAGTAATGGTAAAATAAAAATTTATATCACAGTTTTAAAGTTGTATAAAATATAATATAAATGAGTAAAATAATCATTATCAATCATTGAAACCATTAAAATATTTCAATTATTTCTGGGCGTTCTAGTACTCTAACCTTAGATGGTCTCAAAGAGTATTTTAATACTTGAAAGAAATGGAACCGATTGGCATTAAAAATAAACTCTAATCTGTCGATTTTCTCGCTTACTGTACATTTTATCAAAAATCTGTGAATGTCGATTGTCATCACTTAAAGAGCATATTTGCGTAGAAGCAAGGGATCTAGTAGCTGCCCTTACTTCCCCATCAACCATTCAACTTTCCACCCTGTATACTCTTTAAAATTATGATTTTATAGGCTTTTAATCCTCTAAACATGCGGTTTTGTTATATATTGGTAAATCCATTCTATTATAATATTTTTTTCCAAAAAACTCTGCCACTGTTGTCTCCTGGCTCACCGCGAACAGGAAAAAAAAGATTGTCCCACGTATAAAGATTTTTTTTCCTTCATTTTTCTTTTTTTACACGTCCATTTTCGGGAATATTCCGAGGAAACGGCTCGTCTCTAGTCCTCAGTCAGTTTTTTTTTAAATTCATTTATACATATATTAAATTACCCGTCAAACTGCCAGAACAGTTTGTTGGCGAGACTGCGCACAATTTATGTATAAACAAACATTTACCTATGCTATGCCTATATAATTATTGACAGGGTATTGCGGCTGGTAATGATTAAGTAGGTAAAATAACTACAACTTAGAAAACTTGAAAATATCTCAAAAACGGCTTAACCGATTTTGATAAAACATGGCTAAGAACACTCGGGTAAAAATTATCTATGACACAAGAAAAAACCGCATTCAAATCGGTCCATCCGTTCGTGAGCTACGATACCACAGACAGATACACAGACACACAGATACACAGATACACAGATACACAGACACGCAGATACACAGACACACATATACACAGACACACAGATACACAGACACACAGACACGCAGACACACAGACACACAGATACACAGACACGCAGATACACAGACAAGTTAAACTTATAACACCCCTCTCTTTGCGTCGGGGGTTACGAGTAATTACCTGTTGCGGGGCGAAGCGGTGCAGCAGCGGGCGGTACCCGGCGCCCAGCGTGGCCAGCATCGCGCCCTGCGACCCGCGGTGCGGCACCAGCGGCACTATGCCCGTCACCTGACGACGCAAACACGTCGTCATTCATACAGAACACCCAATCTGTCAAACTGTCTGACAGGCCGCCAGAGCTGCCGAGGCTGTGTTGTGTCGAGTTGTGTTGAGTCGAGGTTGTGTTGTGTCGAGTTGTGTTTAGTCGAGGTTGTGTTGTGTTGAGGTTGTGTTGTGTCGAGTTGTGTTGAGTCTAGTTTTGTTGAGTCAAGGTTGAGTTGTGTTGAGCCGAGGTTGTGTTGAGTCGAGGTTGTGTTGAGTCGAGGTTGTGTTGAGTCGAGGTTGTGTTGTGTCGAGGTTGTTTTGAGTCGACATCGTGTTGTGTCGAGTTGTGTTGAGTCGAGGTGGTGTTGTGTCGAGTTGTGTTGAGTCGAGGTTTTGTTTTTTCGAGTTGTGTTGTGTCGAGGTTGTATTGTGTCGAGTTGTGTTGAGGTTGTGTTGTATCGAATTGTGTTGAGTCAAGGTTGTGTTGTGTCGAGTTGTGTTGAGTCGAGGTTGTGTTGAGTCGAGGTTGTGTTTTTTCGAGTTGTGTTGTGTCGAGGTTGTATTGTGTCGAGTTGTGTTGAGGTTGTGTTGTATCGAATTGTGTTGAGTCTAGTTTTGTTGAGTCAAGGTTGTGTTGTGTCGAGTTGTGTTGAGTCGAGGTTGTGTTGAGTCGAGGTTGTGTTTTTTCGAGTTGTGTTGTGTCGAGTTGTGTTGAGTCGAGGTTGTGTTGAGTCGAGGTTGTGTTTTTTCGAGTTGTGTTGTGTCGAGGTTGTAGTGTGCCGGGTTGTGTTGAGTCGAGTTGTGTTGAGTCGAGGTTGTGTTGTGTCAAGTTGTGTTGAGTCGAGGTTGTGTTGTGTCGAGTTGTGTTGAGTCGAGGTTGTGTTGTGTCGAATTGTGTTGAGTCAAGGTTGTGCTGTGTCCATAGGATACGGTCTCTGCCAACCATCAAGCAGACCAGTAGTATAAAAAAAGGTGGAATACAGTTCCGGTAAAACTGAGAGCGCGACAGTACTCACGCTCTCCTCGTACGGCCGGAACACCGCGAGCGGCCGCAGGCTGGCGCACGCGCACACGATGACCACGCCCCACGCCGTGCCCACGTACAGCGACCCGCCCAGCGCCGCCAGCGCCGTCACCTGCCGACGACGACAGTGTCACGTGACATATATGTATACATCGCTCGATACTAATAATTACAGTGCGCGAAGCGACACTGCCGCGAAAACACTCATCCCGAAGAACTCCCCGAGAGTTCGAAACATGTCGCCCGTTGTGACATTTAAAAACTCACCCGGCCGCGCTCCTCGCCGAGCCGCGAGTCGAGCGCCAGCGACTGCAGGCTCTCGCTGCACGGCACCAGCTTGCTGCAGTCCAGCCGCGCGGCCTGCTGGCGGCTGCGGACCGACCACTGGTACACGAAAACACCTGCACAAAATACAAATAATCAGACATCGGAACGAGGCAGAAATACGACGTTCACAGGCATCAAGACAACAGCAGCGTGACCCGCGGGGGCGCCGCGAGGGACTCCGCGCCGCACACGTCACGTACCTGGCTCGCAGTACAGCGCCACATAGGGCTCCTCCGGGCTCGCGGCCAGCAGCGTGACCCGCGGGGGCGCCGCGAGGGACTCCGCGCCGCACACGTCACGTACCTGGCTCGCAGTACAGCGCCACATAGGGCTCCTCCGGGCTCGCGGCCAGCAGCGTGACCCGCGGGGGCGCCGCGAGGGACTCCGCGCCGCACACGTCACGTACCTGGCTCGCAGTACAGCGCCACATAGGGCTCCTCCGGGCTCGCGGCCAGCAGCGTGACCCGCGGGGGCGCCGCGAGGGACTCCGCGCCGCACACGTCACGTACCTGGCTCGCAGTACAGCGCCACATAGGGCTCCTCCGGGCTCGCGGCCAGCAGCGTGACCCGCGGGGGCGCCGCGAGGGACTCCGCGCCGCACACGTCACGTACCTGGCTCGCAGTACAGCGCCACATAGGGCTCCTCCGGGCTCGCGGCCAGCAGCGTGACCCGCGGGGGCGCCGCGAGGGACTCCGCGCCGCACACGCCGGTCGCCGACACCGAGTATGTGTCCAGCCCGGACCCGCCCGCCCACACCTCGAACCTTGGATATAGGACACTCATCATCATCCTGTCTCTGTCCACTGCTGGACGTAGGCCTCTCCCACTGGCCACTCAGTTATCAGCTTATCTCTTCCGACCCCTGCCCGCTGCCTTACGAATGCCATCGGCCCACCGGCTACAGGGCGCCCTACACTATGTCGGCCACACGCAGTCACCTTGTTCTATTGCAATTTGTGATAGAAAACTCTATGCTACGGAAAGAGGTGGTGGAATGGTAGTTTGTACTAATGAGGTCATCTTATTTGTAAAAGACTATAACTATGAAATGCAGATGATTCTCCCACAGGATTTGGTGCAGTCCGCACCAAGTTTGCTCGTGTGGACGGGCCACCGCACCATTCAGAGCTTTAGTCGCGGTTCTACCACCGAGCGAAACACACGTTGCAATGTCGTCAGACCAAGAAGCCGTGAATATTACGGAAAAAAGATTAATTGTGGAAGTATTAGAAAAATGGAAACCGGGTTACCCGCATGCCACCATAGAGGAAGTCAAAAAAAATTGAACATTAAGATGTTCTAAGGAACTGCATATATGCATGCATGATCACTGCACTGTAGCACGAAAGCACTGGACCGTATTTGTACGGTGCGGTGGTGTGGCGTATCGAGCGCACCGCACCCGTCCGTCGGTTTGAGGCACCATATTCGAACGTCTGTTAAAGCTTTTAAAGCTTTAAGTCTATCTCAAGACTCAGCGTTAAAAAGATATCAGATCTATCATCTAGCCTGTTTTAAGGATTTTAATTTTCGTGTACCTCTAGCTAGCATGCTAAATTTCGTCTTTCTAGGACTTCAGGTAGTATCTTAAGAACCTATCCAAATTGATGTTTACTTACAACCCCCCGCGGGTTGTAGGGTAAAAGTTACAGATTTTGTAAATTATATTGTGACTGTGTACCAAATTTCAGCTTTCTATCCATACAAATTCCATACCCTAATTTAAAGGGTGGGGGTGATTCACATAAAAAACTTGAAATATATATTTTACTAGGTTTTGCCCGCGGCTTCGCCCGCGTACTAAGAGTAATGTTAACCGTCTACAAAAAAGGTGCATCTCAGTTTCAGTCTTTTATATATTTAGATCGACTCTACATAGACTCTGCATATCGAACATAGACTCTACATATCGAATCTACATATCGACTCTACATATCGACTATAAATATCGAATCTACATATCAACTCTACATATCGACTACATATCGACTCTACATATCGACTCTACATATCGACTCTACATATCGACTCTACATATAATAATAATAATAATTTATTCATAAAACATAATGTACATAGTTACTAAAGACTAGGAGCTTATATCGACTCTACATATCGACTCTACATATTGACTCTACATATCGGCTCTACATATCTCTACATCTACATATCTGGACCCCCATATAAAATTTCACCCCCTCTTTTAAGGGGTTGGGTGCAGATTTCCAAAAAAAAAATGATGCACGATTTTTTTGTTAGTCACAAATAGTACGCATACCATGTTTAGCTTTCTACCTTGAAAATTGCGGTATGCTCCATACAAACTTCCACCCCCCATTTTGGGGAAGTGGGGGGTTAGAAAGAGACAAAAAGTAGCCTATGTCACTCTCCATCCCTTCAACTATCTCCACTTAAAAAATCACGTCAATTCGACGCCCCGTTTTGGCGTGAAAGACGGACAAACAAACAAACAAACAAACAAACAAACAAACACATACACTTTCCCATTTATAATATTAGTATGGATATGGATTATTTGCGGAAGTATCAAACAAAATTCCATCCCCTAATTTAAGGGGTTCAGGGGTAAAAGTTCAAAGGTTTTACTTTCAATGATGACATATGATGACATAAATTGTACTGTGATGACAGCTGTCAAATAATGCGAATATTATAGTAACAATGTAGACGGTAGACGTACCCCTGCGGCGAAGGCACGGCGGCGAGGCAGCAAAGCTCGCTGGCGGTGCCCAGCTCCGTCAGCACGAACCCGCCTTCCGCTTCCGCGTCCGCGTCCGCGTCCGCCTCGCTCGGGCTCGAGCGCTCCGAGCGGACTAGGAACAACCTGCGGATGCCGGACCACACAGTTAACTACCCTCCAAGCTGCCTCTAGGACGTGTACAAAATAGTTATCGAGAGAGCAAAATTATGCATTTACGGCGGGGGCGGTACATTGAAAACAGAGTGAAGTGAAGGATTCTACGATTCGTGTTCTCTCACCGTCCGCACTGCAGCGCCAGCGCCACCCGGCGCAGCCCCGGCAGCGGCTGCAGCGCGGCCACGGCGCTGGGCGCTCCGCCGCCGCCGACGGACTCCTGCACCTTCGCCGTCCACAGCGACGCGCATGTCGCCGCCCTGACACAAACGTGTTCTCTCACCGTCCGCACTGCAGCGCCAGCGCCACCCGGCGCAGCCCCGGCAGCGGCTGCAGCGCGGCCACGGCGCTGGGCGCTCCGCCGCCGCCGACGGACTCCTGCACCTTCGCCGTCCACAGCGACGCGCATGTCGCCGCCCTGACACAAACGTGTTCTCTCACCGTCCGCACTGCAGCGCCAGCGCCACCCGGCGCAGCCCCGGCAGCGGCTGCAGCGCGGCCACGGCGCTGGGCGCTCCGCCGCCGCCGACGGACTCCTGCACCTTCGCCGTCCACAGCGACGCGCATGTCGCCGCCCTGACACAAACGTGTTCTCTCACCGTCCGCACTGCAGCGCCAGCGCCACCCGGCGCAGCCCCGGCAGCGGCTGCAGCGCGGCCACGGCGCTGGGCGCTCCGCCGCCGCCGACGGACTCCTGCACCTTCGCCGTCCACAGCGACGCGCATGTCGCCGCCCTGACACAAACGTGTTCTCTCACCGTCCGCACTGCAGCGCCAGCGCCACCCGGCGCAGCCCCGGCAGCGGCTGCAGCGCGGCCACGGCGCTGGGCGCTCCGCCGACGGACTCCTGCACCTTCGCCGTCCACAGCGACGCGCATGTCGCCGCCCTGACACAAACGTGTTCTCTCACCGTCCGCACTGCAGCGCCAGCGCCACCCGGCGCAGCCCCGGCAGCGGCTGCAGCGCGGCCACGGCGCTGGGCGCTCCGCCGCCGCCGACGGACTCCTGCACCTTCGCCGTCCACAGCGACGCGCATGTCGCCGCCCTGACACAAACGTGTTCTCTCACCGTCCGCACTGCAGCGCCAGCGCCACCCGGCGCAGCCCCGGCAGCGGCTGCAGCGCGGCCACGGCGCTGGGCGCTCCGCCGCCGCCGACGGACTCCTGCACCTTCGCCGTCCACAGCGACGCGCATGTCGCCGCCCTGACACAAACGTGTTCTCTCACCGTCCGCACTGCAGCGCCAGCGCCACCCGGCGCAGCCCCGGCAGCGGCTGCAGCGCGGCCACGGCGCTGGGCGCTCCGCCGCCGCCGACGGACTCCTGCACCTTCGCCGTCCACAGCGACGCGCATGTCGCCGCCCTGACACAAACGTGTTCTCTCACCGTCCGCACTGCAGCGCCAGCGCCACCCGGCGCAGCCCCGGCAGCGGCTGCAGCGCGGCCACGGCGCTGGGCGCTCCGCCGCCGCCGACGGACTCCTGCACCTTCGCCGTCCACAGCGACGCGCATGTCGCCGCCCTGACACAAACGTGTTCTCTCACCGTCCGCACTGCAGCGCCAGCGCCACCCGGCGCAGCCCCGGCAGCGGCTGCAGCGCGGCCACGGCGCTGGGCGCTCCGCCGCCGCCGACGGACTCCTGCACCTTCGCCGTCCACAGCGACGCGCATGTCGCCGCCCTGACACAAACGTGTTCTCTCACCGTCCGCACTGCAGCGCCAGCGCCACCCGGCGCAGCCCCGGCAGCGGCTGCAGCGCGGCCACGGCGCTGGGCGCTCCGCCGCCGCCGACGGACTCCTGCACCTTCGCCGTCCACAGCGACGCGCATGTCGCCGCCCTGACACAAACGTGTTCTCTCACCGTCCGCACTGCAGCGCCAGCGCCACCCGGCGCAGCCCCGGCAGCGGCTGCAGCGCGGCCACGGCGCTGGGCGCTCCGCCGCCGCCGACGGACTCCTGCACCTTCGCCGTCCACAGCGACGCGCATGTCGCCGCCCTGACACAAACGTGTTCTCTCACCGTCCGCACTGCAGCGCCAGCGCCACCCGGCGCAGCCCCGGCAGCGGCTGCAGCGCGGCCACGGCGCTGGGCGCTCCGCCGCCGCCGACGGACTCCTGCACCTTCGCCGTCCACAGCGACGCGCATGTCGCCGCCCTGACACAAACGTGTTCTCTCACCGTCCGCACTGCAGCGCCAGCGCCACCCGGCGCAGCCCCGGCAGCGGCTGCAGCGCGGCCACGGCGCTGGGCGCTCCGCCGCCGCCGACGGACTCCTGCACCTTCGCCGTCCACAGCGACGCGCATGTCGCCGCCCTGACACAAACGTGTTCTCTCACCGTCCGCACTGCAGCGCCAGCGCCACCCGGCGCAGCCCCGGCAGCGGCTGCAGCGCGGCCACGGCGCTGGGCGCTCCGCCGCCGCCGACGGACTCCTGCACCTTCGCCGTCCACAGCGACGCGCATGTCGCCGCCCTGACACAAACGTGTTCTCTCACCGTCCGCACTGCAGCGCCAGCGCCACCCGGCGCAGCCCCGGCAGCGGCTGCAGCGCGGCCACGGCGCTGGGCGCTCCGCCGCCGCCGACGGACTCCTGCACCTTCGCCGTCCACAGCGACGCGCATGTCGCCGCCCTGACACAAACGTGTTCTCTCACCGTCCGCACTGCAGCGCCAGCGCCACCCGGCGCAGCCCCGGCAGCGGCTGCAGCGCGGCCACGGCGCTGGGCGCTCCGCCGCCGCCGACGGACTCCTGCACCTTCGCCGTCCACAGCGACGCGCATGTCGCCGCCCTGACACAAACGTGTTCTCTCACCGTCCGCACTGCAGCGCCAGCGCCACCCGGCGCAGCCCCGGCAGCGGCTGCAGCGCGGCCACGGCGCTGGGCGCTCCGCCGCCGCCGACGGACTCCTGCACCTTCGCCGTCCACAGCGACGCGCATGTCGCCGCCCTGACACAAACGTGTTCTCTCACCGTCCGCACTGCAGCGCCAGCGCCACCCGGCGCAGCCCCGGCAGCGGCTGCAGCGCGGCCACGGCGCTGGGCGCTCCGCCGCCGCCGACGGACTCCTGCACCTTCGCCGTCCACAGCGACGCGCATGTCGCCGCCCTGACACAAACGTGTTCTCTCACCGTCCGCACTGCAGCGCCAGCGCCACCCGGCGCAGCCCCGGCAGCGGCTGCAGCGCGGCCACGGCGCTGGGCGCTCCGCCGCCGCCGACGGACTCCTGCACCTTCGCCGTCCACAGCGACGCGCATGTCGCCGCCCTGACACAAACGTGTTCTCTCACCGTCCGCACTGCAGCGCCAGCGCCACCCGGCGCAGCCCCGGCAGCGGCTGCAGCGCGGCCACGGCGCTGGGCGCTCCGCCGCCGCCGACGGACTCCTGCACCTTCGCCGTCCACAGCGACGCGCATGTCGCCGCCCTGACACAAACGTGTTCTCTCACCGTCCGCACTGCAGCGCCAGCGCCACCCGGCGCAGCCCCGGCAGCGGCTGCAGCGCGGCCACGGCGCTGGGCGCTCCGCCGCCGCCGACGGACTCCTGCACCTTCGCCGTCCACAGCGACGCGCATGTCGCCGCCCTGACACAAACGTGTTCTCTCACCGTCCGCACTGCAGCGCCAGCGCCACCCGGCGCAGCCCCGGCAGCGGCTGCAGCGCGGCCACGGCGCTGGGCGCTCCGCCGCCGCCGACGGACTCCTGCACCTTCGCCGTCCACAGCGACGCGCATGTCGCCGCCCTGACACAAACGTGTTCTCTCACCGTCCGCACTGCAGCGCCAGCGCCACCCGGCGCAGCCCCGGCAGCGGCTGCAGCGCGGCCACGGCGCTGGGCGCTCCGCCGCCGCCGACGGACTCCTGCACCTTCGCCGTCCACAGCGACGCGCATGTCGCCGCCCTGACACAAACGTGTTCTCTCACCGTCCGCACTGCAGCGCCAGCGCCACCCGGCGCAGCCCCGGCAGCGGCTGCAGCGCGGCCACGGCGCTGGGCGCTCCGCCGCCGCCGACGGACTCCTGCACCTTCGCCGTCCACAGCGACGCGCATGTCGCCGCCCTGACACAAACGTGTTCTCTCACCGTCCGCACTGCAGCGCCAGCGCCACCCGGCGCAGCCCCGGCAGCGGCTGCAGCGCGGCCACGGCGCTGGGCGCTCCGCCGCCGCCGACGGACTCCTGCACCTTCGCCGTCCACAGCGACGCGCATGTCGCCGCCCTGACACAAACGTGTTCTCTCACCGTCCGCACTGCAGCGCCAGCGCCACCCGGCGCAGCCCCGGCAGCGGCTGCAGCGCGGCCACGGCGCTGGGCGCTCCGCCGCCGCCGACGGACTCCTGCACCTTCGCCGTCCACAGCGACGCGCATGTCGCCGCCCTGACACAAACGTGTTCTCTCACCGTCCGCACTGCAGCGCCAGCGCCACCCGGCGCAGCCCCGGCAGCGGCTGCAGCGCGGCCACGGCGCTGGGCGCTCCGCCGCCGCCGACGGACTCCTGCACCTTCGCCGTCCACAGCGACGCGCATGTCGCCGCCCTGACACAAACGTGTTCTCTCACCGTCCGCACTGCAGCGCCAGCGCCACCCGGCGCAGCCCCGGCAGCGGCTGCAGCGCGGCCACGGCGCTGGGCGCTCCGCCGCCGCCGACGGACTCCTGCACCTTCGCCGTCCACAGCGACGCGCATGTCGCCGCCCTGACACAAACGTGTTCTCTCACCGTCCGCACTGCAGCGCCAGCGCCACCCGGCGCAGCCCCGGCAGCGGCTGCAGCGCGGCCACGGCGCTGGGCGCTCCGCCGCCGCCGACGGACTCCTGCACCTTCGCCGTCCACAGCGACGCGCATGTCGCCGCCCTGACACAAACGTGTTCTCTCACCGTCCGCACTGCAGCGCCAGCGCCACCCGGCGCAGCCCCGGCAGCGGCTGCAGCGCGGCCACGGCGCTGGGCGCTCCGCCGCCGCCGACGGACTCCTGCACCTTCGCCGTCCACAGCGACGCGCATGTCGCCGCCCTGACACAAACGTGTTCTCTCACCGTCCGCACTGCAGCGCCAGCGCCACCCGGCGCAGCCCCGGCAGCGGCTGCAGCGCGGCCACGGCGCTGGGCGCTCCGCCGCCGCCGACGGACTCCTGCACCTTCGCCGTCCACAGCGACGCGCATGTCGCCGCCCTGACACAAACGTGTTCTCTCACCGTCCGCACTGCAGCGCCAGCGCCACCCGGCGCAGCCCCGGCAGCGGCTGCAGCGCGGCCACGGCGCTGGGCGCTCCGCCGCCGCCGACGGACTCCTGCACCTTCGCCGTCCACAGCGACGCGCATGTCGCCGCCCTGACACAAACGTGTTCTCTCACCGTCCGCACTGCAGCGCCAGCGCCACCCGGCGCAGCCCCGGCAGCGGCTGCAGCGCGGCCACGGCGCTGGGCGCTCCGCCGCCGCCGACGGACTCCTGCACCTTCGCCGTCCACAGCGACGCGCATGTCGCCGCCCTGACACAAACGTGTTCTCTCACCGTCCGCACTGCAGCGCCAGCGCCACCCGGCGCAGCCCCGGCAGCGGCTGCAGCGCGGCCACGGCGCTGGGCGCTCCGCCGCCGCCGACGGACTCCTGCACCTTCGCCGTCCACAGCGACGCGCATGTCGCCGCCCTGACACAAACGTGTTCTCTCACCGTCCGCACTGCAGCGCCAGCGCCACCCGGCGCAGCCCCGGCAGCGGCTGCAGCGCGGCCACGGCGCTGGGCGCTCCGCCGCCGCCGACGGACTCCTGCACCTTCGCCGTCCACAGCGACGCGCATGTCGCCGCCCTGACACAAACGTGTTCTCTCACCGTCCGCACTGCAGCGCCAGCGCCACCCGGCGCAGCCCCGGCAGCGGCTGCAGCGCGGCCACGGCGCTGGGCGCTCCGCCGCCGCCGACGGACTCCTGCACCTTCGCCGTCCACAGCGACGCGCATGTCGCCGCCCTGACACAAACGTGTTCTCTCACCGTCCGCACTGCAGCGCCAGCGCCACCCGGCGCAGCCCCGGCAGCGGCTGCAGCGCGGCCACGGCGCTGGGCGCTCCGCCGCCGCCGACGGACTCCTGCACCTTCGCCGTCCACAGCGACGCGCATGTCGCCGCCCTGACACAAACGTGTTCTCTCACCGTCCGCACTGCAGCGCCAGCGCCACCCGGCGCAGCCCCGGCAGCGGCTGCAGCGCGGCCACGGCGCTGGGCGCTCCGCCGCCGCCGACGGACTCCTGCACCTTCGCCGTCCACAGCGACGCGCATGTCGCCGCCCTGACACAAACGTGTTCTCTCACCGTCCGCACTGCAGCGCCAGCGCCACCCGGCGCAGCCCCGGCAGCGGCTGCAGCGCGGCCACGGCGCTGGGCGCTCCGCCGCCGCCGACGGACTCCTGCACCTTCGCCGTCCACAGCGACGCGCATGTCGCCGCCCTGACACAAACGTGTTCTCTCACCGTCCGCACTGCAGCGCCAGCGCCACCCGGCGCAGCCCCGGCAGCGGCTGCAGCGCGGCCACGGCGCTGGGCGCTCCGCCGCCGCCGACGGACTCCTGCACCTTCGCCGTCCACAGCGACGCGCATGTCGCCGCCCTGACACAAACGTGTTCTCTCACCGTCCGCACTGCAGCGCCAGCGCCACCCGGCGCAGCCCCGGCAGCGGCTGCAGCGCGGCCACGGCGCTGGGCGCTCCGCCGCCGCCGACGGACTCCTGCACCTTCGCCGTCCACAGCGACGCGCATGTCGCCGCCCTGACACAAACGTGTTCTCTCACCGTCCGCACTGCAGCGCCAGCGCCACCCGGCGCAGCCCCGGCAGCGGCTGCAGCGCGGCCACGGCGCTGGGCGCTCCGCCGCCGCCGACGGACTCCTGCACCTTCGCCGTCCACAGCGACGCGCATGTCGCCGCCCTGACACAAACGTGTTCTCTCACCGTCCGCACTGCAGCGCCAGCGCCACCCGGCGCAGCCCCGGCAGCGGCTGCAGCGCGGCCACGGCGCTGGGCGCTCCGCCGCCGCCGACGGACTCCTGCACCTTCGCCGTCCACAGCGACGCGCATGTCGCCGCCCTGACACAAACGTGTTCTCTCACCGTCCGCACTGCAGCGCCAGCGCCACCCGGCGCAGCCCCGGCAGCGGCTGCAGCGCGGCCACGGCGCTGGGCGCTCCGCCGCCGCCGACGGACTCCTGCACCTTCGCCGTCCACAGCGACGCGCATGTCGCCGCCCTGACACAAACGTGTTCTCTCACCGTCCGCACTGCAGCGCCAGCGCCACCCGGCGCAGCCCCGGCAGCGGCTGCAGCGCGGCCACGGCGCTGGGCGCTCCGCCGCCGCCGACGGACTCCTGCACCTTCGCCGTCCACAGCGACGCGCATGTCGCCGCCCTGACACAAACGTGTTCTCTCACCGTCCGCACTGCAGCGCCAGCGCCACCCGGCGCAGCCCCGGCAGCGGCTGCAGCGCGGCCACGGCGCTGGGCGCTCCGCCGCCGCCGACGGACTCCTGCACCTTCGCCGTCCACAGCGACGCGCATGTCGCCGCCCTGACACAAACGTGTTCTCTCACCGTCCGCACTGCAGCGCCAGCGCCACCCGGCGCAGCCCCGGCAGCGGCTGCAGCGCGGCCACGGCGCTGGGCGCTCCGCCGCCGCCGACGGACTCCTGCACCTTCGCCGTCCACAGCGACGCGCATGTCGCCGCCCTGACACAAACGTGTTCTCTCACCGTCCGCACTGCAGCGCCAGCGCCACCCGGCGCAGCCCCGGCAGCGGCTGCAGCGCGGCCACGGCGCTGGGCGCTCCGCCGCCGCCGACGGACTCCTGCACCTTCGCCGTCCACAGCGACGCGCATGTCGCCGCCCTGACACAAACGTGTTCTCTCACCGTCCGCACTGCAGCGCCAGCGCCACCCGGCGCAGCCCCGGCAGCGGCTGCAGCGCGGCCACGGCGCTGGGCGCTCCGCCGCCGCCGACGGACTCCTGCACC
This sequence comes from Epinotia nisella, assembly GCA_932294315.1. Classification (NCBI taxonomy): domain Eukaryota; kingdom Metazoa; phylum Arthropoda; class Insecta; order Lepidoptera; family Tortricidae; genus Epinotia; species Epinotia nisella. The sequence goes on along the minus strand of OW028697.1, from coordinate 261,908 downwards.
TTCGCCGTCCACAGCGACGCGCATGTCGCCGCCCTGACACAAACGTGTTCTCTCACCGTCCGCACTGCAGCGCCAGCGCCACCCGGCGCAGCCCCGGCAGCGGCTGCAGCGCGGCCACGGCGCTGGGCGCTCCGCCGCCGCCGACGGACTCCTGCACCTTCGCCGTCCACAGCGACGCGCATGTCGCCGCCCTGACACAAACGTGTTCTCTCACCGTCCGCACTGCAGCGCCAGCGCCACCCGGCGCAGCCCCGGCAGCGGCTGCAGCGCGGCCACGGCGCTGGGCGCTCCGCCGCCGCCGACGGACTCCTGCACCTTCGCCGTCCACAGCGACGCGCATGTCGCCGCCCTGACACAAACGTGTTCTCTCACCGTCCGCACTGCAGCGCCAGCGCCACCCGGCGCAGCCCCGGCAGCGGCTGCAGCGCGGCCACGGCGCTGGGCGCTCCGCCGCCGCCGACGGACTCCTGCACCTTCGCCGTCCACAGCGACGCGCATGTCGCCGCCCTGACACAAACGTGTTCTCTCACCGTCCGCACTGCAGCGCCAGCGCCACCCGGCGCAGCCCCGGCAGCGGCTGCAGCGCGGCCACGGCGCTGGGCGCTCCGCCGCCGCCGACGGACTCCTGCACCTTCGCCGTCCACAGCGACGCGCATGTCGCCGCCCTGACACAAACGTGTTCTCTCACCGTCCGCACTGCAGCGCCAGCGCCACCCGGCGCAGCCCCGGCAGCGGCTGCAGCGCGGCCACGGCGCTGGGCGCTCCGCCGCCGCCGACGGACTCCTGCACCTTCGCCGTCCACAGCGACGCGCATGTCGCCGCCCTGACACAAACGTGTTCTCTCACCGTCCGCACTGCAGCGCCAGCGCCACCCGGCGCAGCCCCGGCAGCGGCTGCAGCGCGGCCACGGCGCTGGGCGCTCCGCCGCCGCCGACGGACTCCTGCACCTTCGCCGTCCACAGCGACGCGCATGTCGCCGCCCTGACACAAACGTGTTCTCTCACCGTCCGCACTGCAGCGCCAGCGCCACCCGGCGCAGCCCCGGCAGCGGCTGCAGCGCGGCCACGGCGCTGGGCGCTCCGCCGCCGCCGACGGACTCCTGCACCTTCGCCGTCCACAGCGACGCGCATGTCGCCGCCCTGACACAAACGTGTTCTCTCACCGTCCGCACTGCAGCGCCAGCGCCACCCGGCGCAGCCCCGGCAGCGGCTGCAGCGCGGCCACGGCGCTGGGCGCTCCGCCGCCGCCGACGGACTCCTGCACCTTCGCCGTCCACAGCGACGCGCATGTCGCCGCCCTGACACAAACGTGTTCTCTCACCGTCCGCACTGCAGCGCCAGCGCCACCCGGCGCAGCCCCGGCAGCGGCTGCAGCGCGGCCACGGCGCTGGGCGCTCCGCCGCCGCCGACGGACTCCTGCACCTTCGCCGTCCACAGCGACGCGCATGTCGCCGCCCTGACACAAACGTGTTCTCTCACCGTCCGCACTGCAGCGCCAGCGCCACCCGGCGCAGCCCCGGCAGCGGCTGCAGCGCGGCCACGGCGCTGGGCGCTCCGCCGCCGCCGACGGACTCCTGCACCTTCGCCGTCCACAGCGACGCGCATGTCGCCGCCCTGACACAAACGTGTTCTCTCACCGTCCGCACTGCAGCGCCAGCGCCACCCGGCGCAGCCCCGGCAGCGGCTGCAGCGCGGCCACGGCGCTGGGCGCTCCGCCGCCGCCGACGGACTCCTGCACCTTCGCCGTCCACAGCGACGCGCATGTCGCCGCCCTGACACAAACGTGTTCTCTCACCGTCCGCACTGCAGCGCCAGCGCCACCCGGCGCAGCCCCGGCAGCGGCTGCAGCGCGGCCACGGCGCTGGGCGCTCCGCCGCCGCCGACGGACTCCTGCACCTTCGCCGTCCACAGCGACGCGCATGTCGCCGCCCTGACACAAACGTGTTCTCTCACCGTCCGCACTGCAGCGCCAGCGCCACCCGGCGCAGCCCCGGCAGCGGCTGCAGCGCGGCCACGGCGCTGGGCGCTCCGCCGCCGCCGACGGACTCCTGCACCTTCGCCGTCCACAGCGACGCGCATGTCGCCGCCCTGACACAAACGTGTTCTCTCACCGTCCGCACTGCAGCGCCAGCGCCACCCGGCGCAGCCCCGGCAGCGGCTGCAGCGCGGCCACGGCGCTGGGCGCTCCGCCGACGGACTCCTGCACCTTCGCCGTCCACAGCAACGCGCATGTCGCCGCCCTGTCGTCAACAAGATGTTCCTATATGACGAATTACCCCAGAATATAATGCCATAGCGCGTGGTAGAGCTTACAAATCCATGGTACGCAGCCAGTACAGTTTTCTAGTCGTTCGTTTTAGCTAACTTCCACAATGCAAATTAAAATTTGTAAAGTTTTTTACAATGGGAATGTGGTTCCATGACAATGTGAAGTCCTAAAAACTTAGCAGTCTGCGTTTCCTGAATTTTAGTGCCATTATAGGAGATGTTTAAATTGGGAACCACAATTCTTTGTTTGAATTACATCAAATTAGTCTTTTCTAGGTTTATTTTTAAATTAATAGCTTCTAACCATGTTACAATATTCGTAATAGCTAGTTTGATTTCATCCTCATAGTGATTACCATCGGATTTTACAAGAATAGTACAATCGTCAGCGAAAAGTAGCATAGGATGCTGAATCGTACACTCGACTATATCATTTATATATACCAGGAACAGTAAAGGTCCCAGCACACTCCCTTGTGGCACCTCGTATATGTTTGCCCTCCTATCTGATCTGTAAGTTTTTCTGTTTTAGACGTAATGCAGATTTGAGTCAATTCTGAGTAAAGATAGGACTCTACGAGCTTAAGGACATTGCCGCGAACCCCATAATGGTATTATTACTGAGGATGCGATGGTTTACATGGTCAAATGCCTTTGTCGAGTCCATATAAATAGCACATGACACAATCCTCTTGTCTAGGTTGACAGTGGCGTTTTGTGTTGCTGACTGTACTTTCTGCACTGTCGTCAACTGTTCGTTCAGTGGGTTCCAATACCCAAAGACGGTGTAATCCTGTGTAATTTAAGAATTTCTATATCTAGGCTCTTAAGTAGGTATACAATGGAGTCTCCATAAAGTGAACATATGAAATATTTGTTTATTTATTTAATTATTTTATTTGGAGAACAATAATTTATTATATTATTTAAATGTAATTAAATAGTAACTTACAATCTAGATTAAAAATTAACATGCATTTAGCTCCTCAACAGTTCCCACTAAAACATATTATATTTAGTTTACTACCAAACACTTTCATTACCAGACTATAAATGACTTATATGGAATGATTTGAATCTATAAATATAATAATAGGGTGAATCTAGACCCAATTCTATTTTATCGTAATTGTCTGTTAATTAACTTTATTACTGTTTTTGTTTTATCTTCATATACCACTTAGTTTCAAAATTATAACGAATTCTTTGCAATGGTGCCACAGCGTTTTGATAAAAAAAAAATTGGTTATAAATATTTTTTTTCCCGTCGATGGAATTGGGTCTAGTTTCACCCTATTTCATATTTGCGCTTTATGGAGACTCACACTATGATTATGGATACTCACACAGAACGCTAAATACTATAGAAAGGCGATGTGGGCGTGGCACGCGCGCCACTACTTCGAGCATGCGCTCAGCTTTCGTCACCTGATCGCCGCGCAGTTGCAGGCGACGTGGAGGGGATGAGGCAACACCGCTCCCGGTAGAAACCGCGCTTGATACCCCTTCTATAGTATTTAGTGTTGTGTGATCTTAAGTATATGATGATATAAAGTAGGACACTCACGAGTAGACGCAGACGCGGCCGCTGCTGTCCCCGGCCCACACGCGGGCGCCCGCGCGGCACAGCGCCGTCACCGTGACTGGCGCGTCGCCGTCTGGGACACACAACACCATTCATAACAGCGGTTATAGTACGCCCGAAACTGTGAGTAAACCCTGTCAAAAAACGTAAAACGGACGAGGCGAGCAAGGAGGTTGCAACCGCCACTCTAATCAACCTGGGGTCGCCCGCGCCGCCCGCCGACGACCAGCTCGACTCCATCGAGGCCAACGACCAGGGCCACGCCGCGCGGTTGCAGGCTGGTGGTGGAGACCACCAGCGCGGGTGCCCTTTGTTTCCCATATTTTTTTTGTTCCGAATTTCGATGGTCAGAAGTTGATATCCATAAAATTTATAGAAATACATATCAGTAGTCATAATTTTTGTTAAGTATAACGCTTAATAGTTCTAATATCAATGACCTATAATATTAAATCCTATAATCTCAAAAGTCATAAAATTGATGACTATAATGTTTGAAGGTCTATAGATAATTATTCAGAAATGTTGTAAGGCATTTATTTCAACGGACTAATGGTTGTTATTCATATCGTATTAATGCCTAAAGTTAATTATGTCTAAGAAACCAAATCTATAACATCCATAGGTATATGGATAATTACTCAGAAACATTTCTAGACATAATAAAACTACTATCAAACGTACCTATCAAAATGTAGAACCTATCAAAATAAGCATAAAACGTCACATAAACTTTTCTCTGAGATCAACCAATGCCAAGATAGTGGTGTATAAAGTTCAAGTTTTTCAAAGAACAACAAGAACAGGGACTTAGTGGCAAAACCGACTCGGATCGCGGATAGGTTAGAAGACGGAAGCGGGAGCTTTGCTCCCGCTTTCGTCTTCGAGGTTATTTTTTTTATTAAAGAGCGTAAACACTTGTTTGCAAAAAATATTATAATTTTGCAACACAAACATTGTAATTTTTATCCTACGCACTACTTAAATTGGGATATAAATCGTATGTCATTGCAATATTTTTGGATAAGTATTTAAATAAAATCTATACTGACTCGTACAACCACTTGGATAGGTTCGTTAGTTCAAGAACAACAATTTATTTAGAACAAGAATTTTATACCTTCTTATAATTATTGCGAGTGTTTTTATTGACTGTAATATTATGAAGTCTGACACCACCCTCACATTAAATGTTATGACTAACTAACCACGTGACTACTCATCATTATGACCTGCGAAAAAAGACTTTACACCAATTATAATAAGCAAGTTTATTGTCTTCAATAATATGAAATGGCATACCATCTGGACATTGAATGTTATGACTAAACAATTTTATGACTAACAATAATGATGACTTGCAAAAATCGGAACTCCAATTTATACTGTTTAATTTTATGACTTTCGACAATATGACTTATAACAATTATGTTGGGAAACGGTATGGACTGAAAGAATCGGAACTTAAATTTTATGGGAACCAATAGAGACCCCACCAGCGCACTGTGAGCTCATTCCCATGTTACACACAGGTTATCCCTGCTGGCAGACGAGATAAAACAGATCATCTATCCTGATCAACGAGTCGTCTGTGTCCAGGGAATATGGCCAAAGAAAAAGATAGGTTTAGGCAGGCATTCTTTTGAGTTTTATTTGCCGCGGTTTTAAGTTCTCCAAAGGTTTTAGCAACTATTCTACAATTTTTTAAATATTTTTAAAACGTTCGTATAGATTCGATAGTCAACTGTGTTCATTTGATAGAATTTACTCTTACTGTTTCGGATAGAGTACACTTTTTACAGGCTGGTGTCGCGCGTTTGTATCGCTGCAAAAAGTCGCCGAGTGCCGCTCAACGAGGTACCACCGACTAACTATTGCAAACACTTTGTGACTGAATAAACGATTTATTCAGCTGACAAAAAGGGCGCTAAAATCACATAGCATCGAGAAATTAAAAAGCATCAGCTCGCAGAAGAGAACAGGAAACCGGTGCCTCTGTCTTACGAGGATAACCAGTCAACTTCATTGGCTTATGTCAACATTGGCAGAGATTTATGTCATTGCCAGTGTTGCTATTGTTTTTACTAACCTGGCGGCACGCGGACCGCGTGTTGCTGTGTGACGTGATGCTCCGTGCACAGCAACGTGTGCAGCCGCTCCGGCTCCCCGCCGCACCACACCTCCCCCCGTGTCGTCTGTAACAGTAGACTAACCTGGCGGCACGCGGACCGCGTGTTGCTGTGTGACGTGATGCTCCGTGCACAGCAACGTGTGCAGCCGCTCCGGCTCCCCGCCGCACCACACCTCCCCCCGTGTCGTCTGTAACAGTAGACTAACCTGGCGGCACGCGGACCGCGTGTTGCTGTGTGACGTGATGCTCCGTGCACAGCAACGTGTGCAGCCGCTCCGGCTCCCCGCCGCACCACACCTCCCCCCGTGTCGTCTGTAACAGTAGACTAACCTGGCGGCACGCGGACCGCGTGTTGCTGTGTGACGTGATGCTCCGTGCACAGCAACGTGTGCAGCCGCTCCGGCTCCCCGCCGCACCACACCTCCCCCCGTGTCGTCTGTAACAGTAGACTAACCTGGCGGCACGCGGACCGCGTGTTGCTGTGTGACGTGATGCTCCGTGCACAGCAACGTGTGCAGCCGCTCCGGCTCCCCGCCGCACCACACCTCCCCCCGTGTCGTCTGTAACAGTAGACTAACCTGGCGGTACGCGGACCGCGTGTTGCTGTGTGACGTGATGCTCCGTGCACAGCAACGTGTGCAGCCGCTCCGGCTCCCCGCCGCACCACACCTCCCCCCGTGTCGTCTGTAACAGTAGACTAACCTGGCGGCACGCGGACCGCGTGTTGCTGTGTGACGTGATGCTCCGTGCACAGCAACGTGTGCAGCCGCTCCGGCTCCCCGCCGCACCACACCTCCCCCCGTGTCGTCTGTAACAGTAGACTAACCTGGCGGCACGCGGACCGCGTGTTGCTGTGTGACGTGATGCTCCGTGCACAGCAACGTGTGCAGCCGCTCCGGCTCCCCGCCGCACCACACCTCCCCCCGTGTCGTCTGTAACAGTAGACTAACCTGGCGGCACGCGGACCGCGTGTTGCTGTGTGACGTGATGCTCCGTGCACAGCAACGTGTGCAGCCGCTCCGGCTCCCCGCCGCACCACACCTCCCCCCGTGTCGTCTGTAACAGTAGACTAACCTGGCGGCACGCGGACCGCGTGTTGCTGTGTGACGTGATGCTCCGTGCACAGCAACGTGTGCAGCCGCTCCGGCTCCCCGCCGCACCACACCTCCCCCCGTGTCGTCTGTAACAGTAGACTAACCTGGCGGCACGCGGACCGCGTGTTGCTGTGTGACGTGATGCTCCGTGCACAGCAACGTGTGCAGCCGCTCCGGCTCCCCGCCGCACCACACCTCCCCCCGTGTCGTCTGTAACAGTAGACTAACCTGGCGGCACGCGGACCGCGTGTTGCTGTGTGACGTGATGCTCCGTGCACAGCAACGTGTGCAGCCGCTCCGGCTCCCCGCCGCACCACACCCCCCCCCGTGTCGTCTGTAACAGTAGACTAACCTGGCGGCACGCGGACCGCGTGTTGCTGTGTGACGTGATGCTCCGTGCACAGCAACGTGTGCAGCCGCTCCGGCTCCCCGCCGCACCACACCCCCCCCCGTGTCGTCTGTAACAGTAGACTAACCTGGCGGCACGCGGACCGCGTGTTGCTGTGTGACGTGATGCTCCGTGCACAGCAACGTGTGCAGCCGCTCCGGCTCCCCGCCGCACCACACCTCCCACCCAGAGGCACCCTCATCTGAAAAAAAACAGGATATAATTCTCTAACTTTTTATAAACCAAACGAATGTCCTTTGTTGGCAAACTGCTCGCGAGACAAGCAGTTGCACATAAACGTGCGCGTGTGAGGTTAACCTAACTTGCTTAAACAAGTTAGATCTAGCGAGCGAGTGCCGCACCTGTGACTTGCCGCAGCGGCACCGCGGTGGCGGCCAGCGAGCCGCGCGCGGCCGCCACGTCGAGGAGCGCGGTGAACTCGGGCGCGGCGGCCGCGGACACGAGCGCGGCGGCCGACGGCCGCAGCTCGGGCGCGCCGCGCCAGCAGCGACGCATGGTTTCCAGGATGTTGCATGGATATTGCAGGTCCTGATCAAAGAGGAACAATGCGGGTGTAGACTCAAAATTTATTGTTACTTCAAAAGGAAGAAGGCAAAAAAATATGCCTAATAACGAAAATCCCATTCAAATATCTCAAAAAATTACGAAGCTACAACCGTTTTAATGTTGCTTGTTATGGGAAAAAACGCTCGGGGATCGTGACGTCACGATCATCGAGCGTCATAGTAAATGACAATGGTTTCATATGAATGTGCGTTTTGCGGAAAAGAGTACAGAGTATACCCTCTTAAAACTTTGGACACATAACTTTGTGACTATTTAACCTATTGCGTTGATTTGACTACATTTTCAAGTAAATACAACATTATTATTTTTATTTAAAATCTACATCCCTATTGCAGCGATATCAGGTAAAAAACAAGTTTCTGTCAAAAATTTCATTTTTGGTACAAACTTTTATTGCCGACTGTACTTTTCTGTATACCCTCAGCAACAACTCATTGAGACGATTCTAACGAGCCCAAACTCGATGAGGTTGTGTCGTTTCATTGCCAAGTTCCTATGGCCACCTTCCAGCTCCATCATCTGATCAGCACCATGTCATCATAATGTTGCATTGTCACGCGTTTTACACATGTATGCAAAATTTCAGCTCAATCGGCAACCGGGAAGTGGATCAAATTTAACTTGCAAGATTTGATTACAGACACCGGTCAGGTGATAGTAAACAAAAGCTTGTAAAAACGAACCCGGTACCCCTACCATAGCAAGCTAACGTCAAAAAGAAATTTCTTATCTCTTTAATTTAGGCATCGCAGTGATATATGACGTTATTGACATGGAACTTCATACTAGGTAGGCCGTATCCATACTGTCACCGTTTATTGAACACTGGTGTGGCCGGACCTTAATACATGCACATAGAATAATTTACCACCGGTTCCAGCGTAGGTAAATAAGTCGGTGACGTATAATTTTTTTGAAAACAGTATTCAATGAGTAATTTCAATATCACAGTAGGTATCCAAAAAAAAAACTGCTGCACCAGATAATCCCATTCATTTATTTCTGCGAAAGATTACTCCTGCAGGACGCTATCTGCGCGTCAAGACAGAACCACTGTAACACTAGGTAACATCTGAAGTTCATCCTTGATCTACTTGTATTACATATTGCACGGTCGACGCCAAAAATACGTTTACACTATTCGCCTTATTGCAATGGAATAAGGTGCAAAAGTGTAAACGTATTTTTGGCGTCGACTGTACCTAGCCGTTTATTTTTGATACAATTAGCACCTTGGTAAACATGCTATTGCGTCAGAGGCGTCTCTGGCCCATGTAGCGCGCGTGTGCGATCATTACCCTAGCGCCCTGTAACATTAGGTAAATCCATCTCTGTACTGCGTTTACATTCACTTCTAAAAGAAGGCTTCTAAAGAAGGCTAGTAATTAATATGATAAAACGATGGGTAGGGATAGGGACACGTCAAGTGAAACAACCAGTAACTAGTAATGCACTGTCTATTCATGTATAGGTAACGTGGTGGGCGCAGCCACACACATGCATACATAACATAATAAATGGCCAGTCATAATCTATTTAAATCTCAAACAAATAATTGGGTATTGTGAGGTTACAATTTGGTGCTGTGACCAGGATAATAAACTAAATTTTAAGTACCTATTGCATTTGACATATAAATATTAGTTTGTACTATCACTTTTCCACCTCTTGTGTCTGTCTGGTTCTATGGTTGACAGGTAGAGAATACCTTGAGGCGTTAAGTCCACCTTTTGTACTTATGTGCAGTAAAGTTTACTTAATAAATGCAATTCTAAACACCAGGCAACGGTCGGAAGCTTTCTTAAACAGCAAAATCATACTCAATATTTTTTTATAAGTAGGGAACTTACCCGAGGCGTGAGCGAGGGCCTGGCTCCGTCCAAGATGGCTTCCTTCACGGCCTCGTGGCCCTCGAACGGCTGCCGCAGCGTCACGATCTCGTACAGCAGCATGCCGAACGAGAAACAGTCCACCTGGACACAACTCGAGACCATAAAGTGAAACTTGTGGGAGTGTGATCGGGTATAATATTAACATTACAAGATAGATTGTTATTCCGAAAAAAAGCTGGACAAGTGCGAGTCCATACAAAATTAGAAACATATAGTTTCCAGATTTTGCCCTGTACTTGGGACAATATTACTTGCCAAATTTCATAGTTAACTGAAAGTACACTATAAATTTTGATTCCCTTGAGAGTGTCGAAATATTCGCTGTTTGATAAACGGTCGCATCTTTTTTTTACTTTAACTTAGAAGTTTGGTTTTTTCACAGCTTAAAGGGATTGTAGACTTGCGTATATTTATGGTTTTAATTTCAACTCGATATTCCCGAGATAAAAGGCCTTGACTTGACAGACAGACTGACAACAAAGTGATCCTATAAGGGTTCCGTTTTTTCCTTTTAAGGTACGGAACCTTAAAAAAGAGGAATAATACGAGATTATTGCGAATGACTAGTCATTGTACAAATGTACCACTACGAGTGTGTTCTAGAGTATTCAGTTTCATCATCATCATCATCATATCAGCCAAAAAACGTCCACTGCTGGACATAGGCCTCCCCCAAAGAGTGCCATAGCCCTCCGAATCGCTAAACTTAAGTGGCAGTGGGCGGGGCACATGCACGTAGAACCGATGGCCATTGGGGCGGAAAGGTTCTCGAGTGGCGACCACGTACCGGAAGGCGCGGCGTGGGTAGGCCCCCCACAAGGTGGACTGATGACCTGGTAAAGGTCGCTGGAGTCCGCTGGATGCGGGTGGCGCAGGACCGGTCATTCAGTTTGATATTCATTATTATAATATTGCGAAAAACATTCACGTGTGGAAAGGCGCACGTCCTGTCCAGGGGAGACGTAAAATTTTATACTGACCACGGGCAGTTATAAAGAAAGCCTCAGATCGCAACCGATCCTGTAGAATTTGACGCGGATAGATTTATTTTCAAAGCATGATATTGAATATTGTCAAAATATAGCATGTTACAGTGTACTAAATAGTGTAAAATAACGTCATGTTATTCGAATATAGGAACCAAATGAACTTAAATATTTTACCTTTTCGTTATATTCTTGTTCGCCATTGTAGCGCATAATTTCTGGCGCCATGAATCCCTCCGTGCCGCCAAAGCCTTTCGTGCCCGACGGCGGCGCCAGGCGGCTGATGCCTGGACATTTCATTCTTACATAATAGTACATTTCTCAAACATGCAATGAAATGTCGTCCTTACGTGCGTTATAACAGGCTTCAAAGTATCACGTTTCGGGCGGAACAACTCGAGAGAACTGTAAAGGAATTTCATACAAAATTGAAGGCCTAGGCCTAGAAGTAATTTTTTTTCAATTTTAATGTTAACATGGCGTCTGTGTTCATCAACAGGCTAAACCGCTGAATTCTATTTTTTTTATTTTTTCTAGTGGCTGAATGGTTATCGGACCAAAAATATCCGCGTTAATGCCTATTACATACGAACCTTTATAAAGAATACAAATCTGTATGATTCAGTGTGTGGATGAATAAATTAAAAATATTATCTATACGTAAGTCACCAGAGGCCATAGACAATATTTAAAATCAGCTGCATTTATTTTATTCATTACAGAAATTAAGATTATTATTATCAGGTCATGTATAATGGCCCTAATAGGGTCTAATCGAACGCTACACACGCGAAATACGGATGACTCGTAAAAAAAACATTAAGTATGGAGGAATTGGAGGGAAAATTAATGTACTATTTTGAGTGGTGCATTGTTTTATTTCATTGCATATGTTTGGGAAAAGCACTATACATGCTTGGCCGTGAAAAGGGCTTTTTTCCCAGCGTCTGCAGTAATGTACTATTCCCAAACATATGCAATGAAATAAAAAATACACCACTCAAAAATCTAATTTAATATCGCGGTAACCAAAGACAAAAAAATCAGTCATAAAATATAATTCAGCTGTTTAGCCTGTAATGAACACAAACGCCATGTTTCACTTAAAATTAAAAAAAAATACTTCCCGGCCTAGGCCTTCAATTTTGTATGTAATTTCTTTAAAGTTCTCTCGAGTTGTTCCGCCTGAAACGTGATACTTTGAAGCCTGTTATAACGCACGTAATGACGACATTTCATTGCATGTTTGAGAAGGTTTGTTCCCAATTCTACAGATTTCTATTACAGATTTCCAATTCTACAGATTTCCAATTCTACAGATTCTCAATTCCACAGATTTCCAATTCTACAGATTCCGAATTCTACAGATTCCCAATTCTACAGGGTCCCAATTCTACAGGGTCCCAATTCTACAGATTCCCAATTCTACAGATTCCCAACTCTACGGATTCCCAATTCTTAGTCTAACTATCGCAAAATATAGACACATACAAGTGTGATCATGTGATTAGAATTAGAACATTTATAAAAATCGGAGCTTGTACTGTAACGATCCACCCTAGCTACCAAATAAACAACACAAAAGAACTCAAATAAAACAATAAAACTTAAGAAATGGCCAAAATGATTCGTCTAGGTAGAACCCCGGGATGTTATGAACCGCAAAACCCAAAATCTTTAATGTGAATGCTTGTCAGGCTAATGAACTCTTCGTATACTCTAAATCCAAGTCCTACTTAATCTAAGATCTTCCTAACCTTTCTACTACCAAATCCTACTAATTTATATAATGGAATTATTAAAATAATTATACTTTTTTGTATTTAAACCTCTACAGCTTATTACACGCTCGGTTAAGCAAGGACGTAGCGTTTATATTTCATACTATCAAGATTATTTAGATTTTACCTATAATAAGCTAGTAATTTGCCCTATATACTCATTTTATAACAAAAGTACTATCGACAGGTAGTGGAGTAAAAGTACCCTTTTACACTCACTGGTTACTCCTTGCACTGATGGGGTTTGAGCGTCCTAGTCAATTTACCTTCCTGGCTTTCCTAGAGTTTAAGACCCAGATAATGAGATTACCAACGTTTCAAACCTAACGGACTGATTGAGAAGAAACGCCGAAACAAACACATCAGGCTTCTTTTATTGGAATTGCTTAGACTTGCTTTAGTCTTTATTTGTAATTATCAGTTGCATTCGATAAACTCTCTAATACGTAGTTAATTGAAATACTGATACTACTGAAGCCAAATGTGAGTTCCAGATGTAAATACGTATTGAAATAGCTAGTAGTTATAAGGGTATTATTTCGCCCGTAACTGCAGTCTTCAGCAGCCTGCTTTGCTTCCCGCTGGTCTCTACAACAGAATTGTTTCATTCTAAAACGCCTCTGTTTCTCTATCCAGTAGATCAGAATATCACATTCAACCTCAGATTCCCAAACTCCAATACTTTAGAATCAAATTCTATTGCTCGAAACTAATTTCCCGAATATATGTGTATGAAGTTAACCCTAAACTAGCCCCTCTGAAGCTTATTTGATTATTCGAAACCAAAATCAATCTTGATTTTAGAAAAGAATAATACCGAAGATGTATGCCCTGACTAAGCTATTTGAGTTCAGTCGGCCAATCTGAGGATTGCAACGCTAAGGCCTGTGTAATTGCCTCCCCCCTCGCGACCGCAGTCTAGATGGAATACGAGGAGTAAGGCGCCCTATTATGTATATGAGGTTTACATTTAAATATATTCAATAAGTCCGAATCTCAATTACTGCACGATTTCAACGAGTGAGGATATCCCTCTGTGCGGATCACATGAATGACTACGCCTCGTCTACATTGTCAGTTGGGCTTTGAGAAACGTGAGGGGCCTCTTATTAAGAGGCTACGTCTCCTGTGTCGATAAAAAGGAAGACGCCAGACCACCCTCAAGTCTGGTAGCAAAAGACTCTGAATCATTCCCATTTGACACCGTAAGGCGGGAATGACCCCTCAGGTATACTATAAACCTGGACACTGTTTCTGGATTTTCTTTGATTAAAATAACTCTAAAACTCTATAGAAAGATCGAGACGTTAGTATGAAGATGGTAAAACCAGCCACCAAAGATTTCCCAATTATAATCCAGAGACCTTGTCAGTCTGATAGTTGAAGCTGAAGTGAACCCCATGTTGTCGCCATCTGGCCTTTTTATACCCCAATACAAGCGATGACTCAGATTTAGAACATTCGTAACAAAAGAAAAGTGTATACCTATTTTTTCGGCATTAACTGCATGGCGAACAAATGACTATTTTGAACTCGAGAATGCTGCGCGAACTTAAAATATTAAATTTTATAAAATATTTCTATTACGTAGAATGCTGACGCGATCTTGGAATAATTAATTTATTTATTCTTTTAAAATATATATTTTAATATAAAGGAAACTAGACCAGTTTACTGCGTTTAGTTACAGTACCTTTTTTCCAAAGAGATAAAACCTATTTCTCTAGAATAATAATTACTGGTTGGTTATAGTATCTGTAGACATGAGAATCTGTAGAATTGGGAATCTGTAGACATGAGAATCTGTAGAATTGGGAATCTGTAGACATGAGAATCTGTAGAATTGGGAATCTGTAGACATGAGAATCTGTAGAATTGGGAATCTATAGACATGAGAATCTGTAGAATTGGGAATCTGTAGAGATGAGAATCTGTAGAATTGGGAATCTGTAGACATGGGCATAAAGGATAAAGATTAAAAAAAATAGATCTGTTTGATGACAAGCTTGCACTCACCGTAGTCGCCGAGCTTGACCAGCACGGGCACGGGCGCGGCGCTGCGCTCCGCCGCGGCGGCCGCGCCCACGTGCGGCATCTCCCACACCAGCACGTTCTCCGACTGCACACCAGGGCGTCAACACAAGTCAAACCAAAACATTCTTCCAAAACCGGCCAAGTGCGTGTCGGACCACGCAAAACGAAGGGTTCCGTGCCTATTAAAAAGGTCGTATCGTCACAGAAATTTTACGGCACTTACGTCCTTTTCTTTGAGGAAGGCAGTTTTTCAGCAATATCTCAAAAACCTCTGAACCGATCTTGTTCAAAACAATTTTCAGTGAATGAAATTAATAAGCCCTATGTCCATGAATTTTTCCATATTTTTAAAATACACCGTTCAAAAATTAGAGGGGGGGACAGAATTTTAGTGACTTTCGGGGCGATTATCTCCGACCCTATTCACTTAATCAAAAAAATGCTAAGAAACTTTATATTTATTTTGAAAGGCCTATCGATTGATGTGCCACACGTGGGGACACAATGAAAAAAAATTTTTTGACTTTTAGTTTTACGTATGGAGTGCACCCCAAAAAAAATTTTTTTGTCATTTTAATTACAAAACTATGTAGCGGCTAACAAAATACACCTATCCTCAAAATTTTATTGAAATACACCTTATAGTTTTCGAGTAAAATGCCTGTGACATACGGACAGACGGACAGACGGACAGACGGACATGACGAAACTATAAGGGTTCCGTTTTTGCCATTTTGGCTACGGAGCCCTAAAAACCCAACTGCTTGATAATACTACATTTACGTCCAGGGAGTGCATAACCGAAAAAAACCTTTATATTTGGTTACCGAAATGAAGTCATATAGGTTGCAAAATAGCGGTTTCGATATCGGAACCTTTATATTCCGATATCGAAATATAAAGGTAACCTTTATTTGTTCCGGTAACCTCTATTTGTGGGTTACCTTTATTTGTATTGGCGTCGTTGCCAAACCGCAGGCGCTGCCGTTTTGTTTGTAAGGCATAAAGATTGATTGAAGGGGTCGGAAGGGGGAGATGGGGTGTGTTGTGACTGCATGAGGGATGATTGAGTCGAGGGGGGGGTCGCTCCACCCCCCCCCTGATTCCCCCTTCGACCCCCTTCCTACCCCCTCTCGATTCCCCCTTCGACCCCCCGTACGCGCGCAGGGTGGTGTCCAATGATCAGCCTGGCTCACCTTGAGGTCTCTATACAGCACGCGCTGCGCGTGCAGGTACTCCAGGGCGCGCGCCAGCTGCAGCGCCAGCGCCCGCGCCGCGCGCGCGCCCACCCGCGCGCCCATGCTGCCGTACGCGCGCAGGGTGGTGTCCAATGCACCCTGTATACATAACACTTTCGTAACTATGTTTTCGTCACACTTGCCCGTAAAGGGCTTTATAACGCGCAGTCATACAGAGCTACAATAGCCTTTATTATGCTCATGGGCGTAATGGTTTTTTTCTTAAATTGTATCTGTCACTCTTACGTCAGTTATAAAGCAAGGTGGTTTCGTGGGTAGTTTTCGCTATTTTACTTGTTGCATCTGAATTTAGTCGGTTAATAACCGATGTTTGATCCAAGATCATGATGATCTGCGCAGGCGCATCACGTTTGGATGGCGCAGCACACACAGCACCGCCAGCTCCCAGCGCGCCAGCGCCACCTACGATCCAGAACTGCTGACCTGCGGCGCCTGCTCCAGCAGCAGCGCGAGCGGCGCGGCGCACACGGCGCGCAGGCGCAGCACGTGCGGGTGGCGCAGCACGCGCAGCACCGCCAGCTCCTGGCGCAGGCCGCAGTACGCGCGGTGGGGGAGCGCTCCCAGCGCGCCAGCGCCACCTACGATCCAGAACTGCTGACCTGCGGCGCCTGCTCCAGCAGCAGCGCGAGCGGCGCGGCGCACACGGCGCGCAGGCGCAGCACGTGCGGGTGGCGCAGCACGCGCAGCACCGCCAGCTCCTGGCGCAGGCCGCAGTACGCGCGGTGGGGGAGCGCTCCCAGCGCGCCAGCGCCACCTACGATCCAGATCTGCTGACCTGCGGCGCCTGCTCCAGCAGCAGCGCGAGCGGCGCGGCGCACACGGCGCGCAGGCGCAGCACGTGCGGGTGGCGCAGCACGCGCAGCACCGCCAGCTCCTGGCGCAGGCCGCAGTACGCGCGGTGGGGGAGCGCTCCCAGCGCGCCAGCGCCACCTACGATCCAGAACTGCTGACCTGCGGCGCCTGCTCCAGCAGCAGCGCGAGCGGCGCGGCGCACACGGCGCGCAGGCGCAGCACGTGCGGGTGGCGCAGCACGCGCAGCACCGCCAGCTCCTGGCGCAGGCCGCAGTACGCGCGGTGGGGGAGCGCTCCCAGCGCGCCAGCGCCACCTACGATCCAGAACTGCTGACCTGCGGCGCCTGCTCCAGCAGCAGCGCGAGCGGCGCGGCGCACACGGCGCGCAGGCGCAGCACGTGCGGGTGGCGCAGCACGCGCAGCACCGCCAGCTCCTGGCGCAGGCCGCAGTACGCGCGGTGGGGGAGCGCTCCCAGCGCGCCAGCGCCACCTACGATCCAGATCTGCTGACCTGCGGCGCCTGCTCCAGCAGCAGCGCGAGCGGCGCGGCGCACACGGCGCGCAGGCGCAGCACGTGCGGGTGGCGCAGCACGCGCAGCACCGCCAGCTCCTGGCGCAGGCCGCAGTACGCGCGGTGGGGGAGCGCTCCCAGCGCGCCAGCGCCACCTACGATCCAGAACTGCTGACCTGCGGCGCCTGCTCCAGCAGCAGCGCGAGCGGCGCGGCGCACACGGCGCGCAGGCGCAGCACGTGCGGGTGGCGCAGCACGCGCAGCACCGCCAGCTCCTGGCGCAGGCCGCAGTACGCGCGGTGGGGGAGCGCTCCCAGCGCGCCAGCGCCACCTACGATCCAGAACTGCTGACCTGCGGCGCCTGCTCCAGCAGCAGCGCGAGCGGCGCGGCGCACACGGCGCGCAGGCGCAGCACGTGCGGGTGGCGCAGCACGCGCAGCACCGCCAGCTCCTGGCGCAGGCCGCAGTACGCGCGGTGGGGGAGCGCTCCCAGCGCGCCAGCGCCACCTACGATCCAGATCTGCTGACCTGCGGCGCCTGCTCCAGCAGCAGCGCGAGCGGCGCGGCGCACACGGCGCGCAGGCGCAGCACGTGCGGGTGGCGCAGCACGCGCAGCACCGCCAGCTCCTGGCGCAGGCCGCAGTACGCGCGGTGGGGGAGCGCTCCCAGCGCGCCAGCGCCACCTACGATCCAGAACTGCTGACCTGCGGCGCCTGCTCCAGCAGCAGCGCGAGCGGCGCGGCGCACACGGCGCGCAGGCGCAGCACGTGCGGGTGGCGCAGCACGCGCAGCACCGCCAGCTCCTGGCGCAGGCCGCAGTACGCGCGGTGGGGGAGCGCTCCCAGCGCGCCAGCGCCACCTACGATCCAGAACTGCTGACCTGCGGCGCCTGCTCCAGCAGCAGCGCGAGCGGCGCGGCGCACACGGCGCGCAGGCGCAGCACGTGCGGGTGGCGCAGCACGCGCAGCACCGCCAGCTCCTGGCGCAGGCCGCAGTACGCGCGGTGGGGGAGCGCTCCCAGCGCGCCAGCGCCACCTACGATCCAGAACTGCTGACCTGCGGCGCCTGCTCCAGCAGCAGCGCGAGCGGCGCGGCGCACACGGCGCGCAGGCGCAGCACGTGCGGGTGGCGCAGCACGCGCAGCACCGCCAGCTCCTGGCGCAGGCCGCAGTACGCGCGGTGGGGGAGCGCTCCCAGCGCGCCAGCGCCACCTACGATCCAGAACTGCTGACCTGCGGCGCCTGCTCCAGCAGCAGCGCGAGCGGCGCGGCGCACACGGCGCGCAGGCGCAGCACGTGCGGGTGGCGCAGCACGCGCAGCACCGCCAGCTCCTGGCGCAGGCCGCAGTACGCGCGGCACGCGCCCGCGGTGGGGGAGCGCTCCCAGCGCGCCAGCGCCACCTACGATCCAGAACAACTCGATCAAGTCAGTATGAAAGGCAGACTACGTCACAAGACATAATAGGGGTCATGACTCTTACTGACAGTAAACAATCAAATTATTATAATAAGGTATAAATCAATAAAAAAACAAATCATAAAAAGATAAAAGAAAAATGAAATAAGTGACTTGAAAGTTTAGAAAAGATATGCATTTTTTATTTTTTTTATTTATTAGAAACAAACAGTCTTATGTGGGTACATTTGGTAAGGTAAAAGGTAGCAAATTGTGGACTTACAGTTTCCTTAATTATAATATGTAAACCTTAACATTTAAATCAATTCATACATATATGTATATACATATATGTATATATATATATATATATATATGTATATATATATACACACACAATACATGTACATGTATATATACACAATCCGAGTTATCGATAAGCATCGTTAGTAGTTTAAACATAAACAGTGCTAGAAAACTTACAGTAATGATAAAATAAATCAGTAATTTAGTATTATAGTTCTTGAATACATTGCAATGATAATCGTTTGAAGCTACATAATGTCTCGTGGAAAACATCTATCGATTAATAATTTTGTACAGGATCAAGACATCAATACGCTCACGACGAGAACTTAATAATGTAGAATTTTGTCTTTTCAAGGAAGTGGTATAGTCTCTGTATCTATGTCCAGTGCGATACTCAATTGCCTTTACAAATTTTCTCTGTACTTTCTCTATTTTATCGCTGTGTATTTTATAAAGTGGATTCCAAACGGCGCTAGCAAATTCTAACCTACTACGTACATAACTGTTAAATAGTAGCTTGTGAGTTGACAGTCTACAAAAGGGCTTTCCTACACGTAATATAAATCCCAATTGTTTAAAAGATTTAGCTACTATGTTGTCTATGTGAGGAACAATTGAGTCCATAATTACGCCGAGGTCTCGGATCTGGTTAACTCGAGTCAGCTCTTTATTGCATAGTGTGTACTGAAAGTTTATAGATGTTCGCTTCCTACTGAAACTAATAATAAAACATTTGTCTGGATTTTAAATAAGTTATTCGAGGTACAAAACGCCTGAAAATTATTTAAGTCATTCTGCAAGACAGTACAGTCGTCTGTATTTTTGATAACTCTGAATATTTTAGTGTCATCGGCGTATAAAAGCATGTTTGAATTTTTTATACAGTCTGTGATATCATTAATATAAAGCACGAACAACAGAGGGCCTAAATGTGAACCCTGCGGTACACCGGAAGTGATAGATCTATAATGAGAAGTATATCCTTGCGCAGCTACCGCCTGTGAGCGATTCTCAACATATGATTTAATCCAGCGGAACAGGTCGCCGTGTATACCGATATGCCAGAGCTTCAAGAGTAAGCGCTTATGATCAATGTTATCGAATGCCTTGGCAAAATCAGTATACACTGCGTCCACTTGATAATTGTTATCTAATGCATCTAGTATGAATTCTGTGTAAGATAAGAGATTCGAGTCAACACTTCGACCGCTGGGAAAGCCATGTTGGTTTGGAATGATATGACGACGTATTGCAGAAGAAAGTTGATCACTAACCATTTTCTCATGGATCTTACCGAGCTGACATAATTTCGATATTGGGCGATAATTTTCTATCTCGGTACTGTGAATTGTTTAAGAGTAAATCTAAAGCCCATAGAATCTTAGAGAAAAAATCTTAGTACACAAGCCTATTCTCTACACGTCAATCATAGGGCCAAACATAAACTTGACAAACCGTGAAGAGCATAACAGTCTACTTATATCAGCAGAACAAAATAATTACACAGTCAAGGAAAATATAAGCATAAAGTCTGTTAATATTTCGATGTCGCAGAAGCTGGCACTCCCTCACAGACCCCCAAACAAGCTAGATGCTATACTCATGTATCGAATAATATTTAACATATTGGCAAAACCAAGTAACTTGATGACTTTACTTACAAACCTCAGCACTCGAAAGTATATTTTGTACGCATGTAAAAAGCTATAATTCTAAATAAATATATGTCTATACATAAACTGCTTTCACCGAACCGGATGAACTGTTTGAGTTTCAACGCGTACTTTTTGGGCTAACGGAAGCACCTCTCACCTTGTAAGCGTGGTGATGTTGCGCCCTCGGCGGGGGCACGGGCTGCAGCGCCTTGACGGCGACCCGGCGCGCCTGCTGGCCCGGGGGCCGCCACACGGCCGCCATGACGGTACCGAAGGCT
The DNA here is from genome assembly GCA_932294315.1 of Epinotia nisella. Lineage (NCBI taxonomy): Eukaryota > Metazoa > Arthropoda > Insecta > Lepidoptera > Tortricidae > Epinotia > Epinotia nisella. The sequence continues at coordinate 240,963 of OW028697.1, read as the reverse complement.
CCGCGACCCGCCACGGACTCTAGCACGATGTGCTCCCAGCGAGCGCGCTGTTCTTCCTCCACGTCGAGCAGAAGCTGATGCCAAAGAAAGAAATCTAAGATATAATCAAAACGCTGGAAAGGCTAATCGCTTCAGAAGCCTGAGTTGATTTATACAATAAACAATTTGAATTTGATATTAATCTAAAGAATACGCCATTAAACATCTCCGTTTTCACTTTTTGGTTTCTCACCGCAAACGCACTTTAGCGTCACAGCTTTGGATTATGATTTTCACCGCATACCTTTTGGTTTTTTCTTCTTCTTTGGTCTCGCCTTATCCCGTTACGTGGGATCGGCTTTCCCAATCATGCGGCGCCACTTTCTTCGGTTCTGTGCATCCTCTGTAGCACTTTATACCTTTTAGTTTGGTGATTGCGTAATAACTATTGGCATGATTATATAATTCCGCTGAAACAGTACCTAGAAGGCTTTGTACCATCATGAGAAACGTGCTTTATCGTCTCAGCAGGAAGTGTGAGTTTAACGAATGCAACACCAGACATCAATCATGTTCATGTGAATGGTTAAACTAGTTCGCAGTAAAAGTTGATGTAATGAAGACTTACCGCATCAGAAATCACGCGCTGGCTGCACCGTTCAGTACGAATTAAAACTAATGTTATTAGGTCTAAAAAGCACCTTTTGTATTATCACTTGTATTATCATAGTATTGTATATACATTATACTCAGTTCAAGAGTATATGAATTTCGATTTGACATGTTAAACTATTATTATAATTATTTATTTGAAATCATTTATTTAAACTTGAATTGATATTATTGACGATACCTAATGGTTGATATATTTGCTTTGCTTTGTGGTTTTGTTTTATTTTACAATTTCCAAATTATTGTGTAGTGTACACATTTATTGACATCGTCATATTATTGTATATTTATTTTTAATTAATTTTGACGATCGTGATAAAAAATCTTATTTTTTTGACATGTATACAAATTTGTAATGTATTTTCTATCATGAAATAAATAATCTAATCTAATCTAATCTATCACTGCTTCACTGGCGACGTAATTTAGTATCTCTCCGAACAGTATGAGTTTCACCGCATACCCTATGGTCTAACCAACGCGCTGTCAGTAATCTGTCACAGGAATAGTTATCGCATCAGGAGCGTCTCTCTCCAGCGGAATGATTCCATGCTCGTGGCAGGCGAGGCTCTGCGCCGTGCAGGCGGCCAGCAGAAACTGCTCCACCGTCCAGCCGTGGACCTCCAACAGCGGGTCCTCGCGGGTGCTCAGTGTGCCTTCTACTGGGATCTTACCGCATAAGCAGTAACGCGTTTTAGCGACGCTGCAGAAAGCATGAGTTTTATCGGATACCTTTTGGTTTAAACAATGTACCATCAGTAATCTATCACAGGAATAGCTGATATTACCGCATCAGGAGCGACTCTCTGCAGCGGTATAGCGCCGTGCAGGTGGCCAACAGGGACTGCTCCACCGTGCAGCCGTGGACCTCCGACCCGACGGCGGGTCCTCGCGGGTGCTCAGTGTGCCTTTTACTGGCATCTTACCGCGTCAATAGTAACGCGTTTTAGCGACACAGCGCAAAGCATGAGTTGTATCGGATACCTTTTGGTTTAAACAATGTACCATCAGTAATCTATCACAGGAATAGCTGATATTACCGCATCAGGAGCGACTCTCTGCAGCGGTATAGCGCCGTGCAGGTGGCCAACAGGGACTGCTCCACCGTGCAGCCGTGGACCTCCGACCCGACGGCGGGTCCTCGCGGGTGCTCAGTGTGCCTTTTACTGGCATCTTACCGCGTCAATAGTAACGCGTTTTAGCGACACAGCGGAAAGCATGAGTTGTATCGGATACCTTTTGGTTTAAACAATGTACCATCAGTAATATATCACAGGAATTGTTGGTATTACCGCATCAGGAGCGACTCTCTGCAGCGGTATGGCGCCGTGCGCGGGGCAGGCGAGGCTCTGCACCGTGCAGGCGGCCAGCAGACACTGCTCAACCGTCCAGCCATGGACCTCCGACAGCGGTTCCTCGCGGGTGCTCAGTGTGCCTTTTACTGGGATCTTACCGCATCAATAGTAACGCGTTTTAGCGACACATCGGAAAGCATGAGTTTTATCGGATACCTTTTGGTTTAAACAATGTACCATCAGTAATATATCACAGGAATTGTTGGTATTACCGCATCAGGAGCGACTCTCTGCAGCGGTATAGCGCCGTGCAGGTGGCCAACAGGGACTGCTCCACCGTGCAGCCGTGGACCTCCGACCCGACGGCGGGTCCTCGCGGGTGCTCAGTGTGCCTTTTACTGGCATCTTACCGCATCAATAGTAACGCGTTTTAACGACACAGCGGAAAGCATGAGTTTTACCGGATACCTTTTGGTTTAAACAATGTACCATCACCATGTGTTACGTATGTGTGCGTGTGGCTGCGTCCACACATTCTAAGATTAATAAAGAGTGCGCTATCCAACGGCCGTGGTTTCACTCGTCTACCCCGTATTTATCAGTGGCGACTCGCGTGCGAAATCTACCCGCGCCGGGGTTGAAAAAAATAATATGTCTGGGCCCAATTTTGGAATATTAACCAACTTTGATCATGTTAGCCAGAGTTGGAAAACCTACAAAAGCAAGCTTACACAGTATTTTATTGCAAACGACCTAGACGGCGCGAAGGATGCAACGGGCAAGAAGAGGAAAGCCATCTTGTTAAGCGCACTCAGCGAAGGCACGTTTAAATTAGCAGCAGATTTAGCGTTGCCGAAACAATTGGAAGAAGTGCCATTCGAGGATATATTGACCCTTCTGGATGGGCATTTTACGCCGATACGGATCGGATTCAGCGAGCGTCATAACTTTTACTCCGCATCACAGCAGCCAGGCGAGTCCCACACGCAATGGGCGGCGAGGCTCCGTGGTCTGACTGCACACTGTGGATTTGCTAACGTAGAGGAGACGCTGCGTGACCGGTTCGTGATGGGCATGATCCCAGGTCAAGAGAAGGAGAAGCTTTATGCCCAGGATTTACAGAATTTAACGTTGGCTAAAGCAGTCCAGTTGGCAGAAAATATTCGCTGTGCCCGCGCGGGGGCCGCGGCCTCCAACGGAGAACCCAGAAGTAGCGCGGATCAGCTGTTTAAGATTACGAAGGGCTCGAAGGAAAATGAACGTCACGCCAAGGTTCCGTGCGCGGTGTGCGGATACACTAATCATAAGACGACGGAGTGTCGGTTTAGTAACCTTGTGTGTAAAAAGTGTAAAGTGAAGGGCCATTTGCGTAGGATGTGCACAAAAGTGAAGTACGTAAATTTGGGCACCGAGAACGAGGGCGATGATGACGGTAAGTTGTATAATATTCGCTCAGTTCGTGGAGAGCCTATGGTGGAAACGGTAACTATTTATGGCATAGATTTTAAATTTGAAATCGACAGCGGAAGTGCCGTTACCGTTATCTCACAAAATATGTACAAAACACACTTTGATGATGTACCTTTACAGCCGACGAATAAAAGACTACATAGTTATACCGGGGAGAGGATTAAGTGCATAGGAATGATTCCGCTACCCGTGACATTCGCGAAAAAAACACTCTCGCTAAACGCATACGTAGTCTGTGATAACGGACCCGCACTGCTGGGAAGGGATTTCATTTCGTTGTTTAACTTACAGTTAACCCCGGTACTTTATTGCAACGAAAGTGTAATAAAAAAATTATACGAGGAATATCCTCACCTCTTCTCGGATAAACTCGGATGTTATAATAAAACTAAAGTTAAGTTAACATTGAAGGAAAACTCTAAACCGATTTTTATTAAGGCGCGACCGATTGCGTTTGCGTTGCGAGAGAAGATCGATAAAGAATTAGATCGGCTAGTCAATTTAGGGGTCCTCGTGCCGGTTGAACACTCCGATTACGCCTCACCTATTGTTCCTGTATTAAAACGAAACGGCACCATTAGGTTATGTGCAGATTATTCGGTGAGTATAAATAAACAGCTGGTCGTTGAGCAATACCCGTTACCTACCGCGAACGAGTTATTTTCCAAATTGTACGGTGGACAAAAGTTCACCAAACTCGACCTTTCAATGGCGTATAACCAATTTATGCTCAGCGAAGACTCACAGGACATAACATGTATTAATACTCACCGGGGGTTGTACAAATATACCCGGTTAGTCTATGGCTTGACATCCGGTCCTTCAGTGTTCCAGCGTGCCATGGAGGGCCTGCTGGCGGGCATGGACGGCGTGTTGTGTTTGTTAGATGACGTTCTGATCACGGGCAGCGATGAAAAACAACACGCGAACCGACTCCACGCAGTCCTTAAGCGGTTGGAATCTGCAGGGTTAACTTTACAAAAGGAAAAGTGTGTATTTTTCCAGGACGAGGTAACGTATCTAGGATACGTCATAAGTAAAGATGGCTTAAAAAAATCGTCGGATAAAGTAGAAGCAATGGTAAACGCACCAGCACCAAGAAATGTAAGCGAACTGCAGTCTTTCTTGGGACTGGTGAATTATTACAGAAACTTCGTTCCTGGAGCGTCAATAGTCCTTCGTCCTTTGTACGATTTATTAAAAAAAAGTATTAAATGGCACTGGTCAAGTGAACAAGAAAATGCATTTAATACAATTAAACTACTTTTAGCGTCTGAGCAAGTTCTAACGCATTTTAACACTAATGCGAAGGTAATTTTAACAGTGGACGCATCTCCAACCGGGTTATCCGCTATTTTGTCTCAGATTGAACCGGACGGAAGCGAGAGACCCGTGTCCTTCGCTTCGCGTAGCCTTAACGCGGCCGAAAAACGCTACTCACAGATACAAAAGGAGGCTACGGCTATTGTGTTCGGGGTACGTAGGTTTCACCAATACCTTTACGGTAGGTCCTCACCTTTCGTGTTACGTACGGACCACAAACCCTTAACTAGTATTTTTCACCCGGAACGAGGCATTCCCGAGGTATCTGCAAATAGGTTACAGAGGTACGCTATGTTTTTAAGCGCTTATAATTATGTAATCGAATATGTTCGCAGCGCTGATAACAGCGCGGATTATCTGTCGCGAGCTTGCCTACCGCCGCGGGGGCGCGGGGAGGAGAGCGATTCTCAGGAAGACCCGCGCGCCAACTGGGACCGGGCTGCATATATATGTTTCGTGTCGGAAGGTGATTTACCAATATCAGTTAATGAGCTTCGCAACGAAACTAGCAAAGATGTCATTCTCGATAAGGTTATTAAATATACTTTAATTGGCTGGCCTCGCAAAGTAACCGATGTTAAAATTAAACCGTTTTATTTGTGTCGTACACAATTATCTATAGAAAACGGTTGTTTGATGAGGGGTCATAAAGTAGTTATACCGGAAACATTGCGTGGGAAAGTTTTATCGGAACTTCATACCTCACATCTAGGTATTGTTAAAACGAAAGCTGAAGCACGTTCAAGGTTATGGTTTCCAGGCATAGACGAGGCAATTGAGGGAATGATAGGTTCATGTGACGTATGCATCCGTCTACGACCGTCGCCGGCGCGAGTTCCTATAGTACACTGGAAACTACCCCCCACGGTGTTTTTTATGATCCACATAGATTTCTTAGGTCCGATAAACAATCGTACATATTTAATAATTGTGGATGCTTACACAAAATGGGTGGAAGTTTATGACATGGGAGGGTCGACGTCGTCTATCTCCGTCATAGATAAGTTATGTGACTATTTTTCAAGGTTTGGGTTGCCTGCGATAGTGGTCAGTGTAAACAAACGTGTGTTTCTGCTACTACAAGTCCCGTGAATAATAACACTTTGACTATTATATTTGATAATTTATTAAGTAACACTTAAATGTAAGGTTCTCTTAGTGACCGGTAAGGATTCAATAATTTTCTTAACAACCTCGTACTAAAAAACGAACAACCAATGTTGCCAACAAAATAACATTTTTCATATTGAAATATATTTTTTACTTAATAGTATGATTTACTTGTTAATTATTATTTAGATATGTATAAGAATTACATAACATCATTTAAAATATACCCGATAATATCAATAACAATATAAGCGGTTAATTACATTACTTAAACGTGTTTCATTTCCACCCTCAAATGTCAATCATTGAGTTCTAGTGGCTCGTACCCACGTATTTGCTAACATTCGGCCTTTTCTGACATCGCAAGCGTCCTCGCGTTAGAATACTTAAATTAAAAAAAAAAAAAAAAAATATCATCCACACATCAACAGATTATATCTCGAAAGATTAATTATTCCAATAACATACAGTACTCATTTTATTTTACATTGAACATAGTCTCAATTCTCAATCACTTGTTAATATAACTTAAGTTCCTTTTCAACACACGGTAAGTATCTCTGATACTTATCTAGTAACGCCACAAAGGGCTAGTACTTACCTGAGAACGCCACAAAGGGCTAGTACTTACCTGGGAACGCCACAAAGGGCTCAGTACGCCACAAAGGGCTAGCAACGCCACAAAGGGCTAGTAACGCCACAAGGGCTAGCAACGCCACAAAGGGCTAGTAACGCCACAAGGGCTAGTAACACCACAAAGGGCTAGTAACGCCACAAAGGGCTAGTAACGCCACAAGGGCTAGTAACGCCACAAAGGGCTAGTACTTACCTGGGAACGCCACAAAGGGCTCATAACGCCACTAAGGGCTAGCAACGCCACAAAGGGCTGGTAACGCCACAAGGGCTAGCAACGCCACAAAGGGCTTTTAACACTACAGACATCAGTAACGCCACGCAGGGCTATTTAACACACACACATCTGACATAGAACCATAAAAATCATCAATTTTATCTTTTATACATTTTTATTAGAATACGCGATATTAATCAGATTGAATACGTTTACGTCAACAGACTCTCTGCGTCAGAATCGCTCTCCATGGGATCATTTCCGAACACCAACCAAGGGTGAATCTTATCTACTGCAAAAACCGATCTGTACATAGATTTACCATTCTTTTTTGTAATAGGCGTGTCTTCGACCTCATACCTGTCATTACCTAAAACCTTAGTAATTTTGTAGGGTCCGCTACATTTAGGCTGCAACTTCCTACTTTGACCGGTTGGGTTACTCAATTCCCTCTCGACACGCACAAGATCTCCAACATTATACATACGTGGATACTTTCTCTTACTGTCAAAACGTTCTTTTTGTTTTCCTTGTTCGATACGCATCCTTTCACTGGCCTCAGCCCGCATGACGTCAGGATTCACATATTCCTGAGCTTCTGAAACTATCTCGTTCATTACACCATCAGAACTACCTGTGGGGTTTAAGCTAAATAATAGATGAGCTGGTGTTTTATTAGTGGCTTTGTTAATGGTATTGTTGAGCCCCCATTGGACCTTCGGAACACAATCGTCCCACTCATTATCAGGTTTGCCATGGTTCATTGACGTAAGTGCGTCTAAGATGGAACGATTGTAGCGCTCAATTTGACCGTTGGCGCGAGGGCTAGCAACAGCGTTTAATATATGAACAGATCCCTTTTCTTTTATATATTTTTCAAAAGAATGACTAGTAAAACTAGTTCCTCTATCCGTAATCAAGCGTCTCGGTACAGCAAATAAGCTAAAATATTCTTCAAAGACGTTTATAGTGGTACTAGTCTTACAATTTTTAACAGGTTTTATGAATATAAATTTAGTAAAAGAGTCAATTATTGCTAGTATGTACGAATTTCGCCTCTTACTCATAGGAAACGGACCGCAATGATCCGCATGTAAAGTGTGAAACGGTCTGTCAGGTTTTTGAATAGGGTGTAACAAGCCTTCCTTAGGACCGCCAGGTACTTTGTTATATGCACAATGCAAGCAAGCAGCGCAATACTTTTTAATAAACCGCCGCATCTTTTGAACCAATAAACCTTGCGTATTCTTTCGTATGTTTTTTCGTACCCAAAGTGCCCGACGTCATCATGATGGCTTTTAAGTATCTGCCATCGTACGGACTTTGGAACAACCCATAGCAAAGTCACAGCGTCGTCCTTCTTAACCAAACGATACAGCCTTTCATTCTTATATACAAAGTTATTTTTAATATCTATCATTGTTTTAGTTTCAGGGTCTCTTAAAATTCTTACGATTCTTTGTAATTCGGGGTCGGATTGTTGTATAGTTTGTAACCATTTATCATCAGTCACGATATTTGAATCCGCCGTATCTATATGGAAGACGTGACAGTCGTCATCACGACATGGTGGATTTTCTGCTGCTATAGCGTTTCGACTTAGGGCATCTACATGAGTCATTTTTGTGCCAGCTCGATATTCTATATCAAAATCAACAAATTCTTGCATCGCCATCCACCATCTCGCAACTCTTGGAACTAAGTCTCTCTTAGTCATGGTGCAACGAATTGCATGACAGTCAGTTACTATTTTAAACTGACTACCAAGCAAATACACTCTAAATCGATTCAGTGCAGTTATCACTGCCAGGGTTTCCAACTCGTAAGCAGAGAATTTTTGTTCCTCCGGTGAGGTTTGCCGACTATAAAACGCGATAGGTTGGAGACCCTGACCAGCATCCTGCAGTAAAATGGCTCCAAGTCCCATTTTGCTCGCGTCTGTGTGAACCTCTAACCGTGCATGAGGTTCATACAAAGCTAAAACAGGCCTGCTAATCAATATATCCTTCAATTTATTGAATGCAGCCACCTGTTCAGCTTCAAACCGCCAGGGCTCGTTTTTCTTTGTAAGAACAGTAAGGGGTCTAGCTATCAACGAGAAATTGCGAACAAACTTTCGGAAGTAGCTCGCTAGCCCTACAAACTGACGGACCTCATGTACGTTTTTAGGTGTGGGGAATTTCTTGACGGCGTCGATTTTAAACGATCCCGGCCTTATACCTTCTCTAGAGATTTCATAGCCGAGATATTCGATACTGTCTTGAAAGAACACACACTTTTTTAAATTTAGCGTGAGTTTAGCTTTACGGAGCATGATGAAAACATTTTCAAGCTTTTCAAGACCCTCTTCGATTGATCTCGACGGGACTAAAAGATCGTCCATGTACGCAAGAACCAGTTTCTGACCAACGCCATTGATCATCGAGTTTATTGCGCGCTGAAAAACACTTGGAGCGTTCGCCAGCCCGAACGGCATCCGATTAAACTCGTAGAGGCCGTCCGGGGTGACAAACGCTGTCAAGTACTTACTGCTCTCAGAGACAGGTACTTGGTAATACCCACTAGCCAAATCAAGGCTAGTGAAAAAATTATTACCGCCGAGACAATCTAATTTATCTTCAATGCGAGGTAATGGATATTTATCTTTGATGGTCTTCCGGTTCAACGCGCGATAATCGACACATAGGCGTTTCTGTCCATTTTTCTTGCTGACTAACAACACAGGGCTTGCGTACGATGATGAACTTTCCCTGATAATACCATTCTGAAGGAGATCTTCTATAATCACGGACAATTGCTCTTTTTCTTTAAGCGACATACGGTATGGGTTGTAAACTACAGGGTTGTCGTCTTTAAGTTGAATAACCATTTCGACTAAATCAGTTTTACCTAGTTCAGACAGGTCTAGTGCAAAACAGTCACGGTACTTTGACAAAAGCGTGTGAAATACTTCACGTTGGTTTTCGTTCAGCTTTGTTCCTAATACGACATCTTCTATTGGCAATGCTTGCTTAATTTCATCTGTGACTGTAGTTAATCTTACCGCTGGTTCATTGATTTCCTCGTAGCTACTTCCCCTAGCTAGCACCTGGTTCTTTTTAAACTTCAACTCTGCTTCAGCTACATTTGAAATCATGACGAAACCTTGACTATTGTTAAAACTATATAACCCAGGCAAAACAATATAATCTTTCTGCGGTGTATTGCAAAATGCAGCAGGTATATAGAGTGATCCGGTAAAACTGCTAGTAGTGCTCACTTCTATAGGTGAGGTGAAGCCTGCCTCAATTGATACTTCGGTGACTGTATTGAGCGCATACTTTACATCTGGTTGATTACAACCCTCCCCTGGAGCTCTATAGAAAGTCAAGTCCTTTGCAGTTTTTATAATTACAACGTCTGGTAATTCTGTGAACGTTTGGCCTATCATAACGTCACTTGGCAAGAGATGATCTGGTACGACAACAAAATCGACTGCACTTTCGACGTCATCAACATTTAAGGTACCGCTCACCAAACCTAAAGGTCGAACGGTCGAGTTGCCAAATCCTCTCAAATTTGGTATTTTGTCAGGACATTTCCAAGTACCAAATATTTGTTTGGCAGAACTTTCCCTGATTAGGGTGCATGAACTACCCAAATCAACGAACGCACGAGTAAGTACGCCCTCAAGCCTGACATCCTTATAATACTTTTCGCTTTCAAGTTCCGATGATTGTATATGGGGTATTTCAGTATCACTCGTTTCGATACGTCTAACGTCTTTATCATCTGATGATGGAGCAGGGAGTTGCAACAAACCGCCACTATTTGAATGATTTGACGAATTTATGGTCATCCGATTACGACACTCGCTAGCCATGTGACCCGCCCTACGGCAAATGTTACACTTCTTCATAGGTTTAGTGCATCTAGACCGAATGTGCCCGAGTTCTCCACAGTTGTAACAAACTATTTCAGGTTTCACTGGCTCTATACTAGTATTCGTTGCATTCGTGGCGTTTTGATTTGTTCTGGGATCTTTGTTCCATGGTTTACTGCGTTTTTGTGACATTAAATAATTATCGTTTTGAGACAAGGTTCGCAAATATGAGAATAATTGTTCCGGTTCCTCAAAACGGCACGAATTTGCACTCATCCTAACAAACTTGTCGTCTATCCCATGAACTAAACATCCTACGGCCTTACGACCCGTCACATCACATTTGTTTATCAAAATCATTTTTTCGTAATAGTACACGTCTAATGGCTGCCCAACTCTACAACGTACATTAAGCATTCGCTGAAGGAGATCGCCATAATTTTCCGTCGAGGGAAAAGCTAATTTTAACTTTTCCACCCACTGAGGCCAAGTATACAAAAGGGATGGAAGTCCTTGATACCAACGTTTCGCTAAGCCAGACAGTTTAGGTAAAGCATAATGACATGTCTGAGTATCTGTCCATGAGTATATTTGAGCGCACTCGTTCACCTTGTGAATCCAGCATTCGATATTTTGGGCGCCATCATTAGGGTCATACTCAGGAACCACGTTAATGTGGGCGGTGTAAGCATGACCTGGCAAAATATTACCTACTGCGACACTACTTGCACTTGATTGGCTCGCCTCAGAATTGTTGACAGCATGATTAGCTGCATGATCTTTGCTAGTACAACCGCTTGCTGGCAGGGGCGGAGTGAAACTTTTATGCCCTACTCTAATCTGATCATTTCCGGCTTTATTCGTCATATCATTTCTTCGCTTACTCTTGTGATGGGTATGTCTCTTATGTCGCCGACGCGGTGGCGAGGGCGAGGCACTCGAACTACGTGATGATACACTAGACACACTTCTGTCCGATGAATAAGAATAACGACGATGATGACGTCTAGATAAGTGACGCTTACGTGATCTGGACGCTCTATTATTTGATCCCATGGTTAGCAATTCTGTTAATTATACTGGCACAATATTTTACTAATTGCCTTGCAACAACCTTACTACGTTACTCACAAAACAAGCATAAATCACACGATTATCCATGTGATGTTAACCATAAAATACATTTGCCTCTTTATTTTTTAACGTAATTAATCAAACACATTCATATTTCAAAAATACATGACACGTCTATCTATTAACGTTATGATATCCTGTAACTTTTATTTGTAGCCTAAAGAATTTACCACATCAACATTTCAATGTATTTATATATCACGCAACATTAATTTCCATTGTAAACAACAATCGTACTTAACTACTACTGTCCTTTAAATATCCTTTGTACAGCCAACATTATGCCAGCCGAAACAAAGGATTTTTTTTTTGTGAATCAATTTTACTATGCGATTACTTAGTAGTGAACACTTTTATAGGAAATCAGTTAATCCTCGAACAACTCACAAGTATCTCACGTCTGATCACTTCACTTTTCACGGCATCAAATCATAACAAGACGCGAAATCACCAATTATGGGTAAAATTCAAATCACTGACCTTTTTCCGGGGTCAAATACCTCGGTTCCCGGCGACGTGGGCTGCTCTTCCAGCAATATCCCACTTCTGAATTGTAAACAAACGTGTGTTTCTGCTACTACAAGTCCCGTGAATAATAACACTTTGACTATTATATTTGATAATTTATTAAGTAACACTTAAATGTAAGGTTCTCTTAGTGACCGGTAAGGATTCAATAATTTTCTTAACAACCTCGTACTAAAAAACGAACAACCAATGTTGCCAACAAAATAACATTTTTCATATTGAAATATATTTTTTACTTAATAGTATGATTTACTTGTTAATTATTATTTAGATATGTATAAGAATTACATAACATCATTTAAAATATACCCGATAATATCAATAACAATATAAGCGGTTAATTACATTACTTAAACGTGTTTCATTTCCACCCTCAAATGTCAATCATTGAGTTCTAGTGGCTCGTACCCACGTATTTGCTAACATCAGTGATAACGCTACATCGTTTTGTTCGCACGAATTTAACACATATTGTGAGATAAATGGTATACGGCACGTGACGTCACCAGCATACCATCCGGCCAGCAATGGCCAAGCCGAATGCATGGTGAAAGTAATTAAGAAAGGGATTAAAGCTAGCCTGTTAACATGCCATAATGCACGAGACAGCAAGATTAAATTGTTGCAATACATGTTTAATTACAGGAATTCCGTTCATTCCACCACAGGATATTCACCAGCTCAACTCGTCTACGGACGCAAACTAAGGTCGCGGTTAGATTTACTTGATCCCGTTACACCGTCGCCCTCGCCCTCGTCGATCGCCCTGGCTAATGACGTCAACGCCAAACAGTGTTCGCAGAATAATAGACTTAACAGGAAGAACCAACAAACGTTTGTGCCAGGTGAACACGTTCTATATAAAAAGTTTGTTAATAAAAACAAGTTCACTTGGTGTAAAGGTGTGGTTGAAAAAAAAATGGGAAAAGTTATGTACTTAGTAAAAAACAGTTCAACTTCAATGTTTATTAAAACACATAAAAATCACATGCTTAAGTATAAGGGTACCGCAAATAACTGGGACCACCATGGAACATATGATGGTGACTTACTTACGGACTCCTTACTCGCGCCAAGGTCGCCGCCGCTGGCGCCGCCGCCGCCGCCGCCGCCGCCACCGCCAGCGCCGTCGATACCGTCACCGACGCCGCCATCGCCGCATCCACCGCTACCGCCGTCACCGCCGCCAATGCCGCCGGTACCAACTCCAGAAATTGGGTCACTGTCTTCGCAAGCAATTTCGGAACCATTGCAATTGCAACCCTTGGAGTCATCAGATATTGCCGCCGAGGGAGAGGAAGGAGACAAGGGTGCGTCAAGCACAGATGACGATGAGGAATTCCACGAAGCAGTAGAGGAAGGTCAAAGAGACCCAGACTGGCAAGGTGGGGCTGGCAATACACCAGCATTACCGACAAGGGTATTGCGCCAGCGTACAAACCTTAATTTTAAGAAATATTTTTAAATAGAGGGAGGGAGTGTTACGTATGTGTGCGTGTGGCTGCGTCCACACATTCTAAGATTAATAAAGAGTGCGCTATCCAACGGCCGTGGTTTCACTCGTCTACCCCGTATTTATCAAGTAATATATCACAGGAATAGTTACCGCATCAGGAGCGACTCTCTTCAGCGGTTTAGCGCCGTGCAGGTGGCCAACAGGGACTGCTCCACCGTGCAGCCGTGGACCTCCGACCCGACGGCGGGTCCTCGCGGGTGCTCAGTGTGCCTTTTACTGGCATCTTACCGCGTCAATAGTAACGCGTTTTAGCGACACAGCGGAAAGCATGAGTTTTACCGGATACCTTTTGGTCTAAGCAATGTACCATCAGTAATATATCACAGGAATTGTTGGTATTACCGTATCAGGAGCGACTCTCTGCAGCGGTATGGCGCCGTGCGCGGGGCAGGCGAGGCTCTGCGCCGTGCAGGCGGCCAGCAGACACTGCTCCACCGTCCAGCCGTGGACCTCCGACAGCGGTTCCTCGCGGGTGCTCAGTCTGCCTTCTACTGGGATCTTACCGCATCAGTAGTAACGCGTTTAAGCGACACAGCGGAAAGCATGAGTTTTATCGGATACCTTTTGGTTTAAACAATGTACCATCAGTAATATATCACAGGAATTGTTGGTATTACCGCATCAGGAGCGACTCTCTTCAGCGGTTTAGCGCCGTGCAGGTGGCCAACAGGGACTGCTCCGCCGTGCAGCCGTGGACCCCCGACCCGACGGCGGGTCCTCGCGGGTGCTCAGTGTGCCTTTTACTGGCATCTTACCGCATCAATAGTAACGCGTTTTAGCGACACATCGGAAAGCATGAGTTTTATCGGATACCTTTTGGTTTAAACAATGTACCATCAGTAATATATCACAGGAATTGTTGGTATTACCGCATCAGGAGCGACTCTCTGCAGCGGTATGGCGCCGTGCGCGGGGCAGGCGAGGCTCTGCGCCGTGCAGGCGGCCAGCAGACACTGCTCCACCGTCCAGCCGTGGACCTCCGACAGCGGTTCCTCACGGGTGCTCAGTCTGCCTTCCACAGAGCCAATGCGGGATGAGGCTGTTGGGAAATTAGGTCATAACGCGTATGTGTTGAGATTCAGACAATGTTTTTGCAGCCTTGTCATTCGTAAGCGTATGTTATGCGACTAACAAGTTATCTTTTTGTGTGTTTTTGTGTTTTTGTTTGTGAGCGAATAAATGACTGATTACTGAGTTTATCGAGCGATAGGTAAACGTAACGTACCTGCATAATAACATTGTGCTACATAATAACATTGTGCTGCATAATAACATTGTGCTGCCTATGAGCAATAACAGTCTCGTTAACATATTTAAAACGCATGTGGAGTTCATGCGGCCACCCGTATAGAGATTAGTTGTAATAAATTGTTGCCGTACATGCCAATAGTTTGGGACGAGCTTCAGAACAACTATAATATTGGCAGGAGATTTTCATCTCTGATTATCATAATCTGAGTACTTTAATGTAATTTAAGTAGTGTCTGGTGTCATATCTGAAGTGTCGTGTCTATTTTGATGTCGTGTGACTTGATGTAGTATGAAATTTATTTATTAGACACTAAGATAAATCTTAGATACTAAATAATAAGCTTATGTACCATGTAATTTCTAAAAATTCACATGTAAAATAATGTATATTCATGATAATAATCATGATCAGAATCTATCTGACCTGCGGAGTCCGCACCGACCCCGCTGTCCTGGTCGGAGGCGCGCGAGTCCTGCGAGGCGCGCGCGCCGCCGCCCGCCTCGGGCCGCTCGTCGCGCAGCCCTACTCGCTGTAGCGCCTGCACGGACACGGAACAATACAATACAATACAAATACTCCTTATTGCACACCTCACACAAATAAAGCATTTAGAGATAAACAATAAAATAACATGTAGGTAGAGGTATACAACAGGCGGTCTTATCGCTGAAGAGCGCTGTAAGCGACAAAAAGACAACCTTTACAAACAACAATATGATTTATCTGATTAAAATGATACGCAGCAAGGTTTTTTTTAGTTTATTTAGAACACAAACAGTCACATAAACAAATATTATATAGGGTACAAATTTAAATAAGATTGTAAATTTTAGTACGCCGATCTGACTGACCTGTTCTAAATGCTCGGGCCGCTCGGCCGCCTCGTCCTCGTGCGCGGCGAGGCACTGCGCGCACGGCACCACGCGCGTGATGAGGCAGCGCCCCTCCGACGTGTGCACGAACCGAGTACCTGGCATCAAGTACGTGTCGATCAGACCCACGTTCTTTTAGAGTATTAGTTGCCCGCGTACGCAAAGAATGCAAGCAAACCCGCGGGACAACATAAAACCTATGCACATCCAGAAAGTCCTTTCTATACACACGTAAAAGAATTTTTGTAATCGAATGAGTGCAAAATTACAATCTCAGACTTTCCTCTTTATAATCATTATCCTTCCAGCGTTTTTCCCAGTTGTACCCTAAGCCCGGGTCCGCTTTGCCACCTAATAAAAAAGCGACTGCCATTTGACATTTCGACCCAGAAGGAAAACTAGACCTTATTCATAGGACCAGTTTTCTAAAGATGTTGTCCTCTTTATAATACCAGTATAGAAATGCTTTGTCTCGAACAGTGGTACTCACCAAGCGAGGGATACCAGTCTTCAAGCAGCAGGTCCACGTGGTCGGAGAGCACCGCCAGCAGCCGCGCCAGCGCCTCTAGATTAGGCTCCAGGCTGATGCTCTGTGAAAATAACAGTTTTACAAGTCTTTTTGGACAATTACAATTTAAGGGCATGCCATTTGGTATGCATGTGTTTCCAATTTAAATTATTTATTTTGCAACTTTATTACTCCGTCAAAACACCCGTTTTGGAACACTGCTTGGACAATTACAATTAAAAGGCATGCCATTTGGTATGATAGTGTTTTGATTATGACGGGTAAGGCAAGGCATTCTCCATACAAACGTTGTGCAAGTTTTTTTTCGTCGGTTTTGGCACTACAGAATATTCGTTTTTTTTGCTTGTTCATATTGAATTTACGCAGCACATGATGTTAAAATTTTGTTAGATATAAAAATAATGAAAATTAAAAAAATATAAAAAAAGTATAAAAATAAAAAATAATAACATCAGTGAATAGCTAACAGAAAAATAAGTATACTGACCTAAAAATTATATTTATAGCCCAAACACAAACGAAGAAAAACTTGCACAAAATTTGTATGGAGAAGGCTTGCCCTACCCGTCCCCTTAAATATTTATTTTGCTAGTCGAGTTTTTACTCATGTCTGATTTTCGCTCACCTCTGGTGGAAATTTTTCTTACCACTTGAGCTAGCAAACCTATTGAAATCGTCAGTATTAGAAGCAAACAGATACTTCGAACCTGGTAGTGATTCATATTGGTTGCCAGCAAATCTTTAGTTTCCCTACCTTCGAGGCTACCTGTCACCGACTGACCTGGTAGCCGGCGAGCGGTAGTCCGTCAGTGCGGCGCGCCACACACACGCGCGCCGGGAGTGTGATCTCTATGCTGGGGGAGCGGGACATCTCCAGGGTGCACCACGCTCCCTCCTGCCGGACCCGGAACCTGGATGCACACAAACATAACTATCAGCATCAACAAATAAGTTCCTATCAAAAAAGAATAAGACACTTTTTTGCCAGCCTTTTGCAGTTGTCCACCCCTTGTCAAGCAATGAGCCCTAACACATAATACATAATTATGCCAGTCATCTGTTGAATCACTTCAGTCAGTCAACCGCAGGACTAAACAGGAAATCTTATAAGTGCAGATTTGGTCCCTCAAGCCGGACGTACCTCAGGTCCCTGCCACACTCAGGGCTGTCTCCCAGCAGCGGGTCGTGCCTCGCCTCCCGCTCACGCGCCTCCGCGGCTACGAGTGAGCCCCACGAAAGCTGGAGCCCGGAGCGCCACAGCTTCCATGCCCAGTTCGGTTCGAGAGCTTTAGCGGTGGTAGCGTCCACCTCCATCTAGACAAATAAGGAAATTAATAAGTTTCGCGATGAGTAAAAATCTATGTTTAATCGGTTAGAGTATCTCGGGATGTACGACAGTAGTCTGTAGAGACACTTTACTCACGTCGGCCGGCAGCCGATATAGCATGCCGGCGGCGGCTTGCACGGCCGGGTCGGCGAGCACGCGCGAGCACAGACGCGCCCACAGCCCGCACGGGATGTAGGACAGCAGCCTGTAGAGACACTGTACTCACGTCGGCCGGCAGCCGATACAGCATGCCAGCGGCGGCTTGCACGGCCGGGTCGGCGAGCACGCGCGAGCACAGACGCGCCCACAACCCGCACGGGATGTAGGACAGCAGCCTGTAGAGACACTGTACTCACGTCGGCCGGCAGCCGGTACAGCATGCCGGCGGCGGCTTGCACGGCCGGGTCGGCGAGCACGCGCGAGCACAGACGCGCCCACAGCCCGCACGGGATGTAGGACAGCAGCCTGTAGAGACACTGTACTCACGTCGGCCGGCAGCCGGTACAGCATGCCGGCGGCGGCTTGCACGGCCGGGTCGGCGAGCACGCGCGAGCACAGACGCGCCCACAGCCCGCACGGGATGTAGGACAGCAGCCTGTAGGGACACTGTACTCACGTCGGCCGGCAGCCGATACAGCATGCCAGCGGCGGCTTGCACGGCCGGGTCGGCGAGCACGCGCGAGCACAGACGCGCCCACAGCCCGCACGGGATGTAGGACAGCAGCCTGTAGGGACACTGTACTCACGTCGGCCGGCAGCCGATATAGCATGCCAGCGGCGGCTTGCACGGCCGGGTCGGCGAGCACGCGCGAGCACAGACGCGCCCACAGCCCGCACGGGATGTAGGACAGCAGCCTGTAGGGACACTGTACTCACGTCGGCCGGCAGCCGATACAGCATGCCAGCGGCGGCTTGCACGGCCGGGTCGGCGAGCACGCGCGAGCACAGACGCGCCCACAGCCCGCACGGGATGTAGGACAGCAGCCTGTAGAGACACTGTACTCACGTCGGCCGGCAGCCGATACAGCATGCCAGCGGCGGCTTGCACGGCCGGGTCGGCGAGCACGCGCGAGCACAGACGCGCCCACAACCCGCACGGGATGTAGGACAGCAGCCTGTAGAGACACTGTACTCACGTCGGCCGGCAGCCGGTACAGCATGCCGGCGGCGGCTTGCACGGCCGGGTCGGCGAGCACGCGCGAGCACAGACGCGCCCACAGCCCGCACGGGATGTAGGACAGCAGCCTGTAGAGACACTGTACTCACGTCGGCCGGCAGCCGGTACAGCATGCCGGCGGCGGCTTGCACGGCCGGGTCGGCGAGCACGCGCGAGCACAGACGCGCCCACAGCCCGCACGGGATGTAGGACAGCAGCCTGTAGGGACACTGTACTCACGTCGGCCGGCAGCCGATACAGCATGCCAGCGGCGGCTTGCACGGCCGGGTCGGCGAGCACGCGCGAGCACAGACGCGCCCACAGCCCGCACGGGATGTAGGACAGCAGCCTGTAGGGACACTGTACTCACGTCGGCCGGCAGCCGATATAGCATGCCAGCGGCGGCTTGCACGGCCGGGTCGGCGAGCACGCGCGAGCACAGACGCGCCCACAGCCCGCACGGGATGTAGGACAGCAGCCTGTAGGGACACTGTACTCACGTCGGCCGGCAGCCGATATAGCATGCCAGCGGCGGCTTGCACGGCCGGGTCGGCGAGCACGCGCGAGCACAGACGCGCCCACAGCCCGCACGGGATGTAGGACAGCAGCCTGTAGAGACACTGTACTCACGTCGGCCGGCAGCCGGTACAGCATGCCGGCGGCGGCTTGCACGGCCGGGTCGGCGAGCACGCGCGAGCACAGACGCGCCCACAGCCCGCACGGGATGTAGGACAGCAGCAGGAGCCGGCGCAG
Source organism: Epinotia nisella (assembly GCA_932294315.1). Classification (NCBI taxonomy): domain Eukaryota; kingdom Metazoa; phylum Arthropoda; class Insecta; order Lepidoptera; family Tortricidae; genus Epinotia; species Epinotia nisella. Next base: position 221,335 of record OW028697.1, on the reverse strand, counting down.
CGCGCGCCCCGTGGAGCGACCCTCGACGCTGATGCTGCCCGGGCTGTCCTCTGGAACGTCGTCATCATCAGCCAAAAGTTCACTGATTCTAGCCCCCGATACAGTGACAATCGGAAAAGTGGCCGCCGTTTTGAACTTTTTTGTTACTTAACCGATTGCAGTGCATTCACCTTAATGTACATTAGGTCACATTAGGTATCAAATATCACGCAATACTTTTTTTCCTACAAGAGAGATTTTTTTTAATTCAATACATCATCCTTCGATGCTGATAGTAGTATCAACAAAAACCTCACTTTCTGCTTACTGGATAAAATAAATAAATCTAGTGTTTTTTAATTGTCTTAACAGGTCTATTCAAACACTGCAAGGTCATGTTCAACAGATTTTGTTTGTCCTTACTAACTGAGGAATGGTAAACAATACCCTCATTAGAAAAAAAAAACACGACCTAATAAATTGCGTACGTTAAATTACTTGCCACCATACCTGTTGCCACGCAATAATAACACTTATGGTGACAGGACAATTAATTACTTACTTTCGTTTATCTTAAATAACCTGCCCAAGAACTTATTACAGGACCTTACCGATGCCATTTTTAATCATGAAAAATGTAAGAAGCTACTTAAAAAGTACTACCTAAGTTTAGATGAATAAGTGTAGGTAAGGAATAAAATTGTAGCCAACTATGTCAATTTGTTATATAATAGGTAACTAACTTAAGGAACGCGGGATGAACCGCGATCTCGCCAACTATTGCCTAAACCATCCAGGTTTTAAATAGTGGCTTTATATGCAACACTGTAACTATTATAAAAAAATTGTATTAAAGAAATTTAAAAATAAGAGTAAAGTGTAGTGTACTGTGTATTCACTTGGTGTTTCAACCACTCACGTATAAGCGACGGCGAGTCGGCGCGCGCAGGCGCGGCGGACAGCGCGCGCGCGCGGCGCGGCGTGCCCCACGCGCGCGTGCGCAGCGGCAGCTGAGGGAGCTGCCGAAGTGACATTACGTGTAGATGCTTCCATGCAAGAGACGTCGAGGAGAAATAGCGCGGCGGGGACGATCAGGTGATCATTGAATACACTCAGAGGTACCATAAACACTTTGTATAGTAATATCCAAGGAAATTGGGAATGGGTGAAAATTTTAGAAGTGCCTGATTATTTTTTTGGTGATAGGAATAACCTTCCTTAGCACCAGAAAAAAGTTTCAGATTTTTCAGCTGCGTCAATTATTTTTGAAAAATACAAACAGTTTCCTCACTTACGTTTTGGGTCAAGGACGGCACTTTCCTCGATCCGTCTCATATTACAAAAAAAAAATCTTAAATATTTGTGTTAAACTGGCAATGATATTGACAGTTGCAGCAGCTATATTTGTCATTACCAGTATCAGTTTACCACAGATATTTAGGATATTTTTTTGTAATATAAGATGGATCAAAGAAAGTGTCTATTGACCGTCCTTGACCCAAAACTGTTTGTATTTTTCAAAAATAATTGACGCAGTTGAAAAATCTGAAACTTTTTTCTGGTGCTAAGGAAGATTATTCCTATGACCAAAAAAATAATCAGGCACTTCTCATACTTTCATCTATTCCCCATTGACCCGCCATCTTTATTTCTATAAAAATAAACATGTCTTGTAATAATGTAATCCGAAAAAAACTGTGTATTGAAAGTGCGCATTGTCGTTCCACCTTGATCACACTCTTACATGGCGACCCTGCCAGTGCGGCCTTATGCTACTTCTGATATCTCTGTCTCTCTGTAACCTAGTACTGGTTAAACCACTGAACCAATTATGAAATTTGGTATGCAGATAGTTTGTACTCCGGAGAAGGACATGGGATAGTTTTTATTCCGGAAATCATTCCCTAAGGGGTGAAATAGGGGACGAGAGTGTGTACGGAGGTACGGGGACGAAGTCGCGGGCAGAGGCTATACTTACAGCAGGCTCAGTAGCCGGCAGTAGCGGCGGCACCAGCAGCGTCCTGGAGTCCCAGCACAGCGCCAGTTCGAACTTGTTGAGCAGGCTCACCCCCAGGGACGAGGCTTCGTCCCCCCGCGCCAGGAGGGGAGACGCCTTGAACACGTGCGCAAGGTCCTCGATCTTCATTATGCCTGAGAGAAATCTTCAGTTTGCAACACAGCGGGGATGTTGATTGATAGTTAAATTAGCCTTTTTTATGAAACGTTCAAAAACGCTCTCAGATTCAGATCATAAATTTACATATAATTTACAAAGATTTATCTAATAAATATATTTGACATTTACATCATTACATTTTTTAAGAAACTTGTTAATTTACTATTTCACCAAATTGTTCTTATTTATGTGCGAGGAGCTCTGTCGTCAGCTTGGTGGTCAGGCCATCAGAAGGTAGGCATAGTAACTCCTAAACTACACAAGGTAAACACGTCGTGTTTGGACTCGTCCGTACCCTCTCAAAGAGAGTTTAAGGCCATGGCCAAACATCACAGTCGGCAATAAAAACTACCAAAATAGTATTTTATACAATCGTTACACAATGAGGGCTCTTAAAGTCGAGTACCGTGTTTAGGCCACGAGGCTTGCCGAGTGGCCTAACTAAGGTACGAGAATTTAAGAGCTAATTTTGTGACTATTGTATACGATACTTTTTATACGAGTCAACAGAAATAATTAAACAGACTTATGAAACTTATCTAATGAACATCTAAGCCTTGCTGAAACGAAGTGCAAGTCAGGTGCCGTTGGCTCAACGTCGTTGATGTTTTTTGTGCAGTAGTCAACGTAAAATTGTGTAAACGTAATCATACCGTTGTTGGCGAACGGGTTGATCTCCCGCACGGTGACCACGTGCGCCAGTACATCGCACAGCCACTGCGGCCGCAGGAAGTACAGCTGCTTGAGCGCTGCGTCGTCGTAGTGAACTAACACACCTAAACACAAAGTGACAGCGTTTGTACACGCACTATCTGATAGTCAAAACGTCTCAAAACGCTCTTTCAGTCTGAAGTTTGTAGAGCACACTAGTGACGTGTCAATTTTTGATCGTTATACTTTTGTATATTTAAAATATTGAATTGATACATGTTTTCTGATTGTTTTCGTAAGTTTTGTTTATCAAATGTAAAATCAATGTATTTACTTGTAATCTTGCAAAAATATATCTTGAATCTTGGAAACTGCAACATTATGTTTTTTACTGCCAATTTAACCTCGGGCAACTCTAAAAATACATTAATAAACGACATATAATCAAGTTAAAATCATAGTATTTTACCTCTAAAATGTATTATGAATAAAACTTCACAAGATATTTTGTCAAAAAATGCTATTCCCGATGAATTGCGTCTCGTTTTCTCCTGCGCGGAACACAAAAATGCCACGGGGAGTGGTTTACAAAGATCGAGGCTTCCTGTAACATATGGTGGTGTACAAGTTATTGTAAGCAACTGACCGTTCTCGTGCAGGAACATGGTGGCGTGGTGCAGCTCGGCCGCGTCCCGGAACATCCTATGCCCCTTGCTCTGCATGTACTGCGTCACCTGTCACCAAGGACCGGAAATAGTATTTTATATAATCGTTACACAATAAGGGCTCTTAAAGCCGAGTACCGTGTTTAGGCCACGAGGCTTGCCGAGTGGCCTAACTAAGGTACGAGAATTTAACAGCTAATTGTGTAACTATTGTATGCAATACTTTTAATCGATTTTAATCGATAGGCAACTGAAAATCTTAAAATAATAAGATTAAGTCTATCGCTGTATGTGTAAATTAGTTGATAAAAAGAAATAAACAGTTCAAAATTTAAAATTTAATTTTTTTTATACGAGTCAATAGAAATAATTAAAGAGACTTGGTATCTAATCAAAAATATCTAAGCCCTGCTGAAACGAAGTGCAAGTCAGAGGTGCGCCGGCTCGTTGATGTATTTTCTATTGGAATCAACGCGATGTCCTATTGGTCAATTTTATTATATTTCAGTAAAGGCGCCACGTGATTGGTCGAATTTATTTTAATTTTCTAAAGCGTTGTCTTATAATTTTTATAGTTGAGTTGGGAGCTCCATAGAAAAAATGTGGTTTTAGTTTAATGTACGAAGTCTTAATTCAAACATTAAAGTCGACGAGTACAAAAACCCTTTTTTGGGCTTAAGACTACGCGCGCACTACGGATTTTTGCCGTGCGTAATCCGTATGCGGATAAAATCTGTGGTTTACTGCAGATCCGCGCACTGCGGAAAAAAAAATATGTCCATTTAATTATAACTTTTTCAACGCTCTGTCAAAGTGAGAAGTTGTCAACAACACACTACGTCAACATGACATTTAGTGCGGAATTAGACCTTATGTGAATGTATGAAGGTATTGCACTGTACTCCTAGACAGGCAAATGTCTACAGCGTATTTCTCACCAGTCGTTTGTACTCCTCGTGGTTGAGCACCGGCTCGCGTAGCTCGGCGGCGAGTGACGTCACGCACTCCTCCAGCGCGAGATATGTCGCGGGGATGCGCTGCTCGAGCAGCGGCTCTTTGCTGCCTGGACATGTACTTTATTGTTATCGATGTAAGGTTCATTTTAACAATAGGTGTCCTTTGTGCACACACTATGGAAGAGAAATTCTCGGTGGATGTTTGTTGTTAAAGAATTTTCCATTTTATGTGTGTACTAGCTTCTGCCCGCGACTCCGTCCGCGTGGAAATCGTTTATATCGTAGCTCTATACAAACTTTCACCCCCATTTCACCCCCCATTTCCGGGACTAAAACTACCTCTATAATTAAATTTCAAATTAAAGGAAAAATTTAATACTCCGAGCCGGATTCGAACCGGCGACCACAGGCATACATAACTGAGCTATCGGAACAATCTGTCTCGGCCACGAAATCTTTCAATCAAAAATAAACCTCTATAATTGCCAAATTTCATCTAAATCGATTCACCGGTTTAACCGTGAAGAGGTAACAGACAGACAGACATATTCGCATTTATAATATTGGTATGGATTTAAAAATAGTGCACTTACCGGGCGGCTTGACGCTGTAGGCCACGGAGTAGATAATGTCGGCTAGCAGCCGGATGTTATGGCGCGTACTACACGATACCTGCAATGCAATATACAACTTAGTACTAAATTCCTTATCACGTCATTCGTATTAAGTTTTCGGACAACTCTTTTGTATTAATAGCTTGGGTCCTACTAAAGCACAGATACATGGGTGATGTGTGGCATATTCCTACTAAAGCAAAGATATATAAAGTGATGTGTGGTATATTCCTACTAAAGCAAAGATATATGAGTGATGTGTGGTATATTCTAACTAAAGCACAGATATATGAGTGATGTGTGGTATATTCTAACTAAAGCACAGATATATGTGTGATGTGTGGTATATTCCAACTAAAGCAGAGATATATGAGTGATGTGTGGTATATTCTAACTAAAGCACAGATATATGTGTGATGTGTGGTATATTCCAACTAAAGCACAGATATATGTGTGATGTGTGGTATATTCCAACTAAAGCACAGATATATGTGTGATGTGTGGTATATTCCTACTAAAGCACAGATATATGTGTGATGTGTGGTATATTCCTACTAAAGCACAGATATATGTGTGATGTGTGGCATATTCCTACTAAAGCACAGATATATGTGTGATGTGTGGTATATTTCTACTAAAGCACAGATATATGCGTGATGTGTGATATATTCCAAGTAAAGCACAGATATATGTGTGATGTGTGGTATATTCCAACTAAAGCACAGATATATGTGTGATGTGTGGCATATTCCTACTAAAGCACAGAAATATGTGTGATGTGTGGTATATTCCTACTAAAGCATAGATATATGTGTGATGTGTGGTATATTCCAACTAAAGCACAGATATATGGGTGATGTGTGGCAAATTCTTACAAAAGTATACCTCTATTGCAGCCGTAAATACAAAACTCAAAATCAAGATGGAATTTAGGCTGAGAATGCCTTTTTCTGCAAATGACCGACTTGATATGCTTATTTGGTATTGTGTATGCATTGTAATATTGTTCCTCCGAGTCGTGTTACCTCGACGGAGTCGGCGACGCGCGGCAGCCCCTTCTTGTCGGCGTCGGCGGCCTGCAGCAACGCCGACCGGATCAACCGCTGCAGCGCCGCCGGACTCTCGCTCTCCGGTAGTGTGCTCTACATAAACACTCGTGTTACCTCGACGGAGTCGGCGACGCGCGGCAGCCCCTTCTTGTCGGCGTCGGCGGCCTGCAGCAACGCCGACCGGATCAACCGCTGCAGCGCCGCCGGACTCTCGCTCTCCGGTAGTGTGCTCTACATAAACACTCGTGTTACCTCGACGGAGTCGGCGACGCGCGGCAGCCCCTTCTTGTCGGCGTCGGCGGCCTGCAGCAACGCCGACCGGATCAACCGCTGCAGCGCCGCCGGACTCTCGCTCTCCGGTAGTGTGCTCTACATAAACACTCGTGTTACCTCGACGGAGTCGGCGACGCGCGGCAGCCCCTTCTTGTCGGCGTCGGCGGCCTGCAGCAACGCCGACCGGATCAACCGCTGCAGCGCCGCCGGACTCTCGCTCTCCGGTAGTGTGCTCTACATAAACACTCGTGTTACCTCGACGGAGTCGGCGACGCGCGGCAGCCCCTTCTTGTCGGCGTCGGCGGCCTGCAGCAACGCCGACCGGATCAACCGCTGCAGCGCCGCCGGACTCTCGCTCTCCGGTAGTGTGCTCTACATAAACACTCGTGTTACCTCGACGGAGTCGGCGACGCGCGGCAGCCCCTTCTTGTCGGCGTCGGCGGCCTGCAGCAACGCCGACCGGATCAACCGCTGCAGCGCCGCCGGACTCTCGCTCTCCGGTAGTGTGCTCTACATAAACACTCGTGTTACCTCGACGGAGTCGGCGACGCGCGGCAGCCCCTTCTTGTCGGCGTCGGCGGCCTGCAGCAACGCCGACCGGATCAACCGCTGCAGCGCCGCCGGACTCTCGCTCTCCGGTAGTGTGCTCTACATAAACACTCGTGTTACCTCGACGGAGTCGGCGACGCGCGGCAGCCCCTTCTTGTCGGCGTCGGCGGCCTGCAGCAACGCCGACCGGATCAACCGCTGCAGCGCCGCCGGACTCTCGCTCTCCGGTAGTGTGCTCTACATAAACACTCGTGTTACCTCGACGGAGTCGGCGACGCGCGGCAGCCCCTTCTTGTCGGCGTCGGCGGCCTGCAGCAACGCCGACCGGATCAACCGCTGCAGCGCCGCCGGACTCTCGCTCTCCGGTAGTGTGCTCTACATAAACACTCGTGTTACCTCGACGGAGTCGGCGACGCGCGGCAGCCCCTTCTTGTCGGCGTCGGCGGCCTGCAGCAACGCCGACCGGATCAACCGCTGCAGCGCCGCCGGACTCTCGCTCTCCGGTAGTGTGCTCTACATAAACACTCGTGTTACCTCGACGGAGTCGGCGACGCGCGGCAGCCCCTTCTTGTCGGCGTCGGCGGCCTGCAGCAACGCCGACCGGATCAACCGCTGCAGCGCCGCCGGACTCTCGCTCTCCGGTAGTGTGCTCTACATAAACACTCGTGTTACCTCGACGGAGTCGGCGACGCGCGGCAGCCCCTTCTTGTCGGCGTCGGCGGCCTGCAGCAACGCCGACCGGATCAACCGCTGCAGCGCCGCCGGACTCTCGCTCTCCGGTAGTGTGCTCTGTACAAACGTTCTTCATTATTCCACTTCAAAGACTACACCAGAAATATCTTAGCTTAGCCTTTGTAGTAGTACCCTGTAGTGTCTCCAAGATCAATAGGACAGACAGATTAAACAAATTTTGAGCTCAATTTAATTTTGGTAATAAACCTAGTCAGAGTTTAGCAGTAACGCAATACTCTACTGCTACATAAACGCATATTGCTTGTATCAGCGCAACCTAACGTGTATAAATATTTAGGTATTATATTAATAAAGGATTCTATTAGACGCTCTTTTCATGTCTACTTATTGGCTTTGTGCCACACCTCCACCAGATTGTACGTTTAGTACATGGCGACCTTGCCATAAACGAACCGACGTCAAATCTCATATCTCACGGCAAACCTCTAATCCTTTAGTAAATCAAGAAAAATGAATAATTTTGTGAAGAGGAAACGAAAACTGAAGACAAAATATAAAAGTGTTTAAAAAGAAGAACTCGAAGTATGAAGAAAGAAGAAGAAAAATATTATAACGACGAATAGAAGAAAACAAAACGTTGCCCCTGGACCAGTCGCTAAATCATTATTTGCCAAAAGACAATTCACTACACAATCAGCTCACTTATACAAGTTCATAAATAACAAAATAAGCATATAGGTACCCCTTACAATTCTACAAAGCCAAGAAAGCTATAACTAACTGGCTAAACACAATTTATTACCAAGGCACAGAGTCACTTCTATTATACGACAAGTAACCTGAAAATAGAATCCTCACATACATAAATGAATCATGCACACACATTTACACACGCAAACACACGCATGCACGCACTCTCTCTCTCTCTCTCTCTCTCTCTCTCTCTCTCACACACACACACACACACACACACACACACACACACACACACACACACACACACACACACACACATACATACTCGAGTAATCGCTAAACGGTTGCTTAATTATTATTATTATCCCACCAAAAACATAAATGTAAAAGAGGAGAGCCAAGTTCAATACAAAAATTATGCTTGGCTGTGGGCTTCGCCGCAAAAAGAATGGAGATCTAAATGAGTGCCAAGTTATGCAAAATCCAAATATGTATTTATAGGAACAAAATAACATTATGAACAAGTATTAAACTCTATTTTTTTGCTTTATTGGATACCTATAACAATTGCTGTTACATATTTAAAAATATGAGATCTTAAAGTACAATTTAAAAAAAAAATGTATGCCCCCCCCCCCCCCCCCCCTATTTCTTAACTTTTTTTGTTTTTAAATTTTTTCCTACGCTTACGCACAATCATCCTTCTTGGTCATCTGGAAGTAGGTTAGGTTTAGGTACTATATGTCAGTCAATACTAAAATTTACGACATTTTGACCTTCATATCTTTATAACCGTTTGTGCTTCTAGATGGGATATAATTAAACACACGTAGTTTTATGTGTTTACGTTAAAGAGGTTTTGAGTTATAGAAGGGTCAAAAGTGGCACCAAGTGGTTCGTGTAATATTACACTCGGCGCTGGCTAGCCAGTTCCTTTGCTTGAACTTGGCTTGACACGCTGCCGCGTGTCTAGATCCATATATTCTTTTTGTTTCGTTTATACTCCTAAATTTATAATTTTACCTAGTATAATTAGACTACGTGTTAGTCGATTAGGTTAAAATCTATAATACCCTAGCTTATTGTTGGAAGAGCGGGCCCTCCTGATACAGGTATACTTTACTTACTAGGAGGTCCCAACCTTATATGATACAAAACTTGTACAGTTTAACCTAATAAACATTTTTCATTTTCAGAAGAACTTGAATAAAGAATATTAAAACATTAATAAGAAGAAGAAATAAGAAGAAGCAAAGAAAAATGAGAGGACAGAAAAGCGTTGACCAGGGTTTCCCGGCTCGGACCGGCCGTAAAATTGGCACTTTTATAAATAAATAAATATCGTGGGACAATTCACACCAATTGATCTAGTCCCAAACTAGGCAAAGCCTGTACTATGGGTACTAGACAACGGATAAACATACTTATATAGATAAATACATACTTAAATAGATATTAAACATCCAAGACTCGAAAACAAACATTCTTATTCATCATACAAATATCTGCCCCGACCGGGGATCGAACCCGGGACCTCTAGCTTCATAGTCAGGTTCTCTAACCACTAGGCTATTCGGTCGTCCTAAATCGTCGTCGTCGGAAATATCCTTCTTTTATTCTTTTTTTTAAATTGTTATTGCAGGATATCTACCTATCGAATTGCACACAATTCAAAATAACTTCCCTCGTAGGATCACTATCCACTTTAGAAAACCGGTCATCCTTCTGTTATGGTCCTTGATCCTTATTAGTAAGAACATAACATGAACAAAGTGTACTCACATTAGCGATCTGGTCGTAGTGCGTGGCCACGAGGATGACGGGCGAACCCGGTGCACGAGCTTGTATAGATCTGTTTACAAACATCACATTATATACTTACTTATTATATTTAAGTCGTTATAATACAGTATTTTATACAGTCGTTACACAATGAGGGCTCTTAAAGTCGAGTACCGTGTTTAGGCCACGAGGCTTGCCGAGTGGCCTAACTAAGGTACGAGAATTTAAGAGCTAATGGGGAATGGATGAAAATTTTAGAAACGCCTGATATTTTTTTTTGGTGATAGGAATAACCTTCCTTAGCACCAGAAAAAAGTTTCAGATTTTTCAGCTGCGACAATTATTTTTGAAAAATATAAACAGTTACCTCATTTACGTTTTGGGTCAAGAACGGTAAATAGACACCTTCCTTGATCTGTCTCATATTACAAAAAACTATCTTAAATATCTGTGGTAAACTGACACTGGTAATGACCCATATAGCTGCTGCAAGTGTCAATATCATTGCCAGTGTCAGTTTACCACTGTATGAGCCAGTTAGCCCATACACTTAAATATTGTGTTGGAGTGCGTTGAAAGAACGGAGAAGTTAAGTTAAAGTTAAACTGGTTTATTACTTTTATAGTTACAAAATAGTGATATTAATTGGCCGTTCCTTCAGTTGATGTTTATAGTATGAGAGTTAAGTTAGCACTAATCTAAATTAAGTTCATAATGTCATATTGTAGCGCGGCCTAAAGTAGGTCGCAACGTAAACGGAAAAATGTACAGTAGTGAGACTGTACAACCACACATATTTAATTATATTTTTTTGTAATATGAGACCGATCGAAGAAGGTGCCGTAACTGACCCAAAACATAAGTGAGGAAACTGTTTATATTTTTCAAAAAAAATTGACGCAGCTGAAAAATCTGAAACTTTTTTTCTGGTGCTAAGGAAGGTTATTCCTATCACCAAAAAAATAATCAGGCATTTCTAAATTTTTCATCCATTGCCAATTGTGTAACTATTGAATACAATACTTTTTATACAAGTCAATAGAAATAATTAAACAAACTCGGTATCCTAACGTAATGAAAATCTAAGCCCTGCTGAAACGAAATGCAAGTCAGAGGTCCGGCTACTCCGGCTCAAGGTCGTTGATGTCTCTTGTACAGTAGCCATCGTTACGAGCCATTGGTCAAATTTATTATAGTTCAGTAAAGGCGCCACGTGATTGGTCGAATTTATTTTAGTTGTCTAAACGGTTGAGTTTTTTTTTTCAGTTGAGTTGGGAGCTCCATGGAAAAAAAGTATTTGATTATAGTTTAGTGTACGAAGTCTTAATTCAAACATTAAAGTCGACGAGTACAAAAAAGTTATTAATTAATAGAAAACAATGTATCATTATTAAGTTGACAGCAATCGCACAACGAACCTGAGCCAGCCAATGGCCTCGGCGAGCCCCTTCCGTCCGTCGGTGACCTTCCACACCACCAGGTACAGCGAGCGCCGCGAGAGGAAGTACTGGTGCGTCGCGTAGTACCTGTTCAACAACAGGCATGTCTCAAACACCACAGATCAAAATTATTTATTCGCTTTAACACGCAAGTATAAAGAAATAGAGATATCCGGACTCCAAACTAGGCTGACTACATACCTCGCCGTGAAAAGGGTTTACCAGCCTCATAACTATATGTACTCGGCCGGTAATCTCTTTCTTCAGGGCCCCTGTAATAATGTACTATCAGTATACCATTGTCCTCGGCGATTTTCAGTATGGAATATTATTCTGATAATGGCACCAAATTGTAACCGCCCCCCACCCAGTATATGACGTTGCAAGCTCAGTAATTGGACTCGTAGCAGTCTCATGGTGACACTGAAGTTAGCTTAGGACTTGGAATATAGGCGATTATCGAGAATCAGCGATTGTAGGCCGAACATTGTGACATTCAGGCACGCTACGGTAGGGAAGTCTCACTCGCGCTGGCCGCCGAAGTCCCAGGTGCGGAAGGTGACGGGGCCGCGCGAGGCGCGCGCCGGCTCGTAGCTCCAGGCGCCGATGTCCACGCCCACCGTCGACATGTTGCGCCCGGACGCCTTGTTGCCCATGCGCAGCGCCCAGTGCTGGAAACATTAGTATTTTATAAGTAAGGTACGAGAATTTAAGAGCTATTTGTGTAACTATTGTATACAATACTTTTTCTACGAGGCAACAGAAATATTTAAACAGACTTGGTATCTAATGAAAATCTAAGCCCTGCTGAAACCATCAGATATATCAGAGCGGCGAAAGCGCTCACAAATATCTGAACACGTCTCTAATGCCTCGACAATAGAGACGTGTTCAGATATTTGTGAGCGCTTTCGCCGCTCCGATATATCTGATGGCGACTGTACCTAATTAAATTTAATTACAATCAATCAATTGGTATTAAATAAATCATGCATTTTAAATTTTATAGATTTTTATTCTTTGTATGCTAAGGCTGGCTTAGGATTGGTGAGCGATTGACGTTAGTTATACTTAGCGTTCGGATTATAATCATTTTTCATACCCACTGAATCGATTTACATGTTACCGATACTGCGTGCGTGAAACATATTCAACTTACTTCTGTGCCTTTCCTTCGGTACTGTATGGGAGACTCTTGCCTCAAACACTCCAGTAAACTGGTTTTGCCGATACCCTGAAACAAGTTAACCTTGTTAGTTTACGTGTTAAAGATGATGACGATTATGCAGAAGACGTATGAGGATATAATGATAATTTTGATGACATTGAGGCCTATTAGGATGATAATAACGGGTTTACTGTAGATGAAGATGATGACTGATGATATTTGTGACAACTTTGATGACATTGAGGCCTATTAGGATGATAATAACGATACTGCTGTAGATGAAGACGATGACTATAACAATGGTGATATCTGTGACAATTTTGATGACATTGAGGCCTATTAGGATGATAATAACGGTTCTACTGTAGATGAAGACGATGACCATGACAATGGTGATATCTGTGATAATTTTGATAACGTTGAGGCCTATTAGGATGATAGTAACGATGCTGCTGTAGATGAAGACGATGACTATAACAATGACGATATCTGTGATAATTTTGATAACGTTGAGGCCTATTAGGATGATATTAATGATGCTGCTGTAGATGAAGACGATGACTATAACAATGGTAATATCTGTGATTAGGATATTATTGTGATTCCATACTAATATTATAAATGCTAAAGTAAAACTCTGCCTGTTACCTTTTCACGTTTAAACCGCTGAACGAATCGAGATTATATTTGGTATGGAGATAGTTTTAATCCCGAGGAAGGATATAAGCTACATTGTATCCCGGAAGTCATCCCATAAGGGGGTTAAATGGGGGTGAAAGTGTGTATGGAGCTACGATATAAACGAGTTGCATGCAGACGAAGTAATGAGTATACCTGCAACCCCACCAGCATGAGCTTCATCCTGGTGTAGGCGCGCGCCTCCTGCAGCACCGACTTCAGGTAGCCCACGATGTCCATGCTCTTGTAGCGCCCGCACGCCACCATGGAGCCCAGCGGCTCGTGCAGCGAGCAGCCGCTCGTGTTCAGGTTCCACAGGCGCGAGAGCAGGCCCATTTGTGGAGGGAGGTCCGTTATTTCTGAGAGACATTTCAGTCTAAATCCGTTAAGAACATAATGCCATCAGTATAGTTTATCCTCGAAAGCACTCGCAGAACAAGGATCTTGAGAAGCGTTGGAAACGAAGATAGGTACGCAATAAACTGAATTCTGGTGGGTCAAGTTCGGGTGCCCTTTGTTTCCCATAATTTTGTTGTTCCGAATTTCGATGGTCAGAAGTTGATATCCATAAAATTTATAGACATATATATCAGTAGTCATAATTTTTGTTAAGTATAACGCTTAATAGTTCTAATATCAATGACCTATAATATTAAATCCTATAATCTCAAAAGTCATAAAATTGATGACTATAATGTTTAAAGGTCTATAGATAATTATTCAGAAATGTTGTAAGGCATTTATTTCAACGTACTAATGGTTGTTATTCATATCGTATTAACGCCTAAAGTTAATTATGTCTAAGAAACCAAATCTATAACATCCATAGGTATATAGATAATTACTCAGAAACATTTCTAGACATAATAAAACTACTATCAAACCTATCAAAATAAGCATAAATCGTCAAATAAACTTTTCTCTGAGATCAACCAATGCCAAGATAGTGGTGTATAAAGTTTTTCAAAGAACAACAAGAACAGGGACTTAGTGGCAAAACCGACTCGGATCGCGGATAGGTTAGAAGACGGAAGCGGGAGCTTTGCTCCCGCTTTCGTCTTCGAGGTTATTTTTTTATAAAAGAGCGGAAACACTTGTTTGCAAAAAATATTATAATTTTGCAACACAAACATTGTAGTTTTTATCCTACGCACTACTTAAATTGGGATATAAATCGTATGTCATTGCAATATTTTTGGATTAGTATTTTAAACAAAATTATACTGACTCGTACAACCACTTGGATACCTAGGTTCGTTAGTTCAAGAACAACAATTTATTTAGAACAAGAATTTTATACCTTCTTATAATTATTGCGAGTGTTTTTATTGACTGTAATATTATGAAGTCTGACACCACCCTCACATTAAATGTTATGACTAACTAACCACGTGACTACCCATCATTATGACCTGCGAAAAAAGACTTCACAACAAATTATAATAAGCAAGTTTATTGCCTTCAATAATATGAAATGGCATACCATCAGCACATTGAATGTTATGACTAAACAATTTTATGACTAACAATAATGATGACTTGCAAAAATCGGAACTCCAATTTATATTGTATAATTTTATGACTTTCGACAATATGACTTCTAACAATTATGTTGGGTAACGGTATGGACTGAAAAAATCGGAACTTAAATTTTATGGGAACCAATAGAGACCCGTCAAGTTCAGTCCAGAGCGATATCAGTCAGATGCTTATGCAAAGCTTTTACTTATTTATTTAAGCGTTGTTTATAAATGCGACCCTTAAGACCGCTCGCACATTACGGCCACTAGTTGACAACGCGAGCTATTCCCGCAGCTTGTGGCTCGATCGCGGCCACGAAACGCTCGTTGCCCGCCGATGCTATAAAAATATGTGAAAAAACTCGTCCGCAGCTTGTGGCGATTCAATGTGCGCCAGCTCTAAAGCGGAACCGTTTTGTAGGCTTTATAGCGTAGCAGTGGCCTCTGCTCCCTAATTATTTAAAATAAAAATCCTGGTCATGGCACCAAATTGAAAACGCAACCCCATTACTAGACCACTGCTTAATTTTTGGTCCAAAGGTTTCCGTGTAGTACCTAATTTAATTTAATATATAATATGTTTTAATTTAATTTAATTAATAACAATAATGATGTAATACTGTTATATGGACTACTATGTTTCCGGAATAAATATTTTTCATTTCATTTAGGACATAGTAGTTACTCCCACCTTTTTATAGAGAACTTATTGATTTCAAGAATGGAAACACCCCGTTGTGGTTTTCCTCAGGGATTACATTATATTTCCAGAAACGAATGTATTGCTTTTGCAAGAGTAGTAACGCGCATGTGAGCCCTCCAAAGTTTGCTAGCGTCCATAAGCTACGGTAAACATTTACCATCAGGCGGGCCGTATGCCTGTTTACCACCGATGTGTATAAAAAAGCTCAAAAAAGTATTCTGAGCAAGGCACCAAATTGTAAACGACACTCCAATCCCAATACATCACTTACCTTTAGGATATTAGTCAGGACCTACCTTTGTTCCCGCTGATATTGAGCACGGACAGATTGGTGAGAGCGTGTATGAGGGGAGGCACCGCTCGGAGCATGTTGCAGGACACGTCCAGCATCGAGAGCAGCGGGAACACCAGCCGCGAACGGAGACCCGCCATCGAGTTCTGAACAAAAAAAAACAGAATTTAGGCACTGTGACGCAAACGGGGCGAAATGAAAATCTACACTTCTCTTTCTTATTGGCATAGTATTCGTAAGACAGAAGCTACCGAGTAGCACGCGACGCGACGTTGCTGCAAGTGGTGACTCTAGAACTATCGAGAGAAGCTTAGAGCGAGCGACTGATCAAAGACTCGACAAAAAACATTAATTAGTATATAAGGTCACTCACCCATTCGTCGTCCTCGTCGACGTCGTCCCGCTCCGGCACATTGCCGTCGTCGTCCGTGGTCAGTTGTATACGCTCGAGCATGTTGTTCGCCAGGATCTGTACAAATTGTTTATTCGCTTGAATCGGGCTCGTCCCGCTCGGTTACAAGATTAGTAGGAAAAATCAGTCCCTAAAGGCTAAAGTAGTAAACGGCTACTGGGTTTTAAAGCGGGAGCTGAATATAAAAAAGTCACTGGAAGTCTTAAGCGCTACTTACCAAAGTCCTGAGTGAGTCGAGTCTCAAATGACTCCTAGCCGCGCACGCGCAGTGCAGCAGCTGCGCGCGCACGCCGCCGCCCGAGCGCGGCCGCGCGCGGGGCCGCGCCCCTCCCCCGCCCGCGCCCCCGCCCCCGCCCCCGCCCCCGCCCCCGCCCGCGCCCCCGCGGCAGTAGCACGCGAGCGGGTCGCCCACCGACGAACCGAAGCTCTCCACCTACACCCAGCAAAGCTGATGGTCAGGCCGACTTTCATACGAGTCACACGAAAATGGATCTTGATCTTCTTGCTATTACATTTAAAGTAGCCTATATTTTCTGAGATATAGTTACATGACAGACGTACAGATGTGCAAGTTGCTGAGTTTCCAAAAGATATGGGAAATTTCTCGAAAATTTCAAGAGGATTTCTCCACATTGTAAACTCTGTGATATACCTGAGATCTTATTAGGAAAGTTCCGCAATTTTGCAAACTTTCCGTCGGCACATCACTAGCCAGACGGAACCGCTGCATGAGGGTTTCTTTTTATGTTTCTAATACGAAACTCCGTCCGTACATGCGACAACATGTCCGAAAACTTTTAAAATAAATAAATATGTTTTACGTTAATAACGATTGATTTGAATCAGCGGTTCATAATTTAGTCAATTTAACACTTTTGAACTCCTCACTTCGCTCAGTATGCCATATTTCGCCCTGTCACGTACCTGGGGCAGGCTCGGCCAGCACGTGATCTCGTTGTGGCTCAGATCCAGTTGGCGGAGGTTCGTCGGGTATGACGTCACGTACGACATCGACCTGATACAAGATCTTTATTAGTTAAGATCCAGATACTCGATGAAAAAAAAATGCCTGGCCCCTGTCACCATAGGTAGTGATAAAAACTGAGAACATATAATTATTCATGAATTCATTGTATCTGAATCTTGGTCACGGCACCAAATGTAGAACTTTCTTCACCGCAGCATATATTGCAGTTTTTATCATTCCTGTTGATTAAGATCGACAGCAAATTTGATGTTTGACACCGCAATAAAGTATAAGCGGTACGCTTATACTTGTATAATGATTAATATTAAAAAAAACAAAAAAAGTAAGAACTCTATTTCGAAAGACTAGTTGAGCGACGCGGCGGTGTTACCTGAGCGAGTTGTAAGCCATGTTGAGCGAGGTGAGGCGCGGCGCGAGGCAGGCGAGCGCGGCGGGCACGCAGGTGAACTGGTTGTGCGACAAGTTGAGCGACGCGAGCGCGCAGTCGCCGGTTCCTGGTTCTGGGCGGGGCTCGGCGCGCCACGGATGCGCGCGCACCGCCTCTGAACATCTACAGACACAACATTATCAGCCTATTGTCACTCTGTTGGAATCGGTTAGTTGAAACAAAGGGGCTTTAGTCGATACGCACTCTGAAATTTCATTAAATAAATAAATAAATATAGTGGGACAATTCACACCAATTGATCTAGTCCTAAATGTTTCTCTCGCGATACTTTTACCCAATTAAAAATACTCACACGGCGTGCCCGCTGCGGTCGGCGAGGGCTGGCGTCGCGTCGTCCTCGGCGCTGTCGACCGACGCGCGGCTCGACGCCGACTGCTGGCTCGACACGGACGGCCGACTCGACACCGACTGCCGGCGTCCACTCGGTCAACAACACACGCTACATGTACTCACACGGCGTGCCCGCTGCGGTCGACGAGGGCTGGCGTCGCGTCGTCCTCGGCGCTGTCGACCGACGCGCGGCTCGACGCCGACTGCTGGCTCGACACGGACGGCCGACTCGACACCGACTGCCGGCGTCCACTCGGTCAACAACACACGCTACATGTACTCACACGGCGTGCCCGCTGCGGTCGACGAGGGCTGGCGTCGCGTCGTCCTCGGCGCTGTCGACCGACGCGCGGCTCGACGCCGACTGCTGGCTCGACACGGACGGCCGACTCGACACCGACTGCCGGCGTCCACTCGGTCAACAACACACGCTACATGTACTCACACGGCGTGCCCGCTGCGGTCGGCGAGGGCTGGCGTCGCGTCGTCCTCGGCGCTGTCGACCGACGCGCGGCTCGACGCCGACTGCTGGCTCGACACGGACGGCCGACTCGACACCGACTGCCGGCGTCCACTCGGTCAACAACACACGCTACATGTACTCACACGGCGTGCCCGCTGCGGTCGGCGAGGGCTGGCGTCGCGTCGTCCTCGGCGCTGTCGACCGACGCGCGGCTCGACGCCGACTGCTGGCTCGACACCGACTGCTGGCTCCACACCGACTGCCGACTCGACACCGACTGCCGGCGGAACCACTTGCTCAACAACACACGTTGTCAACGTCAAAAGTCATTTTAAAGATAGCGAAAAACATGTAAGATAAAAAAAAATATTGATACAAGCTTGAAGGAATGTGGATGGCTTCGGGGTGCGGTGGTCAGGTTGCAGACAATGAAACAGCGTGTTTCCTCTATCGTGTCTATTTGTCAAGTAAAAATATAATTATTCTAATAACATTATTGCAATGTGGTTTTTAATTATAACGCCCTCTGACGACTTAATCCTAAACTACTTACATAATCAGAAGGATGCTATGATAGGAATCAGTATGATTCTACCTAGATAAGCCATCTAGTGGTACCAGAATGGCAACCTAGATGGCGTTGTTATTAACAAAGCTTTCATTGCACATTTCGCTGCACGTTTTCTTAAAGGACCACGCATAATGAAGAGTTCCGTAACAAATATAGGTATCATATCTTCATAGGAAACTCTCCACGTATACACGTCATTTTGTTTATGAAAGGCAGTTTTTCAGCGATAACTCAAAAAAATTACGACTTTTTAATGTTTGTGTTGTCAATTTAAGTCGAAAGAATTCAATAAGGACTGTGTCCATGTTTTTCTCATATTTATCGATACCACAGTTGAAAACTTAGAAAGGGGTTATACACAATTTTTGAGACTTTCCGAACGTTGAACTCCCGTGTTTTCGGTAACGAAGACATGACCGCCAAAAGCAAGAGCTATCCCGATGTGGACTGTAAAGAACGAAGGCAACTTACGGAGTGCGAGAAGTTGAAGGAGGCCTGCGAGGCGGCCGGCGACGCGCCCGGCGCCGGCGACGCCTCCGACGGGGACGGCGGCGACTCGCTCTACACACAATATTATTCAGAATTAGAACCACACAACACTAAATACTATAGAAGAGGTATCGAGCGCGGTTTGTATCGGGAGCGGTGTCGCCTCATCCCCTCCACGTCGCCTACTACTGTGAGCGACTGCGCGGCGATCAGGTGACGAAAGCTGAGCGCACGCTCGAAGTAGTGGCGCGCGTGCCACGCCCACATCACCTTTCTATAGTATTTAGTGTTCTGTGATTAGGACACCCCTGGTACATCAAGCGTAGCTAAGAACCACACCAACAAACAAGATTTTTTTTTGCAAAAAACCCAAATTTGAATCTGTTCGTGCGTTTGGGACCTACAGTGCCACAGGCTATCTAGTCTTTGGCATAAAAATAGCTCCAGCAGTGTGCAGAGCTTACCGTGTCTCTAGCGGGCAGGTCTCGCAGATGGTTGAGCGCCGCGTTGAGGTCCCGCAGCGCGGGTGCGTCCCACACTCGGGGCGGCAGTGTGCGCAGCTTGTTGTTGCTGACGTCTAGTGTAACAGTGGCGACAGTAGAGTAGTACCGTGTCTCTAGCGGGCAGGTCTCGCAGATGGTTGAACGCCGCGTTGAGGTCCCGCAGCGCGGGTGCGTCCCACACTCGGGGCGGCAGTGTGCGCAGCTTGTTGTTGCTGACGTCTAGTGTAACAGTGGCGACAGTAGAGTAGTACCGTGTCTCTAGCGGGCAGGTCTCGCAGATGGTTGAACGCCGCGTTGAGGTCCCGCAGCGCGGGTGCGTCCCACACTCGGGGCGGCAGTGTGCGCAGCTTGTTGTTGCTGACGTCTAGTGTAACAGTGGCGACAGTAGAGTAGTACCGTGTCTCTAGCGGGCAGGTCTCGCAGATGGTTGAGCGCCGCGTGGAGGTCCCGCAGCGCGGGTGCGTCCCACACTCGGGGCGGCAGTGTGCGCAGCTTGTTGTTGCTCACGTCTAGTGTAACAGTGGAGACAGTAGAGTAGTACCGTGTCTCTAGCGGGCAGGTCTCGCAGATGGTTGAGCGCCGCGTTGAGGTCCCGCAGCGCGGGTGCGTCCCACACTCGGGGCGGCAGTGTGCGCAGCTTGTTGTTGCTCACGTCTAGTGTAACAGTGGAGACAGTAGAGTAGTACCGTGTCTCTAGCGGGCAGGTCTCGCAGATGGTTGAGCGCCGCGTGGAGGTCCCGCAGCGCGGGTGCGTCCCACACTCGGGGCGGCAGTGTGCGCAGCTTGTTGTTGCTCACGTCTAGTGTAACAGTGGAGACAGTAGAGTAGTACCGTGTCTCTAGCGGGCAGGTCTCGCAGATGGTTGAGCGCCGCGTTGAGGTCCCGCAGCGCGGGTGCGTCCCACACTCGGGGCGGCAGTGTGCGCAGCTTGTTGTTGCTCACGTCTAGTGTAACAGTGGAGACAGTAGAGTAGTACCGTGTCTCTAGCGGGCAGGTCTCGCAGATGGTTGAGCGCCGCGTTGAGGTCCCGCAGCGCGGGTGCGTCCCACACTCGGGGCGGCAGTGTGCGCAGCTTGTTGTTGCTCACGTCTAGTGTAACAGTGGAGACAGTAGAGTAGTACCGTGTCTCTAGCGGGCAGGTCTCGCAGATGGTTGAGCGCCGCGTTGAGGTCCCGCAGCGCGGGTGCGTCCCACACTCGGGGCGGCAGTGTGCGCAGCTTGTTGTTGCTGACGTCTAGTGTGGTAAGTGCGGGGAGGGAGAACAGCTCTGGTGGCAGTTGTTCTAGCCGATTGTCCTGACGAATTTATACTTTATTATACTTCGTGATTCGTCTTTCTAGATTAATAACCTGAAAATAAAATCTGAACAATATACTGATGTAGTTACGCATAGTAGCTACCACTACCTACACTATGTTGAGAAAAAAAATGTGGGTAAATACGTAAAACGTAAGATTGTGCTCAAAATTTGAGGGTAATCTGAGTTTTACCTCTGCTCACCCAGAGGCGCCCAGAGGCCGGGCTGGTTCTTCATTCGCATTTTAGTGCTTCACCACTCAACACATCTTAAATACAATTAAAGTTGAAGTTAACGGTTTTACATAAACTATTTGAAATTCATTCAATCCATTCCCTTGTGTACTCCGTTTTAGATCTTCGAATACATTACCGCGTTTTACAATGCCTAAACGCAAAAATTCAGATTTTGAAGTATTAAAATATTTAAAAAAGAGATTAAAATCACTAGAAGAAAAACTCAAAAATAAAAGTGCTCGTCGCCGCATTCGTGTTATCGAGGACTCATCTTCGTCGTCGGAAGCATCCCGGGATCCATCACCAACTCCGGAGAACATACAAGGTATAATTTTGAGCTTCTATGTAAAGTTTACTTTCTTAGAAAAAATCACGTTTCTCATAAGTGTAATATATGGATCATGAGTCTGGTAGGTGCTTACTGAGCAGTTTATGGGACTGTCTCGCCGCACTCATACAGCGCGCCGGTTGTTTTTGTGTAAGACGTGACCTACTTTTAAAATACACTCTGAGCAGTCTATGGGACTGTCTCGCCGTATTTGATAAAGTGCACCTTTTTTAAGAGATTGTAACATACGGACCTTGGCCTATTTTTAAAATGCACCTTAGCAGTCTGTCACGCCGCATTAAATAAAGCACGCCTTTGGACGTGTGTTGCACGTGGACCCTTGATCTACTTATAAAAATGCACCTGAGCAGTTTATGGGACTGTCTCGCCGCATTAAATAAAGCACGCCTTTGGACGTGTGTTGCACGTGGACCCTTGATCTACTTATAAAAATGCACCTGAGCAGTTTATGGGACTGTCTCGCCGCATTAAATAAAACACGCATTTGGTCGTGTGTTGCACGTGGGCCATGATTTACTAATAAAAATGCACCTGAGCAGTTTATGGGACTGTCTCACCGCGTTAAATAAAACACGCATTTGGTCGTGTGTTGCACGTGGGCCATGATTTACTTATAAAAATGCACCTGAACAGTTTATGGGACTGTCTCGCCGCATTTATTAAACAAGTTTTTGCAAATTGAGGGTCCTGATGAAATTTATAGAATGCACCCTGAGTAGGTAGTTTAGTTTATGGGACAGACTCACTGCATTTGATTAAAACGGTTGCGTTTTGTTCTTTGGGACCTCAACCTTACCAACCGTTATCGAGAATATATATAAGTACAGTTACGCAATATATTGCGAGAGTACTATATACATTACTATAACGGTACTATTTCCGCTTTTTAGACGGAGACATGTCGGATTCCGTGGAATCTCAAATTGACCCACCAACGGAGACAAATGCGCTGGAGCATACCCAAGATGACATCACACTAGTATTGAATAATTTTACAGACGCGGAGAAAGTGGACAATCCTCAGATTGACTCCACACCCGAGATAAACTCCGTTTCAGACTCGGCTCTCGACAGCATGATTTTGGATATCTTAGGAGATGATCCGACAGCGACAGCCGAATATGGCAAAGAAATCAATGATCAGCTCGCAAGCCGCTTTGATTATTTTGCCTCAAACGGACTCACCAAAGAGGCCTGTAAGGAGCTTAGCGAGAAGTACCTTGTACCGTCAAACTGCGTCCGAATTGGAGCGCCGATATTAAACGCAGAAATTAAGGCAGCGTTGCCTGAGAACCTTGTGAAAAGAGACAAGGCCATTGAGGCCCGGCAAAAACTTCTTGCTAAAGCAATTTCGTCCTTAGGTTCAGCTATATCGGACGAGCTTAGCATCACTAACAAAAATCAGGACTTACTAAAGAAGTTAATGGACACGGGTCGGTTGCTCTGTGACATCCAACATGCAGAATCAGTTACCCGTCGAAACTTCGCGTTGTACGCACTGAAACAGGACCTGAAAGAACATCTTTTCAATACAAAAATAGATAAATACCTATTTGGTGAAAATCTATCAGATGCACTGAAGATCGCTAAGTCTGTGTCCAAATTAGCGTTGAAAATTTCGGAAAAAATCAAATGATTTTTTTTCAAGAACTTATGAAACTTTCGTTTTTTTCCGTATTTTTCGGATTTTTAATGGAAAAAAACAATAAGAGTAATGACACAACTGTGACAACTGAACTGAACTGACACCGATGTCCTGTCCTACAACACCCAGGCAGTCACCGAGCTCATCGAAACAATCGCCGAGACGCTTCGGGACGACCCGCCGCCGCTAGACGAGGTAAAGACTGCTGGCCAGCTTGCACTTTACCATAAGCAGTTGGCCCTCTTAACGTCAGACCGGAACCTTCCATGGAACTCCTAACTTCTGTAGTTCAGAATCGATTCACATAGACACTGCTATAACTGAATTGCTATCTTCAGGGGCGGGGTCCGAATGTCTGCCACGTGAAGACTAGTTTTTATCAAGTTTCTCTTTGCGACCAAAACTGAACGGGAAAATGCGCTTCATATTAAATCTGAAAGAAATAAATAAGTTTATTAGTAGTCAGCATTTCAAACTAGAAAACCTGAGAACAGCCGTGAAATTGGTCTCAAAACATTGCTACATGGCGACACTGGACTATTCACTATTCACCCTAGCAGCAGAAAATACGAACATTTGCGCATGTGGTTATTGGTCTCAACATGCGCGGCAGTAGAGTATGGCCTACTCTATACAAAAGAACTAAAATGTAACAAGTTCCTAAACCTTAATGATGACGATAATTATAACACATACATGAACATCTCCAGTTCATTGTTACCTGACTTATAATGGGGGCTTAATGCAATTCAAAACTCAGCAAAAAACATATGAAGTGACTATTACGCCACTGTAATATTTTCTAGCGCCTCAACGACTGGGTGGGGTGCGTCATGTGATGAGGAAACAGCCAGCGGGCAGTGGTCGCACAGTGAGCGTACTCGTCACATTAATTTCTTAGAACTCCTCGCCGCCTTTATATGCTCTAAAAATATTTGCTAAAGATCTGACCAACTGTCAAATATTGCTCAGGATCGACAACTCCACAGCTATTTCCTACATCAACCGTTTGGGAGGTGTCCAGTATCCGCATCTTACCCAATTAGCCAAAGACATCTGGCAATGGTGCGAACGCCGTAAAATATTCATTTTTGCATCCTACATTAAATCTATAGATAATGTAATCGCAGACCCTGGATCTCAACGTGTATACCCTGACGTTGAATGGAAACTGTCAGATTCGACCTATAACCAATTAGTTGACAAATTCTGAACTCCCCATATCGACCTATTTGCTAGTCGCCTTAATAATAAATGCACCAAATATACATCGTGGCATAGATATCCTGACGCTTTTGTGATCAATGCCTTCACTGGACTGACTTTTACGCTTTCCAATGTTTCTCAATTATAACAAAAAACCCTGAAAAAGATAGTTAAAGACAGAGCCACAATAGTAGTGCCAGTATGGCCTACCCAGCCGTGGTATCCCGTTTTTCACTCGCCTGACGGCGTCAAACCTCATATATTTTAAAGCAAGTAAACACATGACCTCTTCTCATTACAGAGTCAACCGGAAGATACAGTCGAACCTTACCCTGGCGTCCGCGATATTGTCGGGGCGGCGCTACTACGAAGAGGCGCATCGCCTTCCTCAATAGAAATAATGCTATCTTCTATTTCTCCAAATTCTATGAAACAGTACAATGTATATTTCAAAAAATGGCACACCTTCTGTTTGCTAAATTCAGTAAATCTTTATGAAGCTCCAATCTCAAAAATTCTAGAATTTCTCTCAGAAAATGATTCAAGTGTAAGTCAGTATGGATATGAATCTCTCAACAGCTGCAGAGCAGCCCTGTCTCTACGGTTTAGGACCCGACATCATTGCGGACGACAAAATACACAGGTTTTTTTTTAAGGGCGTATTTCGCCTTCGATTTCCTAAACCAAAATATGACATTACTTGGGACACAAGTTGCGCTCTAGATCACCTAAAAATGCAATTCCCAAATAAAGACTAGAAGGGCTTTCTAAAAAATGTTGCACATTATTATTCCTGGTTACTGTCCACAGAAAGCAGACATTATCGAAAATTAAGATTAATAACATCGACTCGTATCAATAAAACTGCAGCTTTAAGAAGTTCTGAAACGCTTTTTGTTAGTTTTAAAAAACCTTATAAACCAGTGACTACACAAACATTAAGTCTCTGGATAAAAGGCACATTAAAATATAGCGGTATCGATGTTTCAATGTTTTCGGCGCACAGTACACGCCACGCATATACCTCGCGCGCGTACTCATGCGGGGTCAACATCGATCTCATCGGCAAAACAGCAGGATGGAGCGAAAGTTCCAGTACAATCGCTAAGTTCTACAATAGAACAATACTTGACACAAATGAGGCATCTTTTGCTAGTGCGATTATAAACCATTGATTTATGAGAATCAAGGAATATGTCACGTTAGATATTGTGAATTATTTTTGGTAAACTTGGAATGTGTGATTTTTTCTTGTGTACAATGATTTAAGCATACGCAACATATATAAATGTATATGTGTTCATACTACTCGTTACTTAATAAATGATGATCCGGTATGAGTGGTTTTGCTTATTTAGTAATCATAATAATATTTACTGATGAAACCCAATAACCACTCTCAAGGTCTACATCAGTATATTGTTCAGATTTTATTTTCAGGTTATTAATCTAGAAAGACGAATCACGAAGTATAATTAGTGATTAAACGAACTTACCAAGTGAAGTTCTATCATAATTATACGAGTGATTCGTCTGAAGAGATTAATAACCCCCTCCCTCCCTCAACCCGAATAAAGGTTTCTGGGTTTCATCAAGAACTCCAAACATATGAAGAACCAGCCCGGCCTCTGGGCGCCTCTGGGTGAGCAGAGGTAAAACTCAGATTACCCTCAAATTTTGAGCACAATCTTACGTTTTACGTATTTACCCACATTTTTTTTCTCAACATAGTGTAGGTAGTGGTAGCTACTATGCGTAACTACATCAGTATATTGTTCAGATTTTATTTTCAGGTTATTAATCTCTTCAGACGAATCACTCGTATAATTATGATAGAACTTCACTTGGTAAGTTCGTTTAATCACTAATTATACTAATTTGATGGTTTATTAATATCCATTTAGCAATACGTTATCAGTTTTAACATGAGTCGACACCCATATTAGACTGACCTGCAGGTACAGCTCCTGCAGCACCGGCGCGGTGTAGACGGGCGCGAGGCTCGGGGGCTTGCGGCGCGAGTCTTCCTCGTCCAGAGGCTCGTTCCCGCGCGGCAGCCGCTCCAGCTTGTTGGCAGCCACGTTCAAGTACCTACACATCATCAACATATCAGCCGGAAGACCACTGCTGGACACAGGCCTCCCAAAGAGTGTGAAGTAAGGTTCGATATTTGCGGTGTGTGTGGTCTTTACGCACGAGTACACACAATGACCTTAATTCACTTTATCTATAATGTATAATTTAATGATCCTTTTTATTGACACAGCTGCAACCCGCGTCATTGTGCACGCACACAGCCACTGATGAAAGTCCTTTATAAACCCATGTATTTCATAATAAAGTTTTTCATTTCCCGACTTTCGTCTATATTATTTCACTCAATATCGAACCTTACTTCATGGCGACCTTGCCAGGGCTAGTCGCTTCTTAGGCGGACTAGCCAGTCAGGCTGCACAGGGAGCCTTACTTCATAGCGACCTTAGCCAGGGCAGGCCGCTTCACGACGACCTGCCTTGCTGCCCCAGCATAAAACCGCGCAGCGTTCCACGCAGATCCCTTCAAGGCGATCTTGCAAGTAGGGCTGCTCGAGGCAGTCCCTAGCCTAGCCAAGCTACCAACGCAGCACACCACAATTGCCACAATGACCGCATCCAGCTGACTCTCGCGACCTTTACCAGGTCATCAGTCCACCAGTGGTAACAGCTGGGGAAAAAAACCCATATTACCACTAAAGTACTCGGTGCTAACAACTGGGGGAAAAAACCCAGTAGTTACCATCAATTACCATTCCCATTAGTTCCCACTGGTAAAATATGGGGAAAAAACTCCCAGCTGTCACCACTGGTAACAAATTGGTGGTAACAAGTGGGAATTACCCGTCGCTACTAGAAATAGAAATAGAAAATATTTTTTTATATAGAAAAAAAAACTAGAGAATCCCCAATGGTCATCGGTTCTACTACCCCGCCCACTGCGACTCAAGTTTAGCGATTCGGAGGGCTATATTGGTTACCTAGTACCTACGCAGGTCCAGAACCGTCAGGAGCCGCAGCATAGTTGGCCTTATCACGCGACAAGTGACAAGATAAGTGCGTCGTCTCGTTCTATCGAACGGTGTCAGCCAGTGACGCACGCTCTATCCTATCACCTATCGCATGACAAGGCCAACCATGCTACCGCTCCAGAAGCCCATTCGATACTGGCTTCTGAATACAAGTAAATAAAACATTTTGAACGATTTCCTTTTTAGGGTTCTGTTCCTCAAAAGGAAAAAAAAGGAACCCTTATAGGATCACTCGTGCGTCTGACTGTCCGTCTGTCACAGCCGCTTTGCTCCGAAACTACTGGACCGATTGAGTTGATATTTGGTACACATATGTAAATTGGTGACCCAAAGATGGACGCGTAAAGTAAATTAATGAATTTTGAACAAGAGGGAAAAATTTTAAAAAAATGTTTCGCAAATTGTATTGTGTGACATATCAAATGAAAGGGGTTGTTGTAAACATCTCAGATATATATTTTTTTATAATTTTTGCAGAAACAGAATTGAAGAAAAAAATATGGAAAATAGTCCCTTGCGTAAAGATTACAGGAAAACCTATAAGAAGTTTGAGTATTCAAATTAACGGAAAATTCTCAATATTTTACGAACAACTCGCACTTGTCCGGTTTTTATTAGTATTCGCCATAGTTGTACTTTACGCTTTGTTATTCGGTCATGTTAGCCAAGAGAAAACATGACGGAATGCTTTAGAAAAATTGTCACAACATGGACTTCTAGCATGCTTAGAAGATGGCCCATGAAAAGGTATAAAAATATCAACAAAATTGGTTGCAGCAGACGTAACTTCCGAAAAAAAAGCCAGAAGATTCATTTTATACTGGTGACAGTTTTTTTTTTATTGGATGGGTTGTTCCGGAGTTACCCATATATACAAACATAAACTTTAACAGATATGACCTCATAATTATTAGTACGCTTGGGACTTCTGGAAGCTCGCCGTGGTTCTAGAATCCACGGAGTCGGCATATGTTAAAATAAGATTTTTATTCGAAGTCAAAATTAAAGTAGATATTAACTTGTATGTACGTAATTAATAATTATACTAAAAACACTACTGTTGACAATCGGGCGCGCGAATTGTGCGAATAGAAAATGCATTCTGCGCAAAGCGAAATAGCAATCGTGACGGGGAGAGCTCGTCGTTTGCATCGTTGGATTTGATCTCGTAGTTGTTGCGGTATTCTGTCGCGCCGAGGTCATCAAAGATTTTCGGTTTTGATTTCGTTTATTGCGCCAAACGGGGCGTCGAGATTGGGTTTGGATTGTAGGCGCGAGGCTGGATACACCATCCGGTTGGGTGTCGGCTCGCACAAGTGAAGTTTGGAGGATGCCTTGGGGGACGGCTGAACGGCGGGCTCGAGGGCTGCTCGGGCCTCAGAAGTCATCGGGCGCTACAGCAAGTTCACATACATACAAACACATTGTATAGAAGTATAGACTCGCCTGAGACTGAGCAAGGAGAAGAGTGCTGCGGGCAACGAGCGCAGCTCATTCTGCGCGAGCTCCAGGCGAGTGATCGCGTGCAGCGCCAGCGCGTCGCCGGTCACCTGCGGGTTCACGCGCAGCGCCGCCGCGCTCAGCCACGACATGCTATATACTCGCCTGAGACTGAGCAAGGAGAAGAGTGCTGCGGGCAACGAGCGCAGCTCATTCTGCGCGAGCTCCAGGCGAGTGATCGCGTGCAGCGCCAGCGCGTCGCCGGTCACCTGCGGGTTCACGCGCAGCGCCGCCGCGCTCAGCCACGACATGCTATATACTCGCCTGAGACTGAGCAAGGAGAAGAGTGCTGCGGGCAACGAGCGCAGCTCATTCTGCGCGAGCTCCAGGCGAGTGATCGCGTGCAGCGCCAGCGCGTCGCCGGTCACCTGCGGGTTCACGCGCAGCGCCGCCGCGCTCAGCCACGACATGCTATATACTCGCCTGAGACTGAGCAAGGAGAAGAGTGCTGCGGGCAACGAGCGCAGCTCATTCTGCGCGAGCTCCAGGCGAGTGATCGCGTGCAGCGCCAGCGCGTCGCCGGTCACCTGCGGGTTCACGCGCAGCGCCGCCGCGCTCAGCCACGACATGCTATATACTCGCCTGAGACTGAGCAAGGAGAAGAGTGCTGCGGGCAACGAGCGCAGCTCATTCTGCGCGAGCTCCAGGCGAGTGATCGCGTGCAGCGCCAGCGCGTCGCCGGTCACCTGCGGGTTCACGCGCAGCGCCGCCGCGCTCAGCCACGACATGCTATATACTCGCCTGAGACTGAGCAAGGAGAAGAGTGCTGCGGGCAACGAGCGCAGCTCATTCTGCGCGAGCTCCAGGCGAGTGATCGCGTGCAGCGCCAGCGCGTCGCCGGTCACCTGCGGGTTCACGCGCAGCGCCGCCGCGCTCAGCCACGACATGCTATATACTCGCCTGAGACTGAGCAAGGAGAAGAGTGCTGCGGGCAACGAGCGCAGCTCATTCTGCGCGAGCTCCAGGCGAGTGATCGCGTGCAGCGCCAGCGCGTCGCCGGTCACCTGCGGGTTCACGCGCAGCGCCGCCGCGCTCAGCCACGACATGCTATATACTCGCCTGAGACTGAGCAAGGAGAAGAGTGCTGCGGGCAACGAGCGCAGCTCATTCTGCGCGAGCTCCAGGCGAGTGATCGCGTGCAGCGCCAGCGCGTCGCCGGTCACCTGCGGGTTCACGCGCAGCGCCGCCGCGCTCAGCCACGACATGCTATATACTCGCCTGAGACTGAGCAAGGAGAAGAGTGCTGCGGGCAACGAGCGCAGCTCATTCTGCGCGAGCTCCAGGCGAGTGATCGCGTGCAGCGCCAGCGCGTCGCCGGTCACCTGCGGGTTCACGCGCAGCGCCGCCGCGCTCAGCCACGACATGCTATATACTCGCCTGAGACTGAGCAAGGAGAAGAGTGCTGCGGGCAACGAGCGCAGCTCATTCTGCGCGAGCTCCAGGCGAGTGATCGCGTGCAGCGCCAGCGCGTCGCCGGTCACCTGCGGGTTCACGCGCAGCGCCGCCGCGCTCAGCCACGACATGCTATATACTCGCCTGAGACTGAGCAAGGAGAAGAGTGCTGCGGGCAACGAGCGCAGCTCATTCTGCGCGAGCTCCAGGCGAGTGATCGCGTGCAGCGCCAGCGCGTCGCCGGTCACCTGCGGGTTCACGCGCAGCGCCGCCGCGCTCAGCCACGACATGCTATATACTCGCCTGAGACTGAGCAAGGAGAAGAGTGCTGCGGGCAACGAGCGCAGCTCATTCTGCGCGAGCTCCAGGCGAGTGATCGCGTGCAGCGCCAGCGCGTCGCCGGTCACCTGCGGGTTCACGCGCAGCGCCGCCGCGCTCAGCCACGACATGCTATATACTCGCCTGAGACTGAGCAAGGAGAAGAGTGCTGCGGGCAACGAGCGCAGCTCATTCTGCGCGAGCTCCAGGCGAGTGATCGCGTGCAGCGCCAGCGCGTCGCCGGTCACCTGCGGGTTCACGCGCAGCGCCGCCGCGCTCAGCCACGACATGCTATATACTCGCCTGAGACTGAGCAAGGAGAAGAGTGCTGCGGGCAACGAGCGCAGCTCATTCTGCGCGAGCTCCAGGCGAGTGATCGCGTGCAGCGCCAGCGCGTCGCCGGTCACCTGCGGGTTCACGCGCAGCGCCGCCGCGCTCAGCCACGACATGCTATATACTCGCCTGAGACTGAGCAAGGAGAAGAGTGCTGCGGGCAACGAGCGCAGCTCATTCTGCGCGAGCTCCAGGCGAGTGATCGCGTGCAGCGCCAGCGCGTCGCCGGTCACCTGCGGGTTCACGCGCAGCGCCGCCGCGCTCAGCCACGACATGCTATATACTCGCCTGAGACTGAGCAAGGAGAAGAGTGCTGCGGGCAACGAGCGCAGCTCATTCTGCGCGAGCTCCAGGCGAGTGATCGCGTGCAGCGCCAGCGCGTCGCCGGTCACCTGCGGGTTCACGCGCAGCGCCGCCGCGCTCAGCCACGACATGCTATATACTCGCCTGAGACTGAGCAAGGAGAAGAGTGCTGCGGGCAACGAGCGCAGCTCATTCTGCGCGAGCTCCAGGCGAGTGATCGCGTGCAGCGCCAGCGCGTCGCCGGTCACCTGCGGGTTCACGCGCAGCGCCGCCGCGCTCAGCCACGACATGCTATATACTCGCCTGAGACTGAGCAAGGAGAAGAGTGCTGCGGGCAACGAGCGCAGCTCATTCTGCGCGAGCTCCAGGCGAGTGATCGCGTGCAGCGCCAGCGCGTCGCCGGTCACCTGCGGGTTCACGCGCAGCGCCGCCGCGCTCAGCCACGACATGCTATATACTCGCCTGAGACTGAGCAAGGAGAAGAGTGCTGCGGGCAACGAGCGCAGCTCATTCTGCGCGAGCTCCAGGCGAGTGATCGCGTGCAGCGCCAGCGCGTCGCCGGTCACCTGCGGGTTCACGCGCAGCGCCGCCGCGCTCAGCCACGACATGCTATATACTCGCCTGAGACTGAGCAAGGAGAAGAGTGCTGCGGGCAACGAGCGCAGCTCATTCTGCGCGAGCTCCAGGCGAGTGATCGCGTGCAGCGCCAGCGCGTCGCCGGTCACCTGCGGGTTCACGCGCAGCGCCGCCGCGCTCAGCCACGACATGCTGTCGACAAGGAGACAGGCGGTTATGCCACGTGTTTTACCACGTCAGTGGCAAACAAGCGTAGGGCCCGCCAGATGGTAAGAAGTCACTGTAATGTATAG
The DNA here is from genome assembly GCA_932294315.1 of Epinotia nisella. Taxonomy (NCBI): domain Eukaryota; kingdom Metazoa; phylum Arthropoda; class Insecta; order Lepidoptera; family Tortricidae; genus Epinotia; species Epinotia nisella. The sequence goes on along the minus strand of OW028697.1, from coordinate 188,736 downwards.
ACGCTTGCCAGGGGCGCCACACGCTGTTGGCGCGGTCATTTTATTGTGGATAGCTGTGAAGTGTAGTGCGGTTTAGTTTAGTGTAGTGTGGTGTGAAGTAGTCTGGTGCGGTGTGGTTGTGAGTGCGATGTGCTGTGGTGTAATGTAGTGTAGTGTAGTGTAATGTGGTTTGATGTAGTCAGGTGCGGTGTGTTTGTGAGTGCGATGTGCTGTGGTGTAGTGTAGTGTGGTGTGATGTAGTCAGGTGCGGTGTGGTTGTGAGTGCAATGTGCTGTGGTGTAGTGTAGAATAGTGTAGTGTAGTGTACTGTGGTGTGATCATTCATTCATTCATATTCATATATTTATTGGTAAAAGTAGATATAACATTTTACAAGTAAATTTTTACATGGATTCAATAATTATATAGTTTTATTTCTTAAAATAAATTCATCGATGCTATAGCATGCTTGGTCAATTAATAGAGTTTTTATCCTATTGATAAATATTGCATCGCTTGCCGAGTTTTAACTATTTCAGTTGGGAGAGTGTTGTATATCTTCGCACCAATGACACCGAGTGACTTTCGTGTTTTTGCGAGTCGGCGAAACGGGACGAGCAGGAGATTTTGCCCGCGTGTGTTTCTACCGTGATTTTGTCCACAGGTAGTGTATTGGTCCATATTAGCTCTTACGTATTTGCAGGCATCCAATATGAAGACGCACGGTAGTGTTAGTATTTTATAGAGATGCAACGGATAGTGGTTTGGCCGGATACCGGATACCGAATATCCGGCGGCACAGCCGGCCGGATGTCCGTTATCCGGCCGCCGGATATCCGGCCGAAGTAAAATGCCTAAATTTAAGTGTTAAAAAATTAAAATAATTAGTGGAAGATAATAGTGATAAAACTGATTGATATTGCTTCATTGGCTTGTGTGATTAAGCAGAACCCGATTAATGGTACCTAACTAATAGAAATAATTATACCTAGATATTTTTCTAGCACGAATGACTTATTGTAAGTGATTGACAAAATACAGTCCTGTTATCGATAAGTACCACTTCAACGTCATAGAGGAAAATAAATACAAATATAATTATATAGGGTAATAGGGTGCGTTAAAAAATTTATAATAATAACAAAACTATCAATTTATTTATATTTTACATACTTCAGAACACACTTTGCAATACTTTCGTAACTTTCTTTCTTCGTGTCGCTGAATTAATTATCACCTACTTTACTCCATAACACACACACACACACACACACACACACACACACACACACACACACACACACACACACACACACACACACACACACACACACACACACACACACACACACACACACACACACACACACACACACACACACACACACACACACACACACACACACACACACACACACACACACACACACACACACACACACACACACACACACACACACACACACACACACACCGAAATTGTCTTTAAAATCGACGCAGAATGTCACAACGTGTAGTTTTTCCCAACCCCATTTTTGCCCCAAAAACAAATCTGTGTCTCAGTATATGGTTACAGTGTAGGTGCACGCGGCGTCTAGGTAGGTAGCCAATATATGTCTGTGGTTGTATGTTCGTATTGTCGTTGAAGTAGTATGTACTTATCGATAACAAGATTGTCGATATTTTTTTATTGTGGCAAGCACTAAACAAATGTTGTTCCTGCTAGAAAAATATCTAGGTATAGAAATAATAGATCAATAACAGTGTCATTTCATTTATCTTTTTCTTTGCATATGAAGATTAACTCATTAAACTGACTTTAATAATTGATTGCTTTGTAGTTTGTTATTTATTCATCCTTCTTTTACCTACTCTGGTTCTATATTTACCTATGTTCTTCTGTGTTAGTGTGTTAAAATACTATCCGGTATCCGGCCGGATAGTAAAAATGAGGCCGGATAGGCCGGATACCGGATAGTGGCCGGATATCCGTTGCATCTCTTTTATGTTCTTTGAACAAGTCCTTAGCCGGGTGGTCATATTGTTTTCCCGACATAATACGCAAGGCTCGTTTTTGTATTTTGAAGGGCCTATCGCGGTCTGCTGCTGTTCCCCAAAATTCTATACCCAGAGTTAGGATGGAATGAAAATAGCCATAGTAAGCTGCTTTTATATTTTCGATTTTCAAGCTGGGGGCTAGTCTTGATAGGGCGAAGCAAGCTGAGGACAGCTTTTCACGTGTCGAGTCGATGTGGAGTGACCACGTCAGTGCCGAGTCTATAATAAAGCCCAAGTACCTCACGTGATCAACTTGTGATCACGTGATATTAAACTCATGGTAGGTGGTTTTTCTTAGTTGGAAGTGAATTATATTTGTCTTATCTATGTTTAGGACCATTGCGTTTGCTGAAAACCATTGATGTATTTTTTTCGTGACAATATTTGCCTTTGCTCGCAAGTCTTGAAAAATTTCACCGTTTATTATGATTGGTGTGTCATGGTGTGATGTAGTCAGGTGCGGTGTGGTTGTGAGTGCGATTTGCTGTGGTGTAGTGTAGAGTAGTGTGGTGTAGTGTACTGTGGTGCGATGTAGTCAGGTGCAGTGTGGTTGTGAGTGCGATGTGCTGTGGTGTAGTGTAGATTAGTGTGGTGTGGTGTAGTGTGATGTGGTGTAGTATAGTGCACTATAGCATAGTGTATTATATTATAGGGTAATGTAGGTACACTGACCGTATAGTGTCGACCTGCGTGTGCAGCGCGCGCCAGTGCACCATGACGGGTGTCTTCGGCACGAGAGCGTTGTGTGTGAGCGCGGAGTCCCGCCCCTTGGCTTGGAGCACCTTCGCCGATACCGCTGCCTTGTTCATCTTGTATTCAGGGTCCGGGTACGCCTGTCAACATTACAATTATTAAAATGTGAGTCATATCAGCCGAAAGACGTCCACTGCTGAGCATAGGTCTCCCCCAAAGAGTGCTAAAGTGACCGGTCCTGCGCCACCCGCATCCAGCGGACTCCGGCGACCTTTACCAGGTCAAAATGAGAGTGTCAAACGTCAAGTACAGCCAATAACCTGCGATATAATATTTATTTGTTTTACCGCTTTCGTAATGTATCGATATGTAAGGTTGTACTCACTCGGGACGCTAAGATGGCGGACAGAAGAGCCACTAGCCGGTGTTTGAGGCACTCACGCAGCGCGAGTCCGTGCGGGTCGTCCGCGCCGGCTCGCAGCAACATGTCCGCCACTTGCACGTGTTTGTTGCGGACCGCCACCGCTAAAGCCGTCCACGGCACATCACCTGCGGAGTTATTAAAATAGAATACAGGTACTCAATGAATGTATAAAAGTTCCGTGAATGTATTTTCATCTATCAAAATTAAATTATGAAAGTATTTATTTATTTATACTTGAAGAACCAACAGCTACAGAAACATATTGATATAGATACAAAATTGATTGAGATAGAATACAAAAAGCCAATTTTAGGTTCCCACCGATAGCATCAGAGTAAGTAGACATTTCTGAGATCACTATTTTTGCATTACTGAGATTTCCTAACTAGGGGTTACAAAATGAGGGAACTTATTTATATAGCTTTTACCATAAGAAATACGAATATAAAACTATTTCGTCTGCGTGGAGCCGGGATGAAAACTATCCTATATTTTAATCCAGACTATAAATTATCTTCGTGTAAAATTTCATCCAAATCGGTTAAGCCGTTTAAGCGTGATTGAGTAACAAACATCTAAACATCCAATCAAAACATCCAAACATCTAAACTTTCGCATTTATAATATTAGTATTAGTATGAAGTATGATTAGTAGGATAGGATAAGATATTAAAATTAAAATCATATTTTTATTATCTGCATGTCACGTGACCGAAAACGCCAACCGCCATTTTTATCTCGTGAATGACGTCAGTCTAGCAGAAACAAGTTTTCGTTGTAAAGGGCATGCGCATTAGACGTTTCTATGTTTCTGCTCTGATAACGTCACGGCAATAGCAGCAGCTAATTTGGCGCGAATTTATATCGTTAAAATTTTTAACTATTTTTCCTTTGCATTATTTATTTATTTATATTTGGAGAACCAGCAGCTACAGAAACACAATGATATTATAGATAGAATACAAAAAGCCAATTACAGGTTCCCACCGATATCATCAGAGTAAGTAAACAGTTGTGAGATCACTATTTTTACATTACTGAGATTCCCTAGGGGTTACAAAGTGTGGGAACTTATTTATTAATTTAACTAAACTATTATACCAACGTCATAAGGGTAGTGACACAGTACGATGAACTTAAAGCTATTAACTTAAGTCTTAAGGCTACGCTCACTCAAAGAAACTCCTCGTCAGTTTACGCCTCACAGCAGGAATATTACTGTTAAATATGTCAATATGAAGGTCTTTAGTTATTATATTTTGAGGTAATAAAAATACTAGTTGACTATCGAATCTATATGAACTTTTTAAAATATATGAAATACGGCATTTGTGTGATTGTAGAGACAGAGCCCCAAAGTAACAATTGTTTCTTACAACCGGCACTATTAATTTCTGCAATTAAACTCCAAGTTTTTAGGTATTTGACCGGGCTCGATTTCGGCCGTGTGCGAGATTTTTTTTTAATGCTGTTCTTGTTTTTAGGGTTCCGATATCTCAAAAGGAAAAACGGAACTCTTATAGGATCACTCGTCTGTCACAGCCGATTTGCTCCGAAACTACTGGACCGCTTGAGTTGAAATTTGGTACACATATGTAAATCGGTGACCCAAAGATGAATGCGTAGAGTAAATGAATGAATTCTGAATAAGGGGGCTACTTTTGGGGGGCAACTGGAAAATTAAAAAAAAAGTTTCGCAAACTGTATTGTGTGACATATCAAATGAAAGGGGTTGTTGTAAGCATGTCAGTTTTTTTTTTTTATAATTTTAGCAAAAACAGATTTGAAGTAATTTAGGAAAAAAGACGAAAATTGACCATCCCCCCCCCCCCCCCTTTATCTCCGAAACTGCTAGGACTAAAATTCTGAAAAAAATATGGAAAATAGTTCCTTGCCTAAAGATTACAGGAAAACCTATAAGAAGTTTGAGTATTTGAAGTATCTACTATAGTGACAGATTTCCCTCACTACCCCGTTTGAATAATACGCCCCGTATACTCACGGTCCGTGCTGGCGCGGGAGAGCGAGGGGGGCGGCGACAGCGAGCCCGCGGCGCAGGCGCTGCGCGAGCGCCGGCGAGAGTCGCGCGTGCCCGTGCCCTCGTTCTGCGGACAAGCTAGATTGTGAGAAAAACCTCGCCATCCATTTCGGACCGCTGAAGCGATTGCGATGTAATCTCGTGTGCAGATAGTTTGGGAGTCGACAATTGACGTTAAATACGCAGGCGCCACGCACGCCACGCACGAGTCCACCCTTCCTGCACACGACACATGGTTCCTGGCACTGATGGTGGGAGGAGAGCTCTACGGATGAGTACCTCGGGCGGCTCGGCCTGGGCCCTGGCGGGCGCCCCGGCCTGCAGCAGGCGGCGCAGCGTGCGCGCGTGGCCGCCGCGCGCCGCGCACGCCACGCACGAGTCCACCCTTCCTGCACACGACACATGGTTCCTGGCACTGATGGTGGGAGGAGAGCTCTACGGATGAGTACCTCGGGCGGCTCGGCCTGGGCCCTGGCGGGCGCCCCGGCCTGCAGCAGGCGGCGCAGCGTGCGCGCGTGGCCGCCGCGCGCCGCGCACGCCACGCACGAGTCCACCCTTCCTGCACACGACACATGGTTCCTGGCACTGATGGTGGGAGGAGAGCTCTACGGATGAGTACCTCGGGCGGCTCGGCCTGGGCCCTGGCGGGCGCCCCGGCCTGCAGCAGGCGGCGCAGCGTGCGCGCGTGGCCGCCGCGCGCCGCGCACGCCACGCACGAGTCCACCCTTCCTGCACACGACACATGGTTCCTGGCACTGATGGTGGGAGGAGAGCTCTACGGATGAGTACCTCGGGCGGCTCGGCCTGGGCCCTGGCGGGCGCCCCGGCCTGCAGCAGGCGGCGCAGCGTGCGCGCGTGGCCGCCGCGCGCCGCGCACGCCACGCACGAGTCCACCCTTCCTGCACACGACACATGGTTCCTGGCACTGATGGTGGGAGGAGAGCTCTACGGATGAGTACCTCGGGCGGCTCGGCCTGGGCCCTGGCGGGCGCCCCGGCCTGCAGCAGGCGGCGCAGCGTGCGCGCGTGGCCGCCGCGCGCCGCGCACGCCACGCACGAGTCCACCCTTCCTGCACACGACACATGGTTCCTGGCACTGATGGTGGGAGGAGAGCTCTACGGATGAGTACCTCGGGCGGCTCGGCCTGGGCCCTGGCGGGCGCCCCGGCCTGCAGCAGGCGGCGCAGCGTGCGCGCGTGGCCGCCGCGCGCCGCGCACGCCACGCACGAGTCCACCCTTCCTGCACACGACACATGGTTCCTGGCACTGATGGTGGGAGGAGAGCTCTACGGATGAGTACCTCGGGCGGCTCGGCCTGGGCCCTGGCGGGCGCCCCGGCCTGCAGCAGGCGGCGCAGCGTGCGCGCGTGGCCGCCGCGCGCCGCGCACGCCACGCACGAGTCCACCCTTCCTGCACACGACACATGGTTCCTGGCACTGATGGTGGGAGGAGAGCTCTACGGATGAGTACCTCGGGCGGCTCGGCCTGGGCCCTGGCGGGCGCCCCGGCCTGCAGCAGGCGGCGCAGCGTGCGCGCGTGGCCGCCGCGCGCCGCGCACGCCACGCACGAGTCCACCCTTCCTGCACACGACACATGGTTCCTGGCACTGATGGTGGGAGGAGAGCTCTACGGATGAGTACCTCGGGCGGCTCGGCCTGGGCCCTGGCGGGCGCCCCGGCCTGCAGCAGGCGGCGCAGCGTGCGCGCGTGGCCGCCGCGCGCCGCGCACGCCACGCACGAGTCGGCGCCGCGCGCCACGTCCACCCGCACGGGGTGCACGCGCTTCTCCTGCACGCCTTCCTGCACACGACACGTGGTTCAAGCCATCGGACATTCTACAGTCGCAGTTACGACCACATCAAAAACCAAACATTCAGAGCGCCCGCACATTACAGCCACTGAACTCACGGTGCTGCCCGAGCCGGTCAGCCGGCTCACGATGGCGTGTATGCCGAGCGAGATCCCGCGCTGCGGGCTGAGCACCGCCGGCGGGGCCAGCGGCGCCTCCGGCTCCTCCGTCTGCGGATAGACCAACATTTTCACTACATAATCGTACGATCTAAAAAGAGTAAGACATGAGTGCAGTGTGTAAATAAGCCCCGTCGTTTACCTGGTCCTTGACGGCGCGACACGGCACAGCGTACGACAGCAACGCGTCGACCACCGCGCTGCAGCCGAGTGTGCTCGCGACGTACAGCGCGCTCTGTCCGCGCGCGTCCACCGCGTTCACATCGAAGGCTGCCTCGTACTGCCACTTGCCCGACACATCCCTGCAACAGGGGATCACCAGTTTAACTTCGTCCTACTAAACGAGAGGGACGCAAAGGACAGTCTCTTGTAGATGTATGCTCACGTGTAGGTGGTGAGCAGCGAGGCCGGGTAGGGGTGCTCCAGCAGCTGCGACGCCAGCGCCGCGTGCCCGCCGATGCACGCCGCGTGCAGAGGCAGCCACTTCTCCACCGTCTCTTGTAGATGTATGCTCAGGCTCACGTGTAGGTGGTGAGCAGCGAGGCCGGGTAGGGGTGCTCCAGCAGCTGCGACGCCAGCGTCGCGTGCCCGCCGATGCACGCCGCGTGCAGAGGCAGCCACTTCTCCACCGTCTCTTGTAGATGTATGCTCACGTGTAGGTGGTGAGCAGCGAGGCCGGGTAGGGGTGCTCCAGCAGCTGCGACGCCAGCGCCGCGTGCCCGCCGATGCACGCCGCGTGCAGAGGCAGCCACTTCTCCACCGTCTCTTGTAGATGTATGCTCACGTGTAGGTGGTGAGCAGCGAGGCCGGGTAGGGGTGCTCCAGCAGCTGCGACGCCAGCGCCGCGTGCCCGCCGATGCACGCCGCGTGCAGAGGCAGCCACTTCTCCACCGTCTCTTGTAGATGTATGCTCACGTGTAGGTGGTGAGCAGCGAGGCCGGGTAGGGGTGCTCCAGCAGCTGCGACGCCAGCGCCGCGTGCCCGCCGATGCACGCCGCGTGCAGAGGCAGCCACTTCTCCACCGTCTCTTGTAGATGTATGCTCACGTGTAGGTGGTGAGCAGCGAGGCCGGGTAGGGGTGCTCCAGCAGCTGCGACGCCAGCGCCGCGTGCCCGCCGATGCACGCCGCGTGCAGAGGCAGCCACTTCTCCACCGTCTCTTGTAGATGTATGCTCACGTGTAGGTGGTGAGCAGCGAGGCCGGGTAGGGGTGCTCCAGCAGCTGCGACGCCAGCGCCGCGTGCCCGCCGATGCACGCCGCGTGCAGAGGCAGCCCCTTCTCCACCGTCTGTTGTAGATGTATGCTCACGTGTAGGTGGTGAGAAGCGAGGCCGGGTAGGGGTGCTCCAGCAGCTGCGACGCCAGCGCCGCGTGCCCGCCGATGCACGCCGCGTGCAGAGGCAGCCACTTCTCCACCGTCTCTTGTAGATGTATGCTCACGTGTAGGTGGTGAGCAGCGAGGCCGGGTAGGGGTGCTCCAGCAGCTGCGACGCCAGCGCCGCGTGCCCGCCGATGCAGGCCGCGTGCAGAGGCAGCCACTTCTCCACCGTCTCTTGCTGCAACAATATGGAATTTCCTGTTGCCCATATTTACAAGAGGTCCCAACTTCTTTGTAAACACTATGATAGTGACCAAAAAAAAAAGATTTTTCACTTCTCATGCTTGCAAAAATCGCCTTTGTGCTGGATGTCATGCTGCACAAAATGCCACTTTTATGCTCTAGTTCACAAAGTAAAATTGCACCTGCACAGCCTCGGGGAAGTGCTGTAGCAGTACAGGGACCAGCTCCTTGTGTCCGTGGTAGCAGGCGATGTAGAGCGGGCTGTACTTGGTGACGGGGTGCGCGCGCCCGTCGGCCCCGGCCTCCAGGAGCGCCTCGGCGACCGCCGTGTGGCCCGCCTCCACCGCCCTGTGTACACTTATTACTTTACACACAAGAAATTTCGATAGCCTAATGAATTGGAACACCCACAACTTGGAAAAGTTGAAAGACCGACATTTGCTTTTCACCCCACTCACACATATAGCAGGGTGTTAGCGCCCTGCGGCGTCAGGTTCACGCAGAGCGGCGCGTTGGCCCCGAGGGCCGCCAGCTTCGCCTTGAGCGCCGCCGCGTCGCCGCGCAGCACGAGCTCGCGCAGCGCCGCGTGCTGCGACAGACGCTCTCGTTCCAGGGCATCTGTAAGGAAATTTGAAGTAAGCTGTTTCTGCCAGTTTTTCATAACACTTCCTGTCCAAATTTAGTGCTTCACGGGTTTTCGCGCCACAGACGCGACGGAAGAAATCACTCATTCATTCAGTCATCCACGAGTCGACGCGCGCGCTGCGCTCCGACCAGTTGACAATCGCAGACGTGTCGTTTGTCTGCCTTGATATCCGCTCACCGTGCGATTCCTACAACATTGTCGTTGTGTACCGGCCGGTACCTAACTGACGTGATTGTGACGTTGCGTGGCTCATCAGCTCACGTCTTCAGTTCCGCGAGTGAATTTACCCTCAGTGTGCGTGTGAAGGAAGGATTCATCAGCTCAAGGTCTCTAACCAATAAGAAGAACAGACTCACATTATCAGCTCAATAACATCAGCAAGCATTGACGTATAATAAAGTAAATAGACGCACAATGTAGAACAAAAATTTCAAGAAATGTGCCCCAAAATGACAACTCTAGCTATATTTCAGTTGATGCCAATCGCGTTTACTTATAACCTGCATTGAGATATATGTTTCATATAAAAGAGAACTTAGTTTTTTAAACTGTAAGGGCCATATTAGCGAATTAGCATCCAGATTAAAAAAAAAATAGTTTATTGAGATTTTATCTTAATGTGACTTGATTGCTCACGTCAAAACTAAATAGCGAATGAATGGAGTCGCATTATAAAATTATTTTAATAATATTGTATAAACAATACAGTCACTTGTAAATGACTGAGGAAGCATGTTGCGGATTTTTGCTGTTTGGAAGTATTTTTCATGTCACACTTTAATTAATAAAATCTATAGTATTACAAGTATTTATTTAAACAGGAAGACGAAAAACACAAACAAATCATGATCATTTATTTTTACAAGCAGGCAATACCTAAACAATTATTATAACATTTTTTTTTAATAAATATACACAAAACATTGTTCGGTGGGCATTACGTATTATCAGTGCAGCTGTCAAACTCCTTAAAAATTCTACGCACGACTAGTGAAAATGGAATAAGAACTAGGTATGTAGATCATTTTAGCGTGGTATATTTGACGTATCTAATTAGTCCCTTTGCGACATATAATAATGACTTACAATCTGAATATCAATTTATCTTTTTTTATATTTAGATATAATTTTCAATGTTATTTAAATTAGGTTAATGTATATTATACCTGTAAGTAAATGCATTTATCTTTAGTTAAACATTTATTTTTACAAGATTTATATAAACATGAAAAATAAACACACGACGAAGTCGTCACCACTCTTCGTCGTTGATGTCTCCTATTTCGTGCTCTTTGCACATCGCTAAGGATTTCTCGGGAATCTTAAATTGAAAACCACATATAACTTTTTTTTTTTTACATGAAATTCTTTACGCTATCAATAGAACTTAGTTATAGAAATATATCCAATCCTTTTTTAATTTTTTTCCTCTGCTATATTTGCTATTAACGCATTTTTTCACAGATCATTTTTGACAACCGTCAAGTCTCACGGTCGAAACTAGACTAAACGCAAAAGAGCCGCAAGTGTCGATCGCGCGGTTCTTTTGGACGGCTACTTTTTTCGGCTGATTGTGGATCTAGTTAATTATACTAAATCAATGTCAGCAAGGCAAGCCGCATGCTTACAACAACCCCTTTCATCACACAATACAGTTTGCGAAACTTTTTTTTTTTAATTTTCCACATTATTACCCCCCAAAAGTGGCTCCCTTGTTCAAAATTCATTAATTTACTTTACGCGTCCATCTTTGCGTCACCAATTTAGGTACATATGTTAACCAAATTTCAACTTAATCGGTCCAGTAGTTTCGGAGCAAATCGGCTGTGACAGACGGACAGACAGACAACCGAGTGATCCTATAAGGGTTCCGTTTTTTCCTTTTGAGGTATCGGAACCCTAAAAACATTTAATTCAGACTAAAGTCCACACATGGTTGGTAAACAATGAAATGTTATGACTAGTGTTAGAATGAAATAAAAAACCGGACAAGTGCGAGTTCAACTCGCGTGGTGAGGGTTCCGTATATAATCTAAAGTTTTATTATGGCGCCTACGTAATTCCAGAAGCAAGTGCAAGAGTAAACATTGCTATGCTCTAAGCGTCAGGCGCTCCATACAAAATACACAAACAGATTGAGAATTTTCCCGTTACTTTTCTGAATACTCAAACTTTTTATAGGTTTTCCTGTAATCTTTAGGCAAGGAACTATTATACATATTTTTTTCAGAATTTTAAGAAACAAATGTTCATGCTCATCATACATATATTTGCCCTTACCGGGATTCCAACCCAGGACCTTCAGCTTCGTAGGCAGCGTTACTACCCACTAGGCTAACCGGTCGTCAATTGGGTAGTTTCCACATGTTAAAATCGATAACGCAGTGTTGCTAAATTGAGAGTAAACCATGAAATAAATGTAATTAAGTATAAATTAAGAAATTTATTTTTTTAGACTAAATATACATTTTTTTTATTCTCCAAAAGTAAATTTAAAGCTATCAATAGAATCCTTATGCTTTTATAGAAACAAAATTGTATGACAACTATGGTCCTAAACGCAGTATTTCACGACTGAAACACCAATTTACTTGATTTTCAATGCAACGATTAGTACAAATATCACCCTGTGACGTCACGATTCAATGTTAATCAGTATGAAACGTTTCGGCTGCCGCCAGCGAGGTCCGTCTTTAACTCAATTTTTTGGGTATTTATGTTTTTTAATTGTAGTTGCTCCCATACAAACATTTGTTCCTCTCCAAAAACTGGTTCGAATGGCATCGTAAAAAATTTTTAGGACACAACCCAATTATATTGAAGACATATTTATAAAGGACACCATGTCACGTTTCTTCCTCAATACTGACCTGCTTCTCGCCACGGGTCGAGCACGTCGTCGCTGAAGTAATGGCTGACGTCGAACGCCACGTCCGGCTCCTCGTCCACTTTTTTCTCCCTCGCTCGACTCTTGCGGAATCCTCGTAGCATTGTAGTTTCGAGCACTTTTCACTACACTTGACGTCATGATATGTCCATTTTACAAGCTTCTAACTGTACTTCTAACTTTATTAATCACTGGACGAATTTGCCAATCTATGAATCCAAAAGTCAAATTTCGTACACCTCATTTGTATTATGATATCATCAAACATTTATTAATCACTGCTTACCTCTTAGTTAGGGCTCGATAGAATTGGTAGTGTCGATGATAGTGCAAAGTATGATCTAACAAACATTATTACCACAGCTCGGACAAGTCATAGCAAAACAATCGCAACACGGCAATAGAACAAGATTAATAGAGTCGCATTATGTACAGTATTTAATTCTTGTAAACGTTCTTTACACCTACAACTAATTTTGTTATTGCATTATTGAGTGACTACTCATCCGAATCGCTAAACTAAAGTAGCAGTGGGCGAGGGCACATGGCACGTGCACCTATGGTCGTTGGGGCGGAAAGGTTCTCGAGTGGCGACCACGTACAGGAAGGCGCGGCGTGGGTAGGTGGACTGATGACCTGGTAAAGGTCGCGGGAGTCCGCTGGATGCGGGTGGCGCAGGACCGGTCAATTTGGCACTCTTTTAGGGGAGGCCTAATATGCAGCCTATGCGGCCTGTCCAGCAGTGGACGTCTTTCGGCTGAATGATTGTAGGAGAGTGTGTGTGTAGTGTAAATGTTGGAGAGGGAAGGATGCAAATAGCTCTTTACTCTTAACTTCAGAGGGCTTCTTCAGCCTGTTCGTAAGTCCAGGACAACAGCAATGAAAGCTACCACCAAAAACTTGTTTCGACAGCAAGTTTTAATTAGATATTTATGAAGATAGCGGAACGGTTTGGAGGTTCTGCGAGGTTCGGCAGAGTTAAGAAGAGCCGGGGGGCAACACCACAGAATCCTTTCAAAGTATTCTGTAAAAGTCGGTTATATAGATAACAATTGTTTTGCACACCGGATCGGAATAACAAGTTGCGGTCACGTTGAGAACGTTGCGTGACTGTTTGTTTTACCTCACTAGGTAACTAATGTCCTATTACACGGGTCTTATTTATAAACCCTTACTTCTGAAGTTTCGACACTGGTTGCACCGTCATGGTCGCAGATGACAATACGGTGTTAAACAATAATTTAAAAAACCGGACAAGTGCGAGTTCAACTCGCGTGGTGTGGTGAGGGTTCCGTATATAATCTAAATTTCATAAGTGTTTTTGAATACTCAAACTTCTTATAGGTTTTCCTGTAATCTTTAGGCAAGGAACTATTTTCCATATTTTTTTCAGAATTTTAATCCCAGTAGTTTCGGAGATAGGGGGGGGAATGGTCAATTTTCGTCTTTTTTCCTAAATTACTTCAAATCTGTTTGTGCTAAAATTATTTTAAAAAAATATCTGAGATGCTTACAACAACTTCTTTCATTTGATATGTCACACAATACAGTTTTGCGAAACTTTTTTTTTTAATTTTCTAGTTTACTCCCCAAAAGTGGCCCCCTTGTTCAGAATTCATTAATTTACTTTACGCGTCCATCTTTGGGTCACCAATTTACATATGTGTACCAAATTTCAACTCAATCGGTCCAGTAGTTTCGGAGCAAATCGGCTGTGACAGACGGACAGACAGACAACCGAGTGATCCTATAAGGGTTCCGTATTTTCCTTTTGAGGTACCGGAACCTTAAAAATGTTTACAAATTGAGAGAGTGTGTTTTCTGAACTAATCCTACTAGTATTATAAATGCGAAAGTTTGGATGTTGAGATGTGTAGATGTTTGTTACTCAATCACGCTTAAACAACTCAACCTATTTGGATGAAATTTTGCACAAAGATTGTTTATATCCTGGATTAAAATATAGGATAGTTTTGAACGCGCGTTAGGCGCCCAACTGTCATTTTTCCATATAAAAATTGACGTTTAGATCTACCTGACGCGTACAATGCGTTACGCGATCGACCCGCGGGTCCACGCAGACGAAGTCGCTGGGGGAAGCTAGTACCTAGACTACATTTTATCCCCCGTCTCCCTGGGGTCCTCTGCAATACGGGAGCGAAGCCACACCGGCAGTAAGCAGTACGTCGGGCACACGGCTCGTGTCCGAAACATAAGCAAGTCGTTCCCGATTAGGCCCGACGCGTAATCCGATTAGTCGTATCGTCTTACCTGCGAATTGCTTCGCGCCAGACAACACGAGTATATATCCATAGATATATGTATAGGGTGTCCGGTAATTACTGGTCAACCTTCTAACCACGAATAGGGCACCTTAGACCTTAGACTGGTCCAGATAATCGACTTTAAGGTTTAGTAAAAGTCCCCTGGTTTTCGAGATATTATTCATGTTATCTCTGAACCAATCCGGTAACGATAACAGACTGCTTTTCGAAAGTAAATACGTTGATTATTACAGACGTAAACCATATCACTATATGTGGGCTGATAATATTTGAGGAGTTCCGTCGATATGGCACACTTGACATTTAAGACTTCATTAGTTGCTGTTTCAACGGAATTAAATCAGAATCAGTAAGGTATACTTTTACAGTTTTAAGTACGAGTTCCATAAGTCATCTGTGGTCTTCATCATCAGTTCCACTTCACCAAATTTGTGATTTCCGGGTATAAATACACTAGTTATTATAGAAAATACCGAAATTACTACATGCGTGCCTTCAATATTTGAGGAGTTCGCTCAATTCCTCATGGTTCCCATCATACAACTGCACGGCTATCACAAGACGGCGCGCGAGCTCTCTCGATTTTTCTCGCACTACACCTCTCTTTCTAAGTGTTCTAATAAGAGAGAGACGGATAGTGCGAGAAAAATCGAGGAAGCTCGCGCGCCGTCTTGTGATAGCCGTGCTGATCCATGGGACCAACCTGGAAGAGAACCATTCCGCCCCAACGGCCATCGGTTCTACGTGCAATGTGCCTCGCTCACTGCCACTTAATAGCGATTCGGAGGGCTATATCGGTTACCTTTGTTCTGCTGCGGATAGCCTCATTTCTGATGCGATCACGCAGAGAAACTCCCAACATAGCCCTCTCCATTGCCCTTTGGGTGACTTTGAGCCTTCTTATGAGGCCTAGTAAGCGATCAATTTACTGTCATTAAACTCATTAAGCACAAATGGAAATTTTACACCTTTTTTCATTAGCAGACGATTACGGAAACATATGTAGATATTTATAGGTACAGAAATACATGTCATATACCTCCGCGCTCGATAGTTTAAACTGTAGGTAGGTACTTATTTTAGTAGATAATTTTCCTAGCAAAAATGTTTTTGTATTACCATATAAACGTAACCTAATCCAACGTCCATTTGTAATATGCGTTGCGTAAGAAGCTACGTAAGTAGCATTTAACACAATTTTGCGGAAACGCATAAGACAGAAGCCCCTCAACTGGATTATCGCAAAACTCGTGATGTTCAAAGACATGTTTGTCTACCCCGTGTGACCAGCCTGCCTGCAGGATGGTTACACCGAACTGAAAAATATTGTACGCCATCTTTATATACCGTATTCAGCAAATAAACGATTTGTACTACGAGCGCTGGAAAGAGCTCGAAACGTAGGGACGCGACTAAATCCGTTTTGATCGTTATATTTAATGATAATGAGTAATTGGCTACTTTCCTAAAATGAAGTGAAATCAAAAGATTTTTCGAAAAACCCAACTGCTTTTTAGGGTTCCGATACCTCAAAAGGAAAAAACGGAACCCTTATAGGATCACTCGGTTGTCTGTCTGTCCGTCTGTCACAGCCGATTTGCTCCGAAACTACTGGACCGATTGAGTTGAAATTTGGTACACATATGTAAATTGGTGACCCAAAGATGGACGCGTAAAGTAAATTAATGAATTCTGAACAGGGGGGGCACTTTTGGAGGGTAAACTGGAAAATTTAAAAAAAAGTTTCGCAAAATGTATTGTGTGACATATCAAATGAAAGGGGTTGTTGTAAGCATCTCGGATATACCACCTTCCACACCGGATTTTGTAAAGCGGCGCTGGCTGATCCTGAATCAGCGCAAGCGGAATCCATACTAATATTATAAATGGGAAAGTGTATGTGTTTGTTTGTTTGTTTGTCCGTCTTTCACGGCAAAACGGGGCGTCGAATTGACGTGATTTTTTAAGTGGAGATAGTTGAAGGGATGGAGAGTGACATAGGCTACTTTTTGTCTCTTTCTAACCCCCCACTTCCCCAAAATGGGGGGTGGAAGTTCAAGGTAGAAAGCTAAAAATTGGTGTGCGGACTATTTGTGACTAACAAAAAAATCGTGCATCATTTTTTTTTTGGAAATCTGCACCCAACCCCTTAAAAGAGGGAGTGAATTTTTATATGGGGGTCCAGATATGTAGTCGATATGTAGAGCCAATATGTAGAGTCGATATGTAGAGTCGATATGTAGAGTCGATATGTAGTCGATATGTAGAGTTCATATGTAGATTCGATATTTATAGTCGATATGTAGAGTCGATATGTAGATTCGATATGTAGAATCTATGTTCGATATGCAGAGTCTATGTAGAGTCGATCTAAATATATAAAAGACTGAAACTGAGATGCACCTTTTTTGTAGACGGTTAACATTACTAGTCATTTTTTAAGGCCCACAAATTGTGTATTAGACAGTTGTATCTCCACTAGCTGACGTATCTAGCGACATTAGGGACATTCTTTTTTAACGACCAAGCTCGTTAAATTAAGATAAAAAAAACCGGACAAGTGAGAGTTCAACTCGCGTGGTGAGGGTAAAATATTGAGAATTCTCCCGTTACTTTGTTACTACTACTTTTGATACTCAAACTTCTTATAGGTTTTCCTAGGGAACTATTGTCAATTATTTTTTTTCAGAATTTTAAGCCTAGTAGTTTCGGAGATAAGGGGGGAAGTGGTAAATTTTCGTCTTTTTTCCTAAATTACTTCAAATCTATTTTTGCTAAAATTATTTAAAAAAATCTGAGATGCTTACGACAGCCCCTTTCATTTGATATGTCACACAATACAGTTTGCGAAACTTTCTTTTTTAATTTTCCAGTTTACCCCCCAAAAGTGGCCTCTGGTTCAAAATACATTAATTTACTTTACGCGTCCATCTTTGGGTCACCAATTTCATCAATCGGTCCAGTAGTTTCGGAGCAAATCGGCTGTGACAGACAGACAGACAGACGTACGAGATGATCCTATAAGGGTTCCGTTTTTTTCCTTTTGAAGTACGGAACCCTAAAAAAGATAAGCCCCTATAGACTTACAAAGGTACAATCACAGACGTTTCCTCTTTATAGTGCGTACGCTTGTACTTAGGATTAGCATAGTAGATTTACGATCAATTGATCGACTGGTTGATTTCGTGTGGCTCGCCGACTCTGACCGGATGGACCACTCAACAATTGGACTCGCAGAGAAGCGACCTTCGACCGCGGTTCACTCAATGGATCTCGATAGTTATTAGAATATTGTTAATTAGGGTTAATTAGACTTTGTAAACAATCTATTGTGATTAGGTTCTACTACACTTTTGCTGTACGAATAACTTGTGTCGTAACTAAATAAAGTTATTTATTTATTTATGTTTTTTTATGTTATTTTTTAATTTATTTCCTCTTTTGTATTCTGTATTGTCACGAATAAATGTTTGACGGAGAAATCATCGAAATCGGTTCAGTATCTTAAACGCTACGGCGGAACGCACGTAAATACAAACGTGACTGACTAAAAACTTCCTTCCTTTCGGCTCTGCCGTAATCGGGCAAAAAGAGCGCATTTGTTTTTTTTTAATAAAACGACTTCGCGATTTCCTATTAAAGTTGTTTATACATATTTTTATTTTTGCCGAGATTTTCCCGCGGAACTTCAGTATGGGGTTCTTCAAGAAAGGAGTGTGTACATTCATAAAGGGTCGGCAACGCGCATATGACACCCCTGGAGTTGCACGCGTCTATAGGCTACGGCGACTTGCCATCAGGCGGGCCGTAGGCTTGTTTGCCACTGACGTGGTATTATAAAAAACTTGTAGGCCGGAAACGCACAGACAGGTGGCTTGCTTAGTGCCTAGAGCTTAGCGAGTCGCGTAGCGAGTAGCGATGTGAAACGAACGTTCTATTATATTTGTAACCGGGTGCACTGCACCGCTAGGTGACTAGCCAGGTGACTAGCGTGTAAAGCCGGTTACAAATGTTATAGAACGTTCGTTTCACATCGCTACTCGCTATGCGACTCGCTAAGCTCTAGGCACTAAGCAAGCCACCTGTCTGCGCGGTAGCCGTATGGTATTCACTATATGCTCTAGTATTCTTGACCTTATCAAGTCTTGAGCATTCCAATAGTATTTAGACCGGCAGATAACATCAGTATACAAACAAGGATTGATACAAACACACGCCGAAGGTCACTGTTCGTTATACACATACAAATACTCGTTATTTGGCAAGATTAGACTGAAATAATCACGTACCTACGACCTAACCTGTTGTGAAAAAAGTAAAACATGATAATATTTAAGGTACATTTTGTCACAAGTTTCACGCTACTTATTATTCAACTTAAAAACACATCAAACATCCAAGACTGTCTTTCGTAGATCATCAAGTCATCACTCCACTGAAATCCCTTGCTACATAACCGGCGCGTTCAGTAAAGAATCGAAATATCTATAATACTCATATTAAGACTGCGCATGCGCCATGCGAGACGCGACGAGCTCGCGACAGCGCGTTAGGGCGACTGAATTAATAGATACACATCAAGACTTGTACGTTATATAAGTTATATAACATACGGTACAGTCAAATCCACAAGGATAAGCCGCCATTAATTAGGTACTAAGCTTGTGCACAAATCACGCGAGGTTCGATAGGGGTGGGGGTCAGAAAAAAATCACGACAGATCACGTTGGGGGAGGGGGGGTCTAAGGAGACCTGACGTGTATTTTTCTATCGATAATTATTATAATAAATATTTATATATCATCACATTCGTAACTAAGACAGAAAAATAAACAAGATTTACTATACATATACAATACAATATCTAAATAAATAAATAAATATCGTGCGACAATTCACACCAATTGTGCACAAATCACGCGAGGTTTTTTCGGCTACTTTTTGACCCCCCTTTCTCCCCGTCCCCCCCTCCCCCCTCGGTGATGTTCGGTGAGGTTCTTGGTGAACCCCCCCGCCCACATAACCTCACGTATTTTTTTTGTTCATTCGACCTAATTGTAAGATAAATAACTACATAGATGACGACCGAATAGCCTAGTAGTTAGAGAACCTGACTATGAAGCTAGAGGTCCCGGGTTCGATCCCCGGTCGGGGCAGATATTTGTATGATGAATACGAATGTTTGTTCTCGAGTCTTGGATGTTTAATATCTATTTGAGTATGTATTTATCTATATAAGTATGTTTATCCGTTGTCTAGTACCCATAGTACAGGCTTTGCCTAGTTTGGGACTAGATCAATTGGTGTGAATTTCCCCAGATATTTATTTATTATTTATAAAAAAAAACGCAAATTTCGACGACCTTACGACAATTACCTATGTACAGTCAGCATCATAAACATGTATACATTCTATGACCTTATTACCTAGACATAAGGTCGAAAAGTATATACATGTTTATGATGCTGACTGTACATTTTTTTTCTGGGTTTCTGTTTGCTTCTTTCGTTTATACTTCTGTCGCCGACTGTACGTCGCGTCTGCGGTTTGGGAGTCGTCGGGGCTCCACATATGCAAATATCCCCGCTCTTACGAAACCATATTAGTTCTAAATACCTTCAATAACAAGTCTTTTTCTTTGTCAACGGAGTCATTAATAAAAACCGGCCAAGTGTGTTTACTATACCTAGATATTTTTCTAGCACGAACGACTTATTGTAAGTGATTGACAAAATAAAAACATCGACAGTCCTGTTATCGATAAGTACCACTTCAACGTCATAGAGGTAAATAAATACAAATATATATAGGCTAATAGGGTGCGTTAAAAAAAATTATAATAACAAAACTATCAAATTATTTATATTTTACATACTTCAGAAAACAATTTGCAATACTTTCGTAACTTTCTTTCTTCGTGTCACTGAATTAATTATCTCCTACTTTACTCCATAACACACAAACACACCGAAATTGTCTTTAAAATCGACGCAGAATGTCACAACATGTAGTTTTTCCCGAACCCACTTTTGGTCCCAAAACAAATCTGTGTCTCTGTATATGGTTACAGTGTAGGTGCACGCGGCGTCTAGGTAGATAGCCAATATATGTCTGTGGTTGTATGTACGTATTGTCGTTGAAGTAGTATGTACTTATCGATAACAGCATTGTCGATATTTTTATTGTGGCAAGCACTAAACAAATGTTGTTCCTGCTAGAAAAATATCTAGGTATAGTGTTTACCTACACATTGTGTTCCTCTAGCTAGTGTAAAGAAGGCAGGTTTTCGGTGCTAGCTCGAAAACTGATTGAGTTATGTAAGTACTAGCTTCCGCCCGCGACTCTGTCTGCGTGGCCCCGGGATAAAAACGACCCTATATTGTAATCCAGGCTATAAACTATCTTTGTGCAAAATTTCATCCAAATCGGTGGAGCCGTTTAATCGTGATTGAGGAACAAACATCCAAACATCTAAACAACAATATTAGTAGGATTCAAAATATTTTCCGTTGAAAACATTCCTTGGAAAGTTTTCAGTACACTTTTCGTACATAAGATTTTCGGGCAATATTGCGTGACCTTAATGAAATGAAATGAAATGAAAAAAGTTTATTCAGTTAAACAACCCTTGCTTTACATTATTTTCTTCTGCCAAACTGCAGGACAGTTTGTTGGCAGGGACAGTTTGTTGGCAGTTGGCTGGCCGTGCGGCTTCGCCCGCGTCTTGCAAAGAACGCAGGCAAACCTGCGGGATAAATAACCATCCAGAAAATCCACTCTACACGCAGGTGAAAGATTTTTTGAAATCGGTTAAGCGGTTCCTGAGATTACCCAAAACATACAAACAAAACTACAATCTCACAAACTTAATATTAGTTATAGATTTAAACTTTAGTAATTTCATATTGTGGGATCAGCAAAACGTAAATAACACGCTATTTACTCAAAACTAAATATATTTTCTAACCCACAATAATAACAAACGTAAATAATATTTCATCATTTTGACATGAAGAATTAAGCTGACAGAACCGCAACAAAACCTATATCGCGGCGTAGTGGCCAGAACGTCGATATGCAGGTTGAACGTGAGTTCATAGAGAGAGTACTGATGAGAGGCGCCACAATATCATTTCATATTATCTGGGTTATCATATAGGCAGTAATAGCAATGTACAAGTTGCAGAACATTCTCAAAATATCAGGGAAGATACTGAAATTTCCGGAAACTTACATGAGAATTTAAAAATAAGTTTCCTTTAGAAAGTTTCTGCTGGGAATTTTTCATAGATGTATCATTAATGTATGATTGTGTATGTATGTTTATATATAGAGGTATTTATGTACGTTCATTTTTATAATTATTTAGATTTTTCTGCATAATCTAGTTTTATCTCTTTCTCCGATACCCAAAGGTTGTCTGGAAGAGATCGCTCTTCAGCGATAAGACCGCCTGTTGTCTACCTCTACCTACATGTTATTGTGTTGTTTCTCTCTGTAACTGCTTTGTTTGTGTGAGGTGTGCAATAATAGTACATTGTTTAACGAGGGCCGTAAGTGGAATATTGCTAACGAGAGTGTATCAGAAGCCCGACGCCGAAGGCGGAGGGCTTTTGATGACTCGAGTTTGCAATATTCTTACGCCCGTGTTATACACAATGTTTTTCATCACATTTGCGAGGAAATAAATAACAACAAAAGACAGAAAAATGTAAGTTTCATACAGCAGCACCAATCAAAAATTGACAACTTCACTTCCAGATCAGTGCTAGTAGAGCGCGCAGTTCAATATTTCAACCAATCACAGAGCAGTATTCTTGCGGGGCGGGGCGTCGTGACCAACTAGATTTTTTTATTCAACCAATCACACAGCAACCAGATTTGCTTAAGCCAATCAGAGGGTTCTATTATTAAAAAAAAAAACCATAACGCCCATGGGCCATTTTCGAGCAAGTGTGATGAAAAGAGTATTTGTATTGTATTGTATTAATTACATGTATAATCTATTATTCTTTAAGCAGGCAAATTAAACAGCTGATAATGTATATATCCAGAGAGTTTTTGACATGTTTTCAGTGTTTATAAAATTTAAGTTCTGAGAACTTTCCTTATTAGAATTTTCGCAACTTTGGAAACTTCTCCGCGGTGCATTTCTAGGTAGGAATAGGAGATAAAGTATATATTGAATATGTAGTAGTATATCTTTTTGTATGTATCTTATATATTTTTATTTATGTATGTCTATATGTAGTGTATAATACATTTGTATTTTTTTCCTCTCTCCTCAAGTATATTCGTAACAGAAATTATCATACTTTTTTCTTTGCACCTGTTATAAGTCTCTGTTTAGCCCAATGGTTAGCTGGTAGAGAATGCCATCTGGCATTAAGCTCGCCATTTGTACATATATTTTTTTGTATTTTGTGCAATAAAGTTTAAATAAATAAATAAAGGCACTATTTATAACATTAGGTAGTAGTCGTGTAGAAAATTACGAAACAAAACAATAAAACGACATAACTTTGCAACCAAAATGTCCCACGTAAATTGTATATTTCTATGTGACTGTGTCTGGGAAAAGGAACCGCTTTAGCGGTATTGAGTTATTAATATCTCCTAAAACTAGGTAAAATTAGTTATTTTATAGGGTTCCGTACCCAACGGCTAAAAACGGAACCCTATTACTAAGACTTCGCTGTCCGTCCGTCCGTCCGTCCGTCTGTCACCAGGTTGTATCTCAAGAACCGTGATAGCTAGAGAGTTGAAATTTTCATAGATTATGTATTTCTGTTGCCGCTATAACAACAAATACTAAAAAACCGGCCAAGTGCGAGTCGGACTGGGGCTCCCATACAACAGACATGATTTTCTTGCCGTTTTTATAGATAATGGTACGGAACCCTACGTGCGCGAGTCCGACTGGCACTTAAAAGAAAAAAAAAGAAAAGAAGACATTTATTCACTACACAAAAGACACACAGAGACAAAGGAGTAGACATACATGACAATTGACACATATTGTGTTGTCACTTGGCCGGTTTTTATTTATACATTTTTAAACATGCAGTGGGCAAAATGTACGAATTGAAAAAAAAAAGTTTATGCTCGTGAAAAATCCACTTCTACTAGTTATGGAATGATTGGTACCAAGTTAATCTACTATCATCCATCAAAGATATTAATAACCCATTTTACGTAATTTTCGTCAAATTAAAAAAAATGAAAATCCTCTAAGTACCTATTAACATAATATAATATGTAAATAAACATGTAGATAAACCCATGAGACCCTGACCCTGAGATTATTTAACTTGGCCGAACTACATCAAAGTAGTCCATTCAAAAAGCAACTCTACCGTCCAAGTTAGAAGGTTCCAATTACAATCACAGCTATGTTAAAGGTCGGCCACATTGTATAATCTAAGCCATAAAACAGGTGACATACCATCTAGAGGTTCCCAAACGCGGACAACCGGTTGTCTAAGGGAGATGACATAACACGCGACCGCTGTCTATAATAGTCTATATTGGTGATGCTGTCTTGACCGATTTCGGCCACAGCGACTGAGTGTTCTGGATTTGATGTCAACGATTTGCACTATGACTAGAGTGTTTGTTCTACTCTCTGGTGCGCTCTCATGTGGCTTGCATGCCCTATCTTTTTTGCAAAAGGTGCGAGCGCAATTTGGGCAGGTTAATACCCCGCCGATGAAGTTGCAGTGGATGGTTGCCGGTAGGCGAGCCTTGAGCTCGTCTCGCTTTTTATCGAGCTCGTTACGACGCTCAATCTCGAAGGCAATCGCGAATCATGTTGATGGAGTAGACTTCGCCATTCGGGCCGCCGTGCTGCCTTCTCCTCCCACTCAGAGGGCTCTAACTTGCATTTCTTCATGTGTCTTTCAAGAACATACTTATAGCGAAGGTATTGGCCACCACATTTACGCTTACCACCACACCACACATATGCTATGTACTTTTTTTTGGAAAAAAAAAAACCAATTTGGAGTTCTGAAAAGAAAATGCGCTTCGCCACTGTCTATTAGTCTATATTAGGCGGTCAGCCGGTCAAGAGCGAGGTGGCGACAGTCAGAAATATAAACACGTCCTGTAGGCCATTGTTTGCTAAACATGAAATTTTGACATTACCACGTATGTATATTTTTGAAGCAGCTGTTTTTGTAAAAAAATACCCAAATCTGTTCAAAAAACAGCTAAAGATATAAATCATAGAAACACAAGAAACCCGAACAGACTTGTAATAGATTTTGTTCCCAGTAGTTCTCTTTTTATGAAAAGTAGTTATTATATGTGTATACGAATATTTAATGCTCTTCCCGATAATGTAAAGGATCTCCCTCTCAATTCATTTAAAGCACAACTTTATCGTTGGCTGAAAACTAAGATGTTCTATACTACAGATGACCTGTTCTTCCATGTTAGATGATGTCAAGTAGAAGTTAGAAAAGTATTTAGTTAGTTAGGTTTAGTTAAGTTTACATTTGCATGCTAAACTAGCAAAATATGTTTTAGTACCTACAGATTTATCACCACCTCATTGTTACCATGTTTTGAGCAAATAAATAATATTTCATAAAGAATATTTTATTTCACGACTGGGGTGTTCTAAAATATGTATACAATAACAATGAATGTAAGTTTTAGTAGATGAAGTACGAAAATAAGTAAACAAAACCTATTTCCATACAACGACGTTAACATGGTGACCGCCCTAAGACCATAATTTTAGTAGGTTTAGGAAAATTTACTTTGTCAAACCTACTGTTGTCGCCACGGGTATTTGGACAACCATGCTGGCAACAATTAAGTTCCTAAACTGTATTGAATCACCAGAAGACAGACAGAAACGACTGGCAACAAGAAGAATGGACTTACCTCGAATGTTTACCACCAATCTCGAAGTGGTCAGGCACTCTTCGGGATACCAAGCAATTGGCCTCTTTAATAAGCTACCCGCTGACTTAAAATGCATCTCTAATTTAACGATATTTAAAAATAAATTAAAGGCTTTTTTGTTGAGGAAATGTTTTTACTCGATCGAGGAGTTTTTGTCAGCATAGGGTAACATTACATTTGATTGACATGGTTATTTGCGTATGGAATTAATATTATTTTCTTAATTGTATTTTCAATGAATTATTATTATTGTTTAGTTTTTATATATTTGACATTATTATTTTATATTATTATATTCAAACACAATGTTTATTGTTATGGAATAAATGACTAATGACACCACGGCTGAACGTGCATCCGGAGCTGTCAAACTACACACCATAAAAGGCAGAAACATGGCGGGAGCGTTCACTTGCCTTCTAGCAGCCAACAGAAGAACATTAAGGACGAGATGCTGTTGTTCTGCGGTTTAAGTATAATCACGCCTTATACGAGTATATTATATATATACATATATATTGATGTGCTTTAGGTTACATTCGTATTGAGTGTCATAAGTCCCGCTTATTACACTCAATACGACATGTTCAGGTACTTCACTGTAAAAATGTGTATAATAAAATAAATGTATTAATGTTCTTTGGTTGTTTCTCTTACTACTTTGTCTACGTTTACATAGTTTAACATGTGTGTATGTCTGTGGGATCGTAGCTCCAAAACGGGCGAACCGATTTGAGTACGATTTTTTAGGGTTCCGATACCTCAAAAGAAAAAACGGAACCCTTATAGGATCACTCGTGCGTCTGTCTGTCCGTCTGTCACAGCCGATTTGCTCCGCAACTACTGGACCGATTAAGTTGAAATTTGGAACACAACACACAATTGGTGACCCAAAGAGAGACGCGTAAAGTCAATTAATGAATTTAGGGGGTAAACTGTAAAATTAAACAAAAAAAATGGCGCAAACTGTATTACTACTAGGCTTAAAATTCTGAAAAAAATATGGAAAATAGTTCCTTGCCTAATGATTACAGGAAAACCTATAAGAAGTTTGAGTATTCAAAGTAACGGGAAAATTCTCAATATTTTTGTGTATTTTGTATGGAGCGCCTGACGCTTAGAGCATAGCAATGTTTACTCTCGCACTTGCTTCTGAAATTACGTAGGCGCCATAAGTAACGGGAAAATTCTCAATATGTTACGGAACCCTCACCACGCGAGTTGAACTCGCACTTGTCCGGTTTTTTTTTATTTAATCGAAAGTGTGTTGGGATGGTTCTTGTCCAGAACCAATGTCTGTTGTCATTTTATTTAATCTATGAAGGTTGTATATCAACAACACTCGCTGTCAATATAAGTAAATAAAGCGCTCTTACGAGTATATAAAGTATATAATATACGAGTATATATATAGTATATAATTACTTCCCGCAACCTTAGAGCATACATAACTGGAGTAGCCTTATGTCGTATTTGCGTACAAAAATGTCTGCCGAATTTTGCGGGGGCGGGGGGAGCATCTTAATAGGATATTGAAACTCAATGGGGAATGGATGAAAATTTTAGAAATGCCTGATTATTTTTTTGGTGATAGGAATAACCTTCTTAGCACCAGGAAAAAAAATCAGATTTTTCAGCTGCGACAATTATTTTTGAAAAATATAAATAGTTTGCTCATTTACGTGTTGGGTCAAGAACGGTAAATAGACACTTTCCTTGATCTGTCTCATATTACAAAAAACTATCTTATATATCTGTGGTAAACTGACACTGGTAATGACCAATATAGCTGCTGCAAGTGTCAATATCATTGCCAGTGTCAGTTTACCGCACATATTTAATATATTTTTTTGTAATATGAGACCGATCGAGGAAGGTGCCGTAACTGACCCAAAACGTAAGTGCGGAAAGTGTTTATATTTTTCAAAAAAAAATGACGTAGCTGAAAAATCTGAAACTGTTTTCTGGTGCTAAAGAAGGTTATTCCTATTACCAAAAAAATAATCAGGCATTTCTAAAATTTTCATCCATTCCCAATTGTATATTGAAAGCTTGAAGTGGTTGAACGTTATAATATCAAGTGCTTACTGATCCGGGCATTTTTATAATCAGTGTTGTCTTGCGAGGCGATTTTGTGAATGACCATTAGATAATCGATTGTGTAAATTGTCTTTGTTTGATTTTTTGCACATTGTGCAAGGTTTTCTACAGAGGGGCAAGTTACTGAAAGGCTACTCCAGTTATGTATGCTCTAAGGCCGAAACTAATTAACTTTAGCTTTCTGTAAAGTACTTCCCGATACCGACTTTGATGCTCCGCACCTTATCCGAAGAAAAAATGCAGACAATCGACTTAGGTACCTGGCCCACAGCTGAGAAGTGAAGATCCTTTGAATTGTCACATAACACCTGTTGTTAATATTACCTACTTTTTGCACAAATAAACTTTTGACTTTGACTTTGGCGTTCAAGATCTAGTAAAGTTAAGAACTAGAAACCTAAAGATTCACTATTCTAATCAGAGTCCTGTTGCTGGCAAGGTCGCCATGTGATAAAGTACTGGTACGATGGTAAGAGCCAATAAGTAGACAGGCGAAGAGCGTCTAATAGAATCATACATACTGTGAGGTTCTGGGTTTACTGGGTCCGGAGACCAGAGAACGGCTGTTCGGGATGAATCCATTTATTTGACAAAGTCAATACCTTGACAAGTGCCTAGCAACGTACCAAGTAGTTTGCTGGCTAGAGGCCGCATACACTACAATCCTCCCCTCCAATTACCACACACACACATACACTAAGATAATACAAAATAAATAATATTTAACAAACTAACATTCTACTCCTTGTAGTTGATTTCCTTATCAAGCCTACACTGGCGAATTGGACGAGGCTGGGGCGGCACCGGGGTCGACAAAGGTGCATCCGACTGCTGCGTGGCCGCCGGTGGCGCATCCGACTGCTGCGTGGCCACCGTTGGCGCGTCCGACTGTGGCGTGGCCGCCGTTAGTGTGACAAACTCGTCTTGTCGCTCATTTCTCGAATCAGGCGGGAATTGGCCGTGAGAATAGTCCGGCATGCGAATGGCTAGCGATCTTGAAATCGTACGCTTGGAATCGGTGGGAATTACAGGGCAGTTTCCTAAACGTTTCCTTAACTGGTCAACGTGCCTATGGAAGTGCTTGCCGTAGTTATCAATAACCGTATAATCCCTACAACTGGCAGAACTAATTATCTTGCCCGGCTGCCACTTCTCCCCCCTTAAATATTGACGAAACCAAATGTTTTGGCCTACACTGAAGCTCCTAACGTTCGCCTCCACACTGCCTACCTGAGGCTCTTGAGCCCTTGAACGGAAGGTCATATCGTTCGCCTCCACACCAACTACCTGAGGCTCTTGAGCTCTGGTCTCTCGATCTGGCTTAAGAGCATCTAACTTAGTGCGCAGATGTCTATTCTGCAAAATGACCGCCGGACTCTTGCCAGTAGTAGCGTGTTCGGTATTCCTGTAATGTTTTAAGAACGTGTGCAACGCCCTTTCCACGTCCTTCCTTTCAGTAAGTGCTTTTTTAATTACCCTTTTCAAGGTCTTAACAGCATTCTCAGCAGCGCCATTAGAAGCTGGATGGTATGGCGCCGTAAAAATATGCTCAATCAACTCGTTCCTGATAAAACCATCAAACTCCGAACTGGTAAACGGGGGGCCGTTATCCGTCACGATTTGCCTAGGGTTTCCAAACCTACAAAATAGCTCACTAAGCCTATTAATCGTGAAACTGGCCGCTGTGCTCGGGACCGGGAATACCTCCAGCCACTTGGACGATGCATCAATAGCCACCAGATAGATCTTACCAGCTATAGGGCCCATGAAGTCCAAGTGAAGCCGGGACCAGGCTTGCGAAGGCCATCCCCAAGGGCGCGGTTCAGCGCGGGGTGGCGCGTCTGCGTGCACAGCGCACACCGCGCATGTGAGGCACGCGCGCTCCACCGCCTCGTCGATGCCGGGCCACCACACGTAACTCCGTGCTAAAGCTTTTGACTTCACAACGCCCATGTGTGGTTCGTGGATCAGCTCCAAAATCTGTTTCCGACAACCCTCTGGCACGACTATTCTGTGGCCCCACATTACACACCCTAACTCCACATACAATTCTGACTTTCGATTGAAGAAAGGTTCCATTGCCCGTATGTCACATGTCTCCGGCCAACCATCACGAATGAAAGACAGCAACTGCTGTAAGATGTTATCCTCAGCAGTAAGCCTCTTCAACACGTTGTGATCCAATAATAGCGCGTCCTGCGCAAAATGCAAATATGTTTGCTCCGGAACTATCTCCGCCGTACACGCCCGCGCATCCGCACCAGGCGGTAATCTTGACAAGCCGTCAGCGCAATTTTCATTCGTTTTAATGTACTCAATTTCATAGTCATAGGCCGTCAAAATAACCGCCCAGCGCTGCATCCTGCTCGCTGTCATAATTGGTATGCCGGCATTAGGTCCAAAAATTGACACGAGCGGTTTGTGATCAGTGCGCAACACAAACTTCCTGCCATAAAGATACTGGTGGAATTTCTTCATGCAGTAAATGATTGCTAAAGCCTCTCGATGGATCTGGGAGTAATTCTTCTCAGCCGCTGTGAGGGAGCGCGACGCGTACGCCACAGGACGCTCCCCGGTCGGCCCGCAGTGCGCCAGCACGCCACCAATACCGCGTGAGCTGGCATCGCAGGTGACGATCAGAGCCCTTTTAGGGTCGTAATGCGCAAGAACATCCGTGCTGATCAGCGCACGCTTCACCTCCGAAAACGGCAACTGCTGCTGTCGTGACTGCGCGCCCCGCAGGCTGCGCAGTTTGTCCTCGTCCCGCATTCCGCGCTGCCAGCACGGCCGCCCGCGCGCGCGTGCGGCTCGCGTTCCGCGACCGGCTTCAGCGCGTGCACCGCGCTCGCCACCGCTGCGGTCGCCGATTCATCCACTGCCGCCGCATCTCTCTCTGCCGCTTCCAGCGAGCCCGCCAGTTTCACCGCTCCTGCGAACGTAATGGTGTCATCCTCCGCAAAGAGACGTTGCTTGATAACATCACTACGTAGCCCGCATACAAACTGATCGCGTAAATTATCGCTGAGATTCCCTCCGAATTTGCAGTTACGAGATAACCTTTTTAATTCAGCTACGTAAGAAGCGGTATCCTCGAAGGCTCCCTGACGTCTCTGGCGGAAACGGTATCTCTCTGCTAAAGCGGACGGGGTCGGTTGGAGATGTTGCCGCATAAGCTCAACCGCCTGTGAGTAAGTCAGCGCCGAAGGCTTCTCTGGGCTGGCTAAATTCACTAACAGCTCGTATGCTTCATCTCCCATGGCAGCTATCAATGTGGGAACCTGTAGATCTTCCGCAATTTCATTGACAAGGAAATACATTTCCATCATGTCAACAAAACTGTGACGATGCCTACGTCACACACACCACGGCGGCGCGCCGTGGAAAAGTACTGCGGGCTGCGCGGGCGGCGCGCGGGGCAGAGCAGTGACGTCACACCGACCGGCCGCCGCGCGGGCATAAAAAGCGAGAGCGCGCATACGACGCCGGCAGTGTTCTTCGGAGCTCGCTCCGGATAGCACTGCCCCTCCCTTCCTCCTTCCCGACTCCCGAGTCTTTTAGGCAGGTGGTTTTGGCACGTCCTCACCAGCCTTGGACTAAACTCACAAACTCACCCTGGAATCATCCCCACGGCGGTGGTTGTGGCCTGCCCTCATTCGCCAGGGGTTCCAGGTTCCCGTAGCTTTTAAGGCGGCGGTATTGGCACGCCCACGTCCGCCTTGAGCTTCCAAATTAACCGATACCACTAATATCCCGTAGTCCCTCAGGATAGGTCCGCGACCGTGTTACCGTAGCATACCTAGGTCTCACAAATAGCGCTAGAATATCACATTAATTAAGTATTGTAAATAAACGGGCGTAAGACCCACTTTGTTACCTTGACACTCGGCGTTTGCATTTAATGAACCCTTGATCCTCTCGTAGTGCCCCTGAGTTAGTCTGGAAACCTCCCTAAGGCCCTAAAGGCTGGAGGATATGGGTGTGGGTTCAGAACCCGCATCACATTTGGCGCCCAACTTAAAAACTCACGTTAGAGTATTTCTAGCTCAAGAGGGATCAAGGGAGTGTAATAGTGTCTAGCATACCTAGCGCGACGCGTCTCGTCCGCTATTGTAAATTCCGTACATTTCACCGACGATTTAAACACCGTATAATTTACCGCCGTGCTAAATTCCCGATAATCTGCCGCCGTACACGTTACTACCGTTTCACCAACCTAGAAGTTTATCGCCGCTCCAACGACCGTACAATACCGTCGAGCATACCCGGAAGACTACCGTGAACCGAATCACGACGAATAACATTCTCCAGAGATCCGGTAGCGCCGAACAGACGCAAACAAATGCCGACAGCCTGGATATATCTCCTTAAAAAGCCAGGACTGATCGAAGAGGCCGAGAAAAGGGACATACCGACAGAGGGCTTGACTGTGGAACAAATACGGAAGTTACTAGTAGAGTCCATCATCAGCTCAGAGGAACATAGGACATCGCCGGAAAACCAACCTCAAAACATGGCAAGCGACGAGGGGAAAAGTAAGGCAAATCTCAACAAGCTTATTAGGGAGTGGAACCTGTCCTACACGACATCCGATAGCGCCGTGGAGTTCATAGAGCGACTAGAAGAGCTGACCTCGGCCAGTGGTATAGAAAAGGAGGAGATCCTGCCCGCGCTACCACGCATTCTACAAGGAAAAGCATTACTATGGTATAGAAATAACATACACACCGGAAACACGTGGGAGGAATTCCTGGAACAATTCAAGCTCCACTACTTTCCCAGTAATTACGCAGAAAACCTAATTGTGAGAATAATTGCGAGAAAGCAAAGGTTCCGAGAGAGTTTCACCGAGTACTTGACCGATTTGCAGACCTTAATGCGTAGGTACGGGAGATTAACAGAGGAAGAAAAGCTACACCGCATACACGAGAACATGGTCAAGGAATATAAATTATACATCAAAAAACAGGACTACAAGGACCTCGGTGGGTTAGTAAGGTTAGCACACGAATACGAAGGAATCACCGCGTCCTCCTATAGGGGACAACCACCGGGTAACGAGAGACCGTATGCACCAAGGCACGAGAACGCACAGGTACCATACAGACAATATCCAACGCAATTTACTGTGCCAGACACTAACACTCATACAACGCAACAGCCGGCACGGGAGCATCAACAACCGGGCAAGGAAAGAGTGGAATGGGGAAAGACAGGCAAGATACATCCCGCGTATGACTCAAGCAAGTGTTGTTGGTCGTGTGGCAAACCGGGACACAATGCGAGGGAATGCAGGTCGAGACGCCAAATTTTCTGTAGCGGCTGCGGGAAAATGGGCGTCCTGAGCAAGAACTGCTGCAGGGCGGAAACCCGGACCAAAAGAGAATACCTAGGGTCCGCGGGAGTACAGGATCGTGAAGAAAACCGGATCTACGTAGAAGCACAGATAATGGGGGACACGCACCGCTGCTTGGTGGACACAGGGTCCACGAACACCTATATCAATGACCAAGTGTTTGAGGCCTGTAAAGCACAAGGCGCTTTACAAAAACAAACTCAAAGAGGAATAATACTGGCCGACGGAACGAGAACAGAGATCAACAACAGTATATTGGTGAATATAGAAATGAAGGGAGCCGCGATAAGACATTGGGTGCGGGTGTTACCATCAGCTACACACACGATTGTGGGGATGGACGTCCTCAGACGAGTAGGAATGGCAATAACGTGGGCGGGTGAACTGTCACACGCAGAGGAGCCAACTACACAAGAAAAGAACGACGAGCGACAGGGAGCCGAGACGTCTCAGGGACATCAAACAACCCATGTCAGACCCCAGGAGGGCG
Source organism: Epinotia nisella (assembly GCA_932294315.1). NCBI lineage: Eukaryota > Metazoa > Arthropoda > Insecta > Lepidoptera > Tortricidae > Epinotia > Epinotia nisella. The sequence continues at coordinate 155,342 of OW028697.1, read as the reverse complement.
ATCACCCGGTAAAGTCAAGTGCTACAACAGAACAGACGGGAAAAACCATAACGATGGCACAGAAGGAACAACTCGAGGCAATACTGAAGGAAGAATTCGAATTATGCGAAACAAGCCATAAAGGGAACACGTGGACCGAACATAAAATTAAATTAAAACACAAGGAACCAATCAAACAGAGGTACTACCCGAGAAACCCAAAACAACAACAAATAATAGACACACATGTGAAAGAAATGCTAGAGCAAGGAATCATCGAACGGTCAAACAGCCCATATAGCTCTCCGGTGGTGCTGGTGAAGAAAGATAATGGCCAACACCGTTTCTGTATCGACTTCAGAAAAATAAATGACGCGTCAGAGAAAGACGCCTACCCGCTACCACAGATAGATGACACCCTAGAGAAACTTAGAAAGGCACAGTTCTTTTCGAAACTAGACCTGAAGAACGGCTACTGGAACGTGCCTCTGGAGGAAGCCAGTAGACCGGTCACCGCATTCACTGTGCCAGGGAGAGGGTTGTTCCACTTCAAGGTCATGCCATTCGGCTTGCACTCGAGCGGAGCCACCTTTCAGAGACTACTCGATAGGGTAATCGGACCGGAACTTGAGCCACACGCGTACGTGTACCTAGACGACATAATAGTATGTAGTCCAAATTTCGAAGAACATACAAGGCACCTGAGAGAGATTTTCCGCAGGATACGACAGGCCGGACTACAGATAAACAAAGCGAAGTGCGAATTCGCGAAGCCCGAGGTCGAATATCTAGGCCACACAGTCACTAGAGACGGAATTAAAATGAACGAAGCAAAAATTAGAGCCATAACAAACTTAGAATCACCAAGAACGGTAAAAGGAATCAGAACATTCATCGGAATGACTTCATGGTACAGGAAGTTCATCCCAAGATACGCAGAAATAACGGCCCCCTTAGTAAAGCTGTTAAAAAAGGGCGAGAAATTTATCTGGTCACAAGAGCAAGAACAGGCAGTAACCGAAATAAAACAAATATTGACAACCGATCCGATATTAACAAGGGCGGACTTCACACGTCCATTCACAATACAGACCGACGCGAGTGACGTCGGACTGGGAGCAGCGTTAACACAGCTAGTCGATGGAGTGCCCAAGGTTGTAATGTACGCCAGTAGGAAATTAACTCCACCAGAAACACGGTACTCAGTAACCGAGAAGGAATGTTTGGCCATAGTATGGGGGGTACGGAAGATGAGGGCATTCCTAGAGGGCTATGACTTCACCGTAATTACCGACCATCAAGCCCTAAAATGGTTAAATACGATGAAGAACCCATCAGGTAGATTAGCCAGGTGGGCGCTCGAATTACAACAATACCAGTTCAATATAATATACCGGAGCGGAAAACAAAATAAAATAGCGGACGAACTATCACGGAACCCAATTTGCGCGACGACCGAACGCGACTGGTACGAGGATAAACGAGCCCAAGTGGAAAGTGGGGCGGAACAATCGCAAGAATACCGCATCGTGCAGGGCAAGCTGTACTGGAGAGCAGCCACACCCACAAACGATAGGTACACCCATCCAGATTCCGAGTGGAAAATATGCGTTCCGAAAGACGAAAGACAACATATCATAAGTCAAAATCATGACTTACCGACCGCTGGACATTTGGGGACAGCAAAAACAATAAAAAGAATAGCTCAAAGATACTATTGGCCGAAAATGAAATCGGAAATCATAAAACACGTTACGAAGTGCAGCGCATGTCAGAAACATAAGGTACCACAACAAAAGACAGGCGGTCTGATGCACATCAACAACGCTGGAGGCCCCTGGGAGGTGATAACAACAGATTTGATAGGGCCATTACCCAGATCCACGAAGGGATACAAGTGGATAATAGTGTTTCACGATAAGTTTACAAAATGGTCCGAAATAGCACCGCTAAGAAACGCCACAGCGAGCACCGTCGCAAAAGCATTCGAATGCTGCGTGGCATTACGACACGGGGCACCACGCGCACTCCTGTCGGACAATGGCCCGCAATACGTGTCGAAACTGTTTAATGACACGCTCAGAAAATACGGGACAGAACACAAGTTAACCCCGCCGTATAGTGCGCACTGCAACCCCACCGAACGACAGAACCGTACACTCGAAACCATGATATCAACATTTATAAACGACAACCATAAGCAATGGGACAAGTACTTGGCAGACTTTAACTTCGCACTTAACACTTCGGTCCAGGAATCGACAAAACACACGCCGGCTTTTCTACTATACGGGAGAGAGCTAAGGAACCCGAAGGACCCGAACGTATTCCCGACTCCGCACGTAAAAGATAGTGCAGATTTAAAACAATTATACGCAACAGTTAGGCAATATCAGGATAAAGCATCGGCGATACAAAAAACCTACTACGACAGACAAAGACGGCATTGGGAGCCGGCCGCGGGCGACCAGGTACTGAAAAGGAACCAGGTGTTATCAAATGCAGATAAAAACATTTGCGCAAAGTTAGCACCGAGGTACGTCGGACCGTTCGAAGTACAGAAAAGAACATCACCGGTAATATACATATTACGACAAACGGACGGAAACGGCAAAACGCAAACAGCACACATAAAAGATCTAAAACCGTTCAAACAATAAAACGAACCTAACGCAACGTCATAACGCACAAAATACAATAACGCCACAAGTGCACAGCGACCCGAGATCAGTACAGCAAATACATAAGAAAAACAGAAACGGTGTCAAGGGAAAATCAACCATAACGTGAAGACAATAAGGCCCAGAATCAGCGCACGGCGACGCAGAAACCACGTGCAAGTAGCGAAGAAAGAAAATTCAACACAATAAGATTACCGGGAGGACATAGGACTATCGTGCAGATATGGACCCTAACACTTACGAGATACGGTTGGGAATCGAACGACAAAGAAAAAAGGGTAAAATATTTGCAATACAACATCAACGGGCATGACAACAATCGGCAATGGCCACGATGCGCGGGCGAATATAGACTCTAAAACGTAACAAATACAGTGGAAATAGTAAAAACAAACTTTCCGATCCCGCCAACCGTACCTAGGAAAAACAAACGAATACAACCGAGGCACATGCCGATATGAACCATAACGCAAGGGAATAAGGGCGAACATAATATAAGTACATATATATAGAAAAAAAAAAATTATATTAAAAAAAATATAAATATTAAAAAAAAAAAAATGATACCGAAAAAAAAAAGGCTAAAAAAAAAAAGAGCTAAAAAAAAAAAAAAAAAAAAGATGATTAAAAGAAAAGAATATATATAATAAAAAAAAGGGGGTTTATGGGTCGACATAATAGCCCATATTCTAACGGTGATTTTTCCCACAGGTAAAAATCTCCAGCCGCGGAGGGGGCATGTGACGATGCCTACGTCACACACACCACGGCGGCGCGCCGTGGAAAAGTACTGCGGGCTGCGCGGGCGGCGCGCGGGGCAGAGCAGTGACGTCACACCGACCGGCCGCCGCGCGGGCATAAAAAGCGAGAGCGCGCATACGACGCCGGCAGTGTTCTTCGGAGCTCGCTCCGGATAGCACTGCCCCTCCCTTCCTCCTTCCCGACTCCCGAGTCTTTTAGGCAGGTGGTTTTGGCACGTCCTCACCAGCCTTGGACTAAACTCACAAACTCACCCTGGAATCATCCCCACGGCGGTGGTTGTGGCCTGCCCTCATTCGCCAGGGGTTCCAGGTTCCCGTAGCTTTTAAGGCGGCGGTATTGGCACGCCCACGTCCGCCTTGAGCTTCCAAATTAACCGATACCACTAATATCCCGTAGTCCCTCAGGATAGGTCCGCGACCGTGTTACCGTAGCATACCTAGGTCTCACAAATAGCGCTAGAATATCACATTAATTAAGTATTGTAAATAAACGGGCGTAAGACCCACTTTGTTACCTTGACACTCGGCGTTTGCATTTAATGAACCCTTGATCCTCTCGTAGTGCCCCTGAGTTAGTCTGGAAACCTCCCTAAGGCCCTAAAGGCTGGAGGATATGGGTGTGGGTTCAGAACCCGCATCACAAAACTAGACCATTGCCCGTCTCTGACATCGAACTCCTTCAATCTTCCGACTGACATTATTGTAACCGGATTTTCACGCGTATTTCAAGTAATTACGTAATTTAATATGATTAGCGTCGTATTTAACTTAATTTACTCGTCGCCAATGTGAGGTTCTGGGTTTACTGGGTCCGGAGACCAGAGAACGGCTGTTCGGGATGAATCCATTTATTTGACAAAGTCAATACCTTGACAAGTGCCTAGCAACGTACCAAGTAGTTTGCTGGCTAGAGGCCGCATACACTACACATACATATTTATACACGTTAGATTGCGCTGATACAAATCATCATCATCATCATCATATCAGCCAAAAGACGTCCACTGCTGGACATAGGCCTCCCCCAGAGAGTGCCACAAGAGAGTGATACAAGTAATATGCATTTATATCGCAGTAAACTATTGTTACTGCTAAACCACTTAATGTGGCCAATCGCCATACTACACTACAGTATAACTTGCGGCTGAGTCACGGCGCGACTCAGCGACTCATGTCGCGCTGCACTCTGCGAGTTAGAAAGAGGAGGATAGATATTCTTGCCTAGCGTCGCGCCGCAGAGTCAGTTGTAGACCCGCTAAAGTCGGAAACGAGACAGCTCGACACATGCTTTAGTAGCTTCGACCCTCACCTCTCGCGCTCCTAAGCTCCCTCGCGGCCGCCCGGTGCCCCGCGCGCTCCGCTAGCTGCAGGGGCGTAGCGCCGGCCGCGTCGCGGGCCGTCAGAGAAGCCCCGGCCGCCAGGAGCGCGCGTACGTTCTCCGCGTGACCGCGCTCCGCCGCTATGTGGAGCGCCGTCTGTTGACGACGACTTTGTAAGCACGAAGTTTGGAGAAACTTACGAAATATGTATCATACAAACCGTATCCGTGGTTAATAGAACACTATTACACTTTTGCTTTCTTTAGCGGAATTGTAAATGAGTGACGCATGATTCAATCAAGTAGGCAATATATAATAGATACTATAGGGCTTTCAATCCATCAAGTGATACAGCGTCTGAGTCTAGTGTCTTATTTTCTCCAGAACCAGAATTCATATTCATATTCATATAATTTATTGCATAACATGTGTTTACATTGGTGTCAGAATATGATTTGTTTCAACATGTACCCTTTCGGGCATAGCATTCGTCTGCTCAGCGGTTATCAGCAACCCGGGTGACACCCTTCTGGGCTAATTTAAGCCCCATCAACGTAGCAGGCAGCGCGAGCAATCCGCGAGCGCGGCCGCGTGCAGCGCGCGCGAGTCCCGCGCGTCGGAGTCCGCGCCACCGGCCAGCAGTGAGACCAGCAGCTCCTCATTGTATACCTTGCCGCCCGTGGCGCTGTCCTCGCGCGCGTCCACACTCGCGCCCGCGGCGACGAGCAGCGCGCGCGAGTCCCGCGCGTCGGGGTCCGTGCCGCCGGCCAGCAGTGAGACCAGCAGCTCCTCATTGTATACCTTGCCGCCCGTGGCGCTGTCCTCGCGCGCGTCCACACTCGCGCCCGCGGCGACGAGCAGCGCGCGCGAGTCCCGCGCGTCGGGGTCCGTGCCGCCGGCCAGCAGTGAGACCAGCAGCTCCTCGTTGTATACCTTGCCGCCCGTGGCGCTGTCCTCGCGCGCGTCCACACTCGCGCCCGCGGCCACGAGCAGCGCGCGCGAGTCCCGCGCGTCGGGGTCCGTGCCGCCGGCCAGCAGTGAGACCAGCAGCTCCTCGTTGTATACCTTGCCGCCCGTGGCGCTGTCCTCGCGCGCGTCCACACTCGCGCCCGCGGCCACGAGCAGCGCGCGCGAGTCCCGCGCGTCGGGGTCCGTGCCGCCGGCCAGCAGTGAGACCAGCAGCTCCTCGTTGTATACCTTGCCGCCCGTGGCGCTGTCCTCGCGCGCGTCCACACTCGCGCCCGCGGCCACGAGCAGCGCGCGCGAGTCCCGCGCGTCGGGGTCCGCGCCGCCGGCCAGCAGTGAGACCAGCAGCTCCTCGTTGTATACCTTGCCGCCCGTGGCGCTGTCCTCGCGCGCGTCCACACTCGCGCCCGCGGCCACGAGCAGCGCGCGCGAGTCCCGCGCGTCGGGGTCCGCGCCGCCGGCCAGCAGTGAGACCAGCAGCTCCTCGTTGTATACCTTGCCGCCCGTGGCGCTGTCCTCGCGCGCGTCCACACTCGCGCCCGCGGCCACGAGCAGCGCGCGCGCGAGTCCCGCGCGTCGGGGTCCGTGCCGCCGGCCAGCAGTGAGACCAGCAGCTCCTCATTGTATACCTTGCCGCCCGTGGCGCTGTCCTCGCGCGCGTCCACACTCGCGCCCGCGGCCACGAGCAGCGCGCGCGCGAGTCCCGCGCGTCGGGGTCCGTGCCGCCGGCCAGCAGTGAGACCAGCAGCTCCTCATTGTATACCTTGCCGCCCGTGGCGCTGTCCTCGCGCGCGTCCACACTCGCGCCCGCGGCCACGAGCAGCGCGCGCGAGTCCCGCGCGTCGGGGTCCGCGCCGCCGGCCAGCAGTGAGACCAGCAGCTCCTCGTTGTATACCTTGCCGCCCGTGGCGCTGTCCTCGCGCGCGTCCACACTCGCGCCCGCGGCCACGAGCAACGCGCGCGCGAGTCCCGCGCGTCGGGGTCCGTGCCGCCGGCCAGCAGTGAGACCAGCAGCTCCTCATTGTATACCTTGCCGCCCATGGCGCTGTCCTCGCGCGCGTCCACACTCGCGCCCGCGGCGACGAGCAGCGCGCGCGCCAGTCCCGCGCGTCGGCATCCACGCCGCCAGCCAGCAGTGAGACCAGCAGCTCCTTGTTGTATACCTTGCCACCCGTGGCGCTGTCCTCGCACGCGTCCACACTCGCGCCCGCGGCGACGAGCAGCGCGCGCGCCAGTCCCGCGCGTCGGCATCCACGCCGCCGGCCAGCAGTGAGACCAGCAGCTCCTTGTTGTATACCTTGCCACCCGTGGCGCTGTCCTCGCGCGCGTCCACACTCGCGCCCGCGGCGACGAGCGCGCGCAGGCAGCGCGAGCGCTCCGCGAGCGCGGCCGCGTGCAGTGCACAGCGCGCGCGCGAGTCCCGCGCGTCGGGGTCCGCGCCGCCGGCCAGCAGCGAGACCAGCAGCTCCTCGTTGTCCCAGAGAGCCGCCTGCGACAATACCGTATTTACATCTATCAAACTATTTTCTTTATATATTCGTTTTTGCATAAAATACGAATATAACACATTGTTATAAAAACATGAAATTTATTTTTAATTTGAAAATTAAAATTGTGTATTGGATTTGAGTTGTTTGTTGAATGTAAAAATTCTATGGTTTATAATAAATACCTATTCATCCATATCTGATTCCAGCCGACCTCACTTAAAAAACGTTCGGTCTTGGAATCCACTAAAGGACCTTTTTACAAGCTTTTATGTATGTACGAGTATGTAACTATGTTTGTTCGGGTGGAATCTTGCAACTCAATTTTGAAGCAGATATCTTTAACCGATTGAGCTGAAATTTTGGGCAACGGTATAGTTTGGATGACAATTTAATATTATGGTACCATGGAGCTGATCTGATGATAGAAACAGAAGGTGGCCATGGGAATTCAGGACTTAACAGATGTAACCCCATTGAGCTTGGGCTCGTTAGAATCGTCTCAACGAGTAGTTGATGACGGCATACAGAAAAGTACAGTTGGCAATAAAAGCTTGTACCAAAAATTAAATTTTTGTCAGAAACTTATTTTTATATTCGTCTTCAATTTTTATAACAATATTTTTGTTATGTATTTAGATGGGTACTTCTAGGATTGAATTGTAATGACAGCTGAAGGTACTTTGGAAATAAATGAGTTTTGCTACTGATCTCAATGGCGTTGTATCTTTTATTGGCGACTGCGGTAAATTAATGTAATTTGTGCGAAAATGAACTGTAATCTTTCCAATGTTGTGCTTCCCGGACATTTTAACCCGAAAACTGACAAGTGGTGTGATTATAAAGAACAGTTACTATGTGGATTGGAGGTGGCGGGCGCCGCGCAGGACTCCGCGCGGGCGCGCTCATTGTTCCTGTCTCAGTGCGGCAAAGACACTTATTCGCTAATTGCATCACTTCTGGTCCCACTGCGGCCGACTAGTGCTTCATTTGAGGACATCATCAGTGTTTTGGACACGTTTTTTGAACCGGAAGTGAATGAAATTTTACAAGCTGGAAAGTTTCATAAACGTGTACAATTACAGCAAGAGAGCGTGCAAGAGTTTATCGGCGCGATTAGTTTGCTTGGTGCAAAATGCAACTTTGCCGATCTTAAACGTCAGTTGAGAGATAGACTGGTTCTCGGGGTGCGCGATGAGCGCCTGCGCCGCGAGCTGTTGAAGACCAAGGACCTCACATACACGGGGGCCGTTCAGTATTGTCTTAATTATCAGGCGACTTTTCCAGACTTGTACCCTGAAGCCAGTACATCTAAACAAACTCCACATCATGAAAGTGACCCGATGGAAATTGACAAAATTCAATCAGTAAATTGCAAACATTGTGCCCGGGTTCACAAACCGAATGAGCGGTGCCCTTTTAGTAAGGCACAGTGTTATTATTGCAAAAGACATGGTCACATAGCTTCGGCCTGCAACAAGAAACAAGGCAGGATACTCCAGATCGAAGACAAGTGTTCATGTGACTCAAAATCAGATCATGAAGATATGAATGGGATTTATGTTGTCGCTGAAAACTATCATGCACCTATTACAGCCAACGTGGTTATCAATGGCGCTAAACTAGTAATGGAAATTGATTCTGGAGCTTCCAGGACCACCATAGCTGAAGACACATTCAAGAAGTTGTGGTCCAACCCACCACCATTACATTCGACAAATGTGAAGTTGGTTACATGGACCCGTGCCCCGTTAAACGTTCTAGGGTTGGCACATGTACGAGTGATTGTTGGTGATAAAGAGGCTCAGTGTGAACTGGTTGTTGTTGCGGGCAGCGGACCGAGCTTGCTTGGGAGAAACTGGTTTGACAAATTGGGCCTGGAGTTGGTTGGTGTGTGCTGGTCAGAAGATAAAATTGCTATATGGAAAAAGGAGTATCCGAATTTGTTTAAGGAGGGGTTGGGGGAGTACACAGGGCCACCAGTGTCACTGCACGTAAGGCCCGGGACGGCACCACGTTTCCTGAGGGCACGCCCTGTGCCATTCCCACTGAAGCAGCAAGTGGAAGACGAGCTGCGTCAAATGATTAAGGATGGTGTTTTGACACCAATCAAATATTCTCAATGGGCAACTCCATTGAGAATTGTAAAGAAAGCTAACGGATCATTACGTATTTGCGGCGATTACCGTTCTACGGTTAATGCATCAATAGATGTTGACACATATCCTCTCCCTACGTCGACAGAGGCATTCGTGAAACTCAGCGGAGGAAGCGTATTTAGCAAATTAGACCTGAAGCAGGCCTACACTCAGCTCAAGGTTGACGATGACACGGCTAGGTTGCTGACTCTAAATACACCTATCGGACTCATGAGGATGAATCGTTTAGCCTTTGGAGTTAGTGCGGCGCCAGGCATTTTCCAGCGGGTCATGTCTACCGCGCTGGCAGACATGGAGGGCGTCACGTGTCTCCTGGATGATGTAGCGGTTACAGGGAGAAATATGCAAGAGCATAATCAAAGATTGGATGCGGTATTACGTAAACTTCAAGATATGGGATTCCGCCTGAACATTGATAAATGCATATTTGCTTCACGGAGTATAACGTTCTTGGGACATATGCTGGACGCTGAAGGGCTACACCCGTCTCCGGATAAAATAGAAGAGATTCAGGCTAAGCCAGCGCCCACTAATAAAGAGACATTAAGAGCATTTTTGGGACTTTACAATTTCTACGAGAAGTTCTTACCTGACAAGGCGACGTTGCTAGAGCCTTTGTACCGGCTTTTGGAAGCAAAAACACTATGGAAGTGGGGTGACAAAGAACAAGCCGCGTTTAATAAAGCTAAAGGCCTTTTGTCGTCGGATCGTACCTTAGTTGGATATGATCTAAATAAAGAATTGTTGCTGATTTGCGACTCATCAGATTATGGTTTGGGAGCAATATTGGCTCATGTTATGGAAGATGGATCGGAACGTCCGGTGATGATGGCGTCGCGGACATTACAACCTCATGAAAGACGTTACGGGCAAATTGATAAAGAGGCGCTGGCGATAATGTTTGGGCTGGTCAAATATCATCAGTTCCTAGCTGGGCGGAAGTTTTGCATCATCACCGACCATAAACCCTTGGTTGGCTTATTTAACCCGGAAAAACCAATTCCTGACCAAATATCGCCTAGAATGCTGCGTTGGTCGTTAAAACTGAATGGATACACTTATTCAATCAAATATCGACCAGGCAAGTCAATTGGAAACGCGGATGCTTTAAGCAGATGGACAGAGCCAGACACATCGGCTGTGAAGATGGATACAGACTGTTTGGGCGAAGTGCTTTTGCTAGAGGAACAGCCCCTGGGGTGGAACCTCGATGCAAAAGTCATTGCTGAGGAAACCAAGAAGGATCATGTGTTGCAGAAGGTATGGTTTAACGTGCTCCATGGGTGGCGGCACTCGAATACAGACCTAGAATTGCAACCATATTGGATCCGCAAAGAGGCTCTTTCACATAATAAAGAATGTTTATTATCGTGTAACAGAGTCATTATACCGGCCTCGCTCCATCAAAAGGTACTCAAATTATTACATGCCCCACATGCAGGCATTGTACAGACTAAAGCATATGCTAGAGGCTATCTTTGGTGGGCTGGCATGGACAAGGACATGGAGGGGGTGGTGGCCGAGTGTGAAGACTGCCAGTTGGTCAGGAACAACCCACCTAGGGATCCTCAAATATGGGTGATTCCAGAGAAACCATGGAGCAGAGTTCATATCGATTTTGCCGGCCCGTTTCAAGGGAAAACCTTCCTGCTCTTAATAGACTCATACAGCAAATGGATAGAGGCGGAAATTGTTCCATCTGAGCTCAGATTCAACAATTACGATTTTAAGACGTATTTTCGCCTCCCAAGGTTTGCCTGACGTTTTGGTGTCAGACAATGGCAAGACGTTTACCTCGGAGGATTTCAATTTATTTTTAAAGAGGAACCACATCAAGCACCTATTCACCCCGCCTTACCACCCATCATCAAACGGCCAAATAGAAAGGGCCGTGCAGACATTTAAAAATAAATTGAAGAAGATGGCAAATTGCCACATGCCCTGGAACGAAAAACTGGCGAAGGCATTATACACTTTGCGAACCGTGCCTAACAGCTGCACCAATAAAACACCAGCGGAAATGCTTAATGGGCGCAAATACAGAACGGCGGTGTCGAATTTACATCCAGAGAGCACCCCGAGCCGAGCCGAGCAGCAGCTCGAAAAGGCGGCGCAACGGCCGTGCGCGCGCGCCTTCCGCGAGCACCAGCCCGTGCTCGTGCGCATGTACTCGCCGGGACTGAAGTGGGCAAAGGGCGTGGTGGAGATGGTGGAGGGGCCCAGTACTTATTTGGTGAGAACGGAAGATGGAGAGCTGCATCGCCGCCATGCAGATCAGATTGTAGCTCGAGCGACAAGCCAGTCTAAGGCAGCTGACAATTACGACCAACAGTTACCATATTTTGGTTCTCAATCTTCAACAACATCGGAGCCTATTGAAATACCTCCCCCAGAGTTATGGCCTGATATTATAGGAATACCAAATGATTGTTGATGATAAATTTAATATATAATAATTACTGTACTGTTGATTTAAACTTATTAATTTTGATGGAAAGGTATGTTATGTATTTAGATGGGTACTTCTAGGATTGAATTGTAATGACAGCTGAAGGTACTTTGGAAATAAATGAGTTTTGCTACTGATCTCAATGGCGTTGTATCTTTTAATTTTAATAAGAAAAGAAATTGCTAGTTAAATCCAACAAAACTAGCCAGTTCAATCAATACCGCAATATAAAATGTCAGTACTGGTCATGTCAATAACCAATTTCAAGACTTTTTTTTTTTATAGAAATACTAGACAATCTTCGTCCTTTTATTGCTGTATATATTTAATTATATTTAAAATAAGCTTCCTGACCGCGCTATGGATTGCTTTGGACTTATTTATTGTAATTTATTTAAGTATTTCTTCCTCCTTGAAGTTTGTTTACATTATTGACATTAAACAACTTCTAACGTCTGTTGTCAAAGAGTACTTCTGGCCAGTAAAACAAATTAGTTCCATTAAAAATCCGCTGGCTAGGGTCAAAAAGAAATTTGTCAGGCTATACTGGACATCATCTCAATCAGCCCGAGCATTGGGCTCCAGGTTGGTCGCATTCTTGACACACGAGCAACACTAGCACACTCCGTCGGAGATATTTGAAAATACATCGTGACATATAAAATTGGGAAGTGTGAAAAAAATATTAATTTTGAGAAGCTTTATCCTTGAAACTATTGGGTCCACAGAGACAGTTCTAGTCTCATATTGTAGCAATCTTAGTCTACTTTAAAATGAAAAAGTACTACCAAAAACTAGTCTTTGAGAATTAATATTCGAAAAAATTAAAAAAAAAATGGTGTAATCGATTTTTGACAGTTGCGTTCGGCGCTCGAGGTCACAAACTTGGATTATTAATTTGGCCAACATAAGAAACGAGTCTACAAAAAATCAGAACTACCGGATTTGGACAAACCTTATTTAAAATGTATCGCCAATTTTTCCGCTCCATTATTATACTCTCACGATGCATTTCGACAGAAGGCCGTGCGGCCCGACCGCGGATTAATAGCAAATTAGACGCGCTTCAACTCACGCTAATCCTATTTAAACAGTCACTTTCTATCGACATTTCTCCTTACCTGGTGGAGCAGGCGGCCTTGAAACTGATCCTCGTCCGGGGACAAATCCATCTTAACGTATTTTAACTCAAAGCCGCAGCCGACAACAACATTTCCGGCAAATAGAGGCACTCAAGCGTTGAAGCTATTGACATCACATAACTGAGGCAATTACGCGTTTTTTTTCTATTAACTTTAGACGGAAACACACTAAATACACATATTTTGATGGTTTAACAAACACTGTTATACATGTAGTGCGCTGAAATGTGCTGTAAGATGGTTTAATTTAATAGAAAGTGTTTATCGATTTTGAACTGCAATTATTTTGCACAAAACAGCTGTCAATGTCACTAAATTGTTCTCATTTACACATATTGCACTTTTTAACTCGCATTTGCTTTATGGTTGGCTTGTATGTACCACTCTTCATTTTGATTGGGTGATGATTTGATGACAGTAGCACTTTAAATAATGGTAAATGAAAACGTACTCCAATCGAAGACATGCGTTTAGCGTTTAGTCGTTCACACCAATTTCATTATTCTTCAATGTAAAACTGCATAATTTGTGTTATGGATAAATTAATTAAGTTAATAATAAAATTTCTATGATTTATCATTCGAAACTTTTATTAAAAGTTTGGCGGCAGTATGTGTCCAGATTATAATAAGACTAAAACACACTTATAAATTAAATTGTAGAAAAAAAATATAATCGTTCTCTATCTGTGGCAACTGGCAATGAATTCCTTTTTGAGGTTATATTATAATACAAATTGGAGTCAATTCCATTGTTATGCGTTGCGCAGGTCGTATTTTTTATTGTATATCGTTTTTTCATGTTTCATGTATTAAACAAGCTCTATTTTAATTCATATATCTGCTACGGACTATACTCTTAAACTTTGTTGCTTTATCGATCGCCTCTTGAAGTGAAGACTAGATTAGAAGTTACTAACATGTCTGCAGAGGAGGCACTTGTGAAGCAAGAGCCCGAGACCGACCCCGAGTATACTTACCAAGGTTTGTATCACAATTACATTTAGAAGAAGAAATACATTTATATAACGTCACATACAGAATACAAAAGGAAAATAAAAAGAAGAGAAATGACTTTAAATATGATGCCCACTCTGCTTGAGGCGCTGAAAGCCTAGGATTGGTGATGGCGCGGAAGCCAACCGGTCACATAACAAATAATGAAAAATACAAGTGCAATCAAAAGATTCTTCAAAAAAGCCAACTGCTTTTTCAAATATTATAATAACCTATGTCACTCCCACAGTTATTAGGAATCCTTTGAGCCCTTATGTGTCAAAATCCATGAGGCCAAGTGGACTGTAGCCTGTGAAATAGAATATTCTTGTCCACATACACATTATTGTCACTTAATTTGTTACCGGTGCATTAGATTGCCCAGATTTACTGCAAAAAATAAATTTCCACGTACCCTTTAGAATTGTATTCCTAGAGCATGTAATATTAAGCTGTTCAGTTTAGCTACTCGTCGTACTAACCTCAAGCTACACTGCCCACTGTCACAGATGTTTACAGCTTATAACAAACATCAAGATTGTATTGATCTAAACTCGTCAACTATCCCATTCATAAAAGCCACGATTGCTGACAAGACTTAGTAATTATTAGTTAAGAGTAAACATATTGTAATCTGTTTTTAGTTAAATTTCACTGTTAATTGATGCATGCTGTGTCCTTCTGTAATTAATAAGGTACTTAGTTTTAATTTGCGCATATAAGAGTAATATTGTGTAATGGTATGCTTATTGCTGAAGGTCCGAAAAAATAAATAAATAATATTATTGGGTGAACATCTACCCGAGATGTGCAAAACTCTGTTTCTATACACATAACACCCGGCTAAGGCCGCCAAAACTGTCACAACTGAAATCCGCTTTTGTGTTACATTTGTATTGCCACAGAAATATCACAAAATCACCTAACACAAAACAAAATGTAACACAAAAGCAGAATAGTTCAGAAAAGTTATAATTTTGATGGCACCTTATTGTAAGTTTAGAGTCAGAGGCATCATCATATCAGCCTGCTGGACATAGGCCTCCCCCAAAGAGTGCCACAATGACCGGTCCTGCACCACCCATATCCAGCGGACTTTCGCAATCTTTACCAGGTCATCAGACCACCTTGTGCCTTAAGGCAAGCAGAACAAATATTAAATACAGCTTCTGCCCGCGACTCTGTCTGCATAGAACTCATTTATATCATAGCTCCATACAAACTTTCACCGCCTTAGGGGATGATTACCGGGATAAAAACTATCCTATGTCCTTCCCGGAATTCAACCTATCTCCATACCAAATTTAATCTCAATCGGTTTAAGCATGAAGAAGTAACAGACAGACAGAACAGACTCATTTACACGTTTATCATATGTAGAATCATTATTTTCTAAAGTGAATACAAGATGATGATTAACATTAACTAAATTAAATTAAAACTAAGTTAAATCTAAAAAAGGCCCTCGAGGCATTATACCGAGGATGCTGGCGGCATTTCCTCGCTGAATTGCTATGCTGATGCGTTGCGCGAGAAAGCCGCCAGCTCTTCGGTCACCAGTTACATCGACCAGATGTTTCGCGATTTCTGCAAATAACTTATGCGGATGACTTTGTACCCTTACATACCCACAGTACCCTATATAATACAGTACCCTAGGGTACAAAGTCATTTATAAAATTAGTTTAATTTTTTTTTGAACAACTAAATTCTCCTTGGCAGTGCCCATTAAACTGGAGATCGAGTTTGAAACCGAGGTGAAGTGTGAGCCGTTGAGTGAGAGCAGTGCAGACAGTGTGAGCGGTGAAGACCTGTACAGCGACCATGAGGTCAAGGAGGAGGTTGTGCGGGGGCCGGTGCGCATGCAGTCGCCTAATACAGTTGCCAGTGGTGAGTTTGTTATAATAATAATAAATATCGTGGGATAATTCACACCAATTGATTTAGTCCCAAACTAGGCAAAGCCTGTACTATGGGTACTAGACAACGGATAAACATACTTATATAGATAAATACATACTTAAATAGATATTAAGCAACAAGACTCGAGAACAAACATTCGTATTCATCATACAAATATCTGCCCCAACCGGGGATCGAATCTCACTCTTTATAGTCAAGTTCTCTAACCACTAGGCTATTCGGTCGTCATATCGTATTTGTAGTCAGTGTAATCACGTTCTCGAAAACGGCTCTAACGATTTCAATGAAATTGATAATATAGGGGTTTACAGGGGCGAAAAAATTTCGTGTTCTAATTAGAAAGAGTCGGGTAGTCTATCTCACCACGAGAAAGCTCGCGCGCCGTCTTTAGATACCCGTGCTGGTAAACAAAGCATAAGCATGATGACTGTTGACCTCCCATTTAAAAAATTAAATATACTAGCTGCCCGCGCGGCTTTGCCTGAACAGGCACACCCGCGGGATAAAAGCAATAAGAAAGTAAATATGCTATTAGACTTCCCACAACATAAATTATCGCATTCCTATATAAACTTAGGCCTTCGCTAACGCTGGATGGGGCATGTGCATCGAATGCATCCATCGCGTTTGCCGCGGCGTGTTCTGCTTGGGGCCGTAGCTGTTGCCAAAAGAAGTGTCGGCCGGCCGATGCTGCGGCATAAGGACTGTGCCAAGAGATATACACTCATTCAACATCCCGGTTGACAAGTGGGAGGAGCTTGCCGTGGACAGGGACAAATGGCGCAAACTGGTGTTCGATGGTCGTAAAGTCCACGATGAAGCGTGGTTCCAGACACTCGCAGATAAGCGAGCCAAGCGGCATCAGTTAGTTAGTTAGTTAGTTTTACTGGGCATTTTCCGCAAGTCGACATCCAATGTGCCTATTTTGCGTGAAACGGCAGGGTGGCGCTACTCTAACCACCCCAGGTCCTCTAAAAAGTTTAAGAGTGCCTTGGTATTACTGACTGCGTTCCGTAGTGTGTCCGGAGACCCTAGGTGCTTTTTCCTGTATACTTCTACCTGCTTACAGTCCAGTAGAATGTGTTTAGTCGTTTCTTCTGCCTCCATGCACGCTCTGCACATGGGGCTGTCTGTGATATAGCTAATATGTGCCAAGCGGCATCAACGTGGCACCTGTTCGCCGCGGGCAAGTTGCACCTGCCAGGCTTGCGGTCGTGTATGCCGCTCCCGCATTGGATTACACAGCCATGGAAGACGTTGTCTCCCTCCTTGACACTGCTTGTATAGTCTGTAATAGACTCAAAGGCCATTGATGATGATATAAAACTTATACTCCCCTTTTCACCCCTTTTGAGAGATAATTTCCAGAATAAAAAAAACTCATCTAAATCGATTCAGTTGTTCAAGCGTGAGAAGGCAGACAGGGTTAACTTACCACTTATAATAAAATAAAAATAAATTGTTTATTTCGGACCATATAAAATCCATAGTTTGTTAGTATGGCTTACAATCTATGTTAATTTACTTAATTACAAAACCGGCCAAGTGCGTGTCGGACCACGCAAAACGAAGGGTTCCGTGCCTATTAAAAAGGTCGTATCGTCACAGAAATTTTACGGCACTTACGTCTTTTTCTTTGAGGAAGGCAGTTTTTCAGCAATATCTCGAAAACCTCTGAACCGATCTTGTTCAAAACAATTTTCGGTGAATGAAATTAATAAGCCCTATATCTATGAATTTTCCCATATTTTTAAAATACACCGTTCAAAAATTAGAGGGGGGGGACAGAATTTTAGTGACTTTCGGGGCGATTATCTCCGACTCTATTCACTTAATCAAAAAAAATGCTAAGAAACCTTATATTTATTTTGAAAGGCCTATCGATTGATGTGCCACACGGGGGTCACAATGTTTTTATTTTTTTTGACTTTTAGTTTTATGTATGGAGTGAACCCCTAAAAAATTTTTTTTTGTCATTTTAATTACAAAACTATGTAGCGGCTAACAAACTACACCTATCCTCAAAATTTTATTCAAATACACCTTATAGTTTTCCAGTAAAATGCCTGTGACATACGGACAGACGGAACTATAAGGGTTCCGTTTTTGCCATTTTGGCTACGGAACCCTAAAAAGAAAAGAAATGAAGACATACGTTTTTAACAGTAAAAATAATATTAGTATGTATTCTTTTGCAGTCACATTTGACAACACAAGCGCTGAGACCTCCACGCCTCGGGACGCCGCATCCACATCATCGGACCAGACACAACCGCCCACACACAACGCGCCACTGCCCTTCAAAGTCAAATATAACAACGAAGCCATTCCTGTGCTCCCGCTACCTCCCCCAACCCACCCACTCCAATCGAGGTATGTCTGTCAAACATGCCAAAAAGAATTCGCGCGAAAGGATTTACTGAGGATCCACAAACGTACTCACACTGGTGAAAAGCCATACTCCTGTAACGTATGCAGCCGGAAGTTCGCGCAGTTGGCTCATCTGAAGGGGCATGTGATGATACACACTGGTGAGAAACCACATCGCTGCGAAAAATGCCCTATGGGGTTCAGACAGTTGAGCAGTCTGAAGAGGCACGAGCGGACGCACGCGGGAGAGAAGCCGCACGGATGCAATGTCTGTGGAAAGCGGTTCACGAGGAAGGGGCAGCTGATCAAACACACACTGGCACGGCATGAAAAAAAGGTCGTGTAATCCAGTTAGGAAGTACGATTTATTGTAAAAAATGTAACACCCTCGACACAACAAACTTAGCTAAGAACCTTCTCAACGGGTTTTGATTTAAAAACCGCGCTCAAATCGGGTCGGGTCATCCGTTCAGGAGCTACGATCCCACAGACAGACACAGATACAAATGTTAAACGTATAACACCCCTGGTTTGCGTCGGGGGTAACCAATGTTCGGCAGTGAACAGAGTTATGGATTAAGACAGAGCACTGAAGTGAATGAAGTGAAGAAGCCGCGATAAATATCACGAGGGTCAATCAACTTTTTCTGGTTGTTATTCTGTCCCGGTAAGATAAGAGACAACAGTGACAGAGTTTCGTAGAAAAAATACTATAAATTGGGCTCCTATCATGGTAAGGAGTTGCCCCACCATGGAATGGGTTTACAATATAACAAAAACACGTGTTCAGTGAATTTAAGCCCCATAAAATCATAGTTTTAGAGTGACCCAGGGGACGTAACCATGGCAACGAGCAACAAAAAATAGTTTATTGGCCCACGAATCAGCTTTTCTTCTATCAAAGCTAAATAAAAAAACACTTTGCATCAGTCTTCTCGTACGATTAAAGGACTTCATAACGGGCAGGCTTACAGAGCTACAATGATCTATATTACGCCCACTAGCATCATCTTTTTTTTTTCTTAAATTGTATCTGTGATTCGTGCTTCAGTCATAAAGCAAGGAGGTTTTAACTTAAATATGAGTTTCAAAATGTGTTTATAACTAGTACAGTCGACGCCAAAAATACGTTTACACTTTTGCACCTTATTCCATTGCAATAAGGCGAATAGTGTAAACGTATTTTTGGCGTCGACCGTACATTACATACCTCGGGCGGTGAATTCGTGAATGTCCCAGATCGCAGGTGTTTGTGGCCCAAACCGAAGGTGAGGGCCATAAATATGCGATCTGGGGCTTTACGAATTACCGCCCGTGTTTTGTCTAATGTTTGACGTCTTGCCTTGGCCAGGAAGTGAGATTTGCTCCTCGCGTAGCGGGCAGAAAATCCCACTTACGGCCTAGGATGACGTAATAGTAGTTTATGTCACTGTACATAATGATTATTTATTACTAATTATGTACAGTTTCATACACTACTTTATCTACATAAATATAATAAATCCTCAATGATGTGTTCGGGAACCATTAGAATAACCGCCATTGCACCGCCATGGCCGACTAGATTTCAAATCGTGACCAACTAGATATCCATAACAAAATCTAGTTGGTCATGATTTGCTCTGACCTCTGGGGCACGCTTCGAAATTTGAAAGTCATTACTTTATCAATATCGATATCATAATGAAAATACGTACAAAATTACCTACGGCCAGAGACAAGTAATTTATTTTTATAAATCTTATTGATATAATGCTGGTCATTACTACCAGTATCTGAATGCATTTTAGCGGGTTTATAGTTTGTATGTAGATAAATAAATTTAAAGGGAAACACTAATATGTATAAAAGAATTATTTAAAGATTAGAAATTAGAATGTAAATCTTGATGTAGTGTTTATGTAAAATATGCTTAAGTAATTTTAAATCGTGGCTGTATGCCGAAGGGTCTTTGCCTTCAAGCGCCACACGCAAATTCAACAAAATGGACGAATGGCATTAATCGCAATAAAAACTGGCAACATGTATCAGAAGAATCAATTAAAAAATAATTCTTAAAAAAATCCGATTGTTTTGTTTCCAGCCAGTAAAGCAGTCTCAACATGCTTGGCAAACAACGGCAAATAGCACGTTCGCGAAGCCTGAGATGTCGTGTTTGTTGGGTGATTGTGGTCGGTGTTTGGGGCAAACACTGAGCATGTGGAGGCGGCATAAGATGCTAGTCGCGCGGCTCGTGCGCGGCCTGCGTCGCGGGGCGGCGCCGCCCCCTCGTCTCGGGCTCCTATTTCACCAAATCCAAAATGGGGAATGGATGAAAATTTCAGAATTGCCTGATTATGCCAAACGTGCCAAACAGATGATGTGTACAAGTAATTATGTTTTTGTTACTAAATGATATGTTTTAAATTCCGCAAGCACACTCACTTATCGAAAATAAGCACAGACCAACCTCAATTCATTTACCTTGTGACCGACCGAGGTCCAGCCAGGGACCAGTCTGAAGACCAGCGCCGGGCCGTGTTGCCCAGCACAATGCTGAGACTGGGACCCATTGCCCATTAGTCTTAACTTAAGTATAGTGTTATTGTTGTGTTTTTTTTTAAATCTTTTCTTTGTATTTGTTTTAATTTTTACCTACCTCCGTGTATATTTAAGATTATTTTGTGCAATAAATGTTTTTCTATTTCTATTTTTTTTTTGGTGATAGGAATAACCTTCCTTAGCACCAGAAAAAAGTTTCAGATTTTTCACCTGCGTCAGCTATTTCTGAAAAATATAAACAGTTTCCTTACTTACATTTTGGGTCAAGGACGACCAATAGACGCTTTCCTTGATCCGTGTCATATTACAAAAAATAATCTTAAATATCCGTGGTAAACTGACGTTCGCGCACGAAGGGTTCAGTACCATTATCTATAAAAACGGCAAAAAAATCACGTTTGTTGTATGGGAGCCCCCATAAATATTTATTTTATTCTGTTTTTTAGTATTTGTTGTTATAGCGGCCACAGAAGTACATCATCTGTGAAAATTTCAACTGTCTAACTATCACGGTTCATGAGATACAGCCTGGTGATAGACGGACAGGCAGACAGACAGACGGAAGGACAACGGAGTCTCAGTAATAGGGTCCCGTTTTATCCTTTGGGTACGGAACCCTAATCATGCCGCCAAATTGAACAATCTTTTCGCTGTGGAATTTATTATTGATTGTGGATGGATAATCATCGTTTTTACTATTTTCGGTGCGTCACTCTCGGTGCGTCCGAACTCGCTAGCTAGTGCACCGAGACCGAGCTCGCTCGACCGGCGTTCGCACAACGAAACCAACCTTTCGCATCACTCCCATCAAACATTTAAAAGGTGACACTGAAACACCATGGTTGTTTATCATTTATTTGATCTTAAAAATGGAAAATCCAGTAAAAAAAAATATGCAATTATGTATTAGAAATTAAGACCTTGTAAACAACATGATGCAATAAATAACTCGAACTTGCAAAATCATAAACAGCTTCTGATCATAGTCGGCTTCCATTTGCTTGGCCTCCGAGGCCGTCCTTATACAGGGTGGAAAGTTAAAACGGGGCAGTAAGGGCAGCTACTAGATCCCTTGCCGCCACGCAAAAATGGCATTAGGATTTCATTCCTAACTTTTTAAGTGATGGCATCTACATTCACAGATTTTTGAAAAAAAGTACAGTCAGCGAGAAAATCATCAATTTTGAGGATATTTTTTTTAAAGCCATTCGATCCCATTCCTATTAAGGATCAAAATACTCTTTGGGACCGACTAAGGTTTGACTACTAGAACGCCCAGAAATCAAAGAAAACTTTTTCCATACAATGAGTATGGGTATGAGTAATGTAGATTGCCATCACTTAAAAAGTTAGGAATGAAATCCTAATGCCATTTTTGCGTGGCGGCAAGGGATCTAGTAGCTGCCCTTACTGCCCCGTTTTAACTTTCCACCCTGTACAGTAATCAACAGTTCTATGGTTTCACTTCGGCACTGCAATATCGTTGAGCAAAACCTAATAACACCAAGTTATTGATTTAAATCTTTATTACGTCCACAGAAACAGAGTAGGCCGTAAATGCTGATTCATTGAGCTGAGTGGAGGCCATTTCAATGACGATTTAAAATTTTCACTACTGTTTCTTCTCCTATGTATTAGCCTAAGTTTTGAAACATCATGAATAAACTTATTTTCTTCTTCTTCTTCATTGGGTTATAACATACTCCCAACTTGAGGACTACAATGGACTTCCTGGAGCGCCGCAAACAGCGCTCGTCCACGCCCTCTTCCGGGGAACATAACGTCCAGTAGTAGAACAAATGTAGTAGTCCATATCACGTCGACGAAGCCCGGGGAGCTCCGCAACAAGCTAAAACCAAAGAGAGGTCGCGCGCCTCTCAATGCGGCCGGTAACGCGACGCGACCATCGTGCGGAGCTTTTTCAATTCGGTGAAGAGTTTATTTTGCTGTTTTCCGAGACGCTCGCGCTCAATCTCATATCGAAGCATTTTTTCGCTAAGCCTGCGGCAGAGGGAAACGGCCTCGCGTAGTATGACAACTTTCGGCGGGTCACATTTGTCTCTCGTCGCGGGTATTTGTTTCTTGATCTCGTCGAAGAGGTTCTTGAGACCGAGTCTTCGGACGCGTTCCCTGTAGTTCTGTATGGAACGGCGTTCCGTTTCGGGGGCTTCCGCTTCGGAGTCTGTGTCGGACCGGCCCCGCGCGCGGCGGCGACGGAGCGCCGCAGCGCGCGGGCGCGGAGCGCGGGCGGCGGCGCGCGGGACGTGTGAGCGCATGCGCGGGGGCGGGGCTGCGCGCGCGCGGCTCGTGTCCCGCGGCGGCGGCGACGTGCCGAGGGACACCACGTCGATTTCCTCCTCTTTAACAAAGGAGAACAAGTTTAAAACGTTGCTCTTCACATGACAAGGATCACTTAATGAAAAAAAAGACACCCACTGAAGCTCTAGTAGCTATTAATCAGTCACATTAAATGAAACTATGTATGTAAAAACTTGACATTCAAAAATCAAAAGAATTTTCGAATAACCCGCCTGCTTTTTGACAAGCAGTCGGGTAAAAAGTGTGAAACTTTACCCGACTGCCAAAGGAGGAGGGTAATGTTTTTCGAGTGTATGTATGTATGTATGTTTTTTTTTGTGTGAGGTGTGCAATAAAGAGTATTTGTATTGTATTGTATTGTACTATCGCCCAACGGTACGGGTTCACACTTTCTGTTCAAAATCGTCTGCACATCCATAGCAAACGCTCGAAAATGACCCTAGAGGTGTGTACCTGTACCCTTGGGCGATAGTATGTCTGTATCTTTGTGGCCTCCTGTAGCCTAAACGGCTTCATGGATTTTGATGTATGAGGTGGCGTTGGATTCCTTTTAATCGTGGAAGTGACATAGGCTATAATATTACGTAGTACTTAATTTCAATTGTTAATTGATAGTTAATACTATTTATCAATAAATTAAATTGAAATTAAGTACTTTTCGTCATCTAAACTAAAACAAACTACGGTTTTTTCCAGCTTACATATTGCACAACGATAATGGTTTTTCCCCAGTATGTATCCATTTATGTACTTTAAATCGCCTGATTTGCGTGTGGTTGGATCTGAACAGTGTTACTTGAGGCAGGCTGGGTGTGTACTTGTCAGCTCTAGGTCGGCTTTTGCCCAATGTGGGAGGGCCCTCTGTTGCTTGCCGCCGCCTGTATGCCGGGGTCGCCCGCAGCATGGCCCTGTACGGGCCCCGATTTGGGCGGACCGGCTAAATGCGGCAAATGAGGCCCTGCTTCGGAGGCCACAAAGGGTGGTGGCCAACCGTATCTGCAGGGCCGACGTGACGGTGGCGTGCACCTTGGCGGGCACTCGACTCCGTGGGAGCTGGACACGGAAATGCTAGCCGAGGCGCATAGAGAGCGGCTAAGGTGGAGGGCTTCGGGAGAATCTCCCGCTCCCGAAGAGGCGAGGGCCGCTCGCAGGCAAACAGCGACGATTGAGGGACAGGTGGAAGGCAGACCTGGAGGAGTCGCCCTATGGAGTCCGCACCATAGGGGCGCGCTTCGGGTCGTTCGACGCCTGGCTAGAGAGGGCCCATGGCAAGGTGGGGTTCCGATGAACTGCACAGAATTGGAAGAGAGGGAAGCCCCGCCTGCCATGTGTGCGGCGCTGAGGATGACTCGGCCCAGCACACGCTGGAGTGGTGCAGCAGGTGGGCCGAGGAGCGCCGCACTATGGTGACGGCCCTCGGGGTGGATGATCTCTAGCTGCGCAGTGTCGTGTCGGCCATGCTGGGCGGCGAGAGATCGTGGGAAGCGGTGGCATCCTTTTGCGAAACAGTCATCACGCAGAAGGAGGCCGCGGAGACAGTGCGGACGCGTTCCCGCTCCGGCGCAGACGGCGGCGGGGTTTGCGGCCGCTGATCCTAATTAGTTGAACTTTCCTGTCTGCGGCAAGGCGTCGCAGCGCTGGAGCCGAAACCGGCACTCGCGGGGCACGAGCCGCGCCCAGCGCCACAAGAAGCCAGAGGCAAGTTTTCAACAACGAGAGTGACACTACTGGTCATGCTAGCGCGCCGCGTAATACGATCATCGCTCCAAGCGCTATTTTACCTTTCGACCGACCCTACTGCCAAGCGGTAACGCAAGTTCGTACCCAGTTGATATCGAAGATTTTTTCTTCCTAACGGGAAACACGTTGCAATCGCAAAATACTAGGTATGTTAGTTAGCTTCAGATGCCCGAAAGGCCTAGAAGACAGGTTCCCCGCGCAGCGGGACTCCGTCAAAACAGTCGAATTACGATAAATGCAAATAGCAACTGTTTTCGTACAAAGATTTAAAAATTCTCCGATTGCCATTCCTTGCGTGCGAGGACAAAAGAGTATTCGATCCTAAAATTTGCTGGTTGAGAGAGGTGGGGCACAGCGCAATGTGTTTTTGCCGGATACTACTGTTTTTGGTAACGGACCAGAGGTATCAAGCATCCTGTGGTCGTCAACGCCTAAACTTTCCAAAAGACTTAGGTACACATTGAGGGGCACTGTGGATCCTAAAACTACCTTAGTAGACAGAAAAAAAACAACTCACCACCATCCTGGTCGCCGCTACTTCCCTCGTCCTGCTCCGTGCCTGCAGGCGCGTGGATGTGGACCACGACGTGTCTCATGAGATCTGTCTTCAGAGCGAAGTTCCGCCCACACATGTCACACGTCGGATATTTCTCATAGTCGATTGTGGTGTATATTTCGTCTCCGATGTCAGAGTCCCCGTGAGCAAGAGCGAGCGTGTCTCGGTCGGAGCCCCGCGTGCATGCGGGCTCGAGCCTCACGGAGCACCTCCTCAGCGAGAGCTCCTCGCCGCGGGGCTCCCGCGCCGGCCCCGCTCCTACAGCCAGCGCCCTCACAGACTCGGCTGAAGACTCGCTTGGGTAGAAGCACTCTGTCGAAAGTCACGAGGACATGAGACCACTCGCCCGACCTTTTTGCACGACGTCGAACATTCATTTACGTAAATGTAGATCATTAACATACTTAAAATTTAAAGTTGCACTTCAACCATTTTATTATATTAGAGTAGATTATTTGTTTCATGATAAAAAAATAAATTAAAAATTTGGTCTGGTGAAAAACTGGTCATCATTTATGCTCGAAATTTGAATTGATAAGACCCAATGTAGAGGATTAACACGTTCACTGTCCCCGTACAACATGATCTACCAATGTCGCACGTCCAAGTGTGCTTCCAGTTCGAAGCTGTGAATCCATTGTGGAAGCACGGACTCCTGGAAAGCAGGTGCATGGCCCATCATTGCGGGCACTCGGACAGGTAACGTGCTGATATGACAGCACTCACCGCCGCGCGCGCTCCGCGGGCCCAGCACGAGCTCTTCCGTCACCGCGTAATCGGCGCACGCGTCCGCCCACTCGCTCGCCGGACACGAAGGCTCCGTCTTTACACACTCTGACAAACAAAGAGCAGGCACGAGTCTAAACAGAGTTATACTTCATTTGCGTCCAAGAGAGGACGACAGTATAAGATATATATATATATATATATATATATACAAATATTGCTCGTTTAATAGTATTGGATATTAAAAACCAGTGCACTAACCGTCTGCGGGTGGATATTCCGTGCTGGCATATGTGTGGTCCCGGAGCATGTCGCAGGAGCTCCCGCCTGGTGGTGCTGCTAACACAAGCCGTTCATTAAAGCCATGTGAATACATCCTTCACTTGGAGATCTTATACATCACTAAGAAATATGGATTGTTAAATTTCTCATTTTTTATGACATGTAATAGAAATATTTAGAATAAATTGCAATAAATGTGGTACAATTATGGTGCTATTAATTAAATAAATTGTTGAATAAATGAGTCCATCATATGTAATGCGATATATGTAATATAATTATGGTGTTAGAAGTGTTGTGAAGTGATGAGGTCATACATTTGCTTTAAGAAGCCATGCAAAATACAAGATATTCTTATGTACAAAAATAAAATAATAAAAACATGCTTATAAAAATAAAAACAATCGAAAATAAATTAATTGAATATAAAAGTACTTATAATTAAAATCCAGCCAAAATATTATTTTAAAAAAGATTGATATTCATTAAAAGTGAATACAAGATTATAATTAACATTAACTAAGATAAATTAAAACTAAGTTAAATCTAAAAAAGGCCCTCGAGGCATTGTACCGAGGATGCTGGCGGCATTTCCTCGCTAAATTGCAATGCTAATGCATTGCGCGAGAAAGCCGCCAGCTCTTCGGTCACCAGTTACATCGACCAGACGTTTCGCGATTTCTGCAAATAACTTATGCGCACTGGGACCCCACGGACCGAGGGTCTCGACGCCAAAGGGTACAAAGTCGTACTCTCTGCCGAGGCCTCTATATTTATTACATTTCAGATTTTCGGCGTTTTGTAAGTAGTGACATTCACGAACAAGGAAAACATACAATTTATTTTTAAATTTATCGAAGGGTAGATCGTTAATACCCTCAGGCAGCTTATTACATATATTTTAACGCACATGACGTGGCTGCAACAGTTTTTCAATACAGTGTGCGTTTTGTGCAGCATTAGTTTATTTGGATATCTCTCATATTGAAGTGTGTGGCTTTGCGTTTCTTTTTAAACAAATCAGGAATAACAGGATGCAACTTTACGAATACACAGGCATGTAAAACTTTGATAATGTAACAAATTTTCTTTAGAATGATCTTTGATTTAGAATCAATAGATATACATTTTGACTTGTGATCTATTTGCAGAATTTTGTGATTTTGTATGTATAATATTTTACTCAGAAATCACTGCCTCATACCACAAAGTGAGATGATTCTGTCGCACAGCAGCCAGGATCCCAGCGCCCCTGCCGACTCCTGCATAACACACCGCGGCTCCTTCTCCGCGCACTCCAGCCCCTCGCTCCACTCCGTCTCATCCTTGATGCGCACTGCCAAACAACCGCATCTTTACTTACTGAGGAACTAGTTATATCTATCAAGATAGTATCTTGTAGACATTATGCTAAGACAAAAAGTTGTTCTAAGAATATGAATTGTATGTAAGAATGTATGATTACTATGACTTACCTGATCTAAAGAATCTGTTCATAATGACTAAGAATCATTGTCTAAGAGGCCACAGCTTAAAGATTACTCGGGCATCCAGCACAAGCTATCCTAGGAAGCTCTTTATATCAAATCATGTAGTACATGAGTGGAATAAACTACCAGAGACAGTGTTAAGTGCCCCTTTAGTGAGCAATTTTAAAATAAGAATAGATAAAAAAAATGTAATGAACTTTAAAACAACAAGTGCAGTGATATACATACACACAGTGTCACCGTGGTCTGCGAACACACTCCCGGGGTCCTCCTTCACTCCCAGCGACATGCCGCCGCGACCACTGCGCTCCCGTCGCCGGCGACACACCTTCAGCTGTCCACACGTCCACGCGATCAACGATGTACACCACTACCAATACAAGATACATTCATCACCGACCAGGAATATTACAACTAATAAGTAGGTACCACGTTGTGCATATGACTGAATGGAAATATCAACATCACTAACTGGCAGCAAGGCCGAAAGAAATGTAAATAACAGAACAGAATTATTTACAATATCTAAAAGAAAGAAAAGAAAAGAAGACATTTATTCACTACACAAAAGACACACATATCTGTAAATAAATTGTAAATATTAGAGAACAATCTTACTCAAATCGAACGAGCCCCGTAGTAAGATCAATAAGGTGTGTGTTATGGGTCCTAGACGACGATGTATTCATTCATTCATGGATATAAATACATAGAAAACATCTAACTCAGAAACAAATAACCTCAAACAACCTGTGCAAACAACCAACATTGATTGACAGAATGACAGATGAAGAAAGTTCACACGAACCAAATTAAGGAATAACAAATACATATACATCTCCTTCTGACGCATAAGTACGTCGTAAGAAAGTTGAGGACAGGTATATGTCTCTGCTACCTATTTTAATCGGGCTTCTATGCTTTAGTTCTAGTTCTGTGCACGAACCAAAGAGAATATAACCACTACGTTTATAATAACTACCATGATTATACCAATACAATATGTCCCGTCACGCGCCCTATTTCCACCGTGTGCCAATAACGTTTATTGGCGGGTAGCGCCCTAAGGTCACACTGTGTCCATAAGACAAGGTTCGGTTGTTTTACCACAGGTAAATTGAATTAAAAATGGTTGTATAACAGTTCCACCAACATAAAACCGCAGACATTCTCATTTTACTCGAATCCAGGGCACAAAAAAATAAAAATTTCGAGGCCGTGATAAAAATTCAACCCATATTCAACCCAACCGCCATTACCGTGTCAGTTTTGTTTGCGAAAAATAATTAGTAGGTACAATTTTCATGTTTCATGGATCCCACAGTCAAACTGTGCAAACAGTTTTGTGGGACGTTGTATTTAGTAAGTCATTGTAAAGTGCTTTACTGAAATAAATAATAAAAATAAAAATTCTGATTTTCTGTCACAAACCGGGTTTTTCTTGTTTGTATGGGGGCACTACTTATATGGCAGATGCATCTACAATGCATGTAGCGTAGCGATATACAAAAAGAAGCGGGTTGTGTCGGAGATACAACCGTTAATTAAGTTTGGATACTTCTTTGTTGGCTATGGAACCCTAATCAATGATTATTTAAAGGAATCAGCTACTATCGTGTACCCATAAAATATATATCTGAATTGATTCACTAAAATCTGTATAAGTACAGATAAATCGGTACATATGGCAACATTGACTGACGTAGCTCATTTGACTCGCGAAACATTGAAAATGGCGGCCATATCAACATTATTTTCATGTCCGCCACATAAACTAAGTAAAATTTTGTGATTAACAGCTAATGGCAAATAAAGAAGGTGTAACAAACAATTATTTGAAATCAGATTAGGCTTCTCTACAACAAGTTATTCCGGAAGTCACGTGTGTTAGCAGTTCATAGAATCATGAACTTTATTATTTTAATTTTGTGTTTAGAACATTTGATTAGGTATATTAATAGTATAAACTTATATTTTGATAAATAGTAATAAGACCATTTATCAAAATATATTTGTTAATCCGGAAACGGAAGTTTGATGTAACGCGCGCTGTCTCCTAATTGGTCGAGCGATTTCGATGGCAGCCAAGATGGCTGGAACGGGTAAAACGACGGTTGGGAAACGGCGCGAGGCGGTTGCGGTTGAGAAACGAAGTTGTGAAGACTAACTTGTGAATAATTTGCGTGAAGATAAAATACATTATAACAATTTAAATTCAAAACCTGTGTTTTACTGAGCTACGCTCAAAGCTCAGAAGTGTGGGATCAATCGAGGTTAAGGTATAAAACCTTGGTGAACAACTTACGCCCAGCCCAATAAGGTACGTTCTTTTCTTTCAGTTTGCAAATTTGGATATTTAAGTAGAATTCTAGATAGTGTTTGCGTTTTGAGGCTTATTTGATACATACTTAGCCCACGTTTGATCAAATTATTTGGCACATTGATGGATAGTCGTACTTTATTGTCCAGACATAATTGAAATAACGAATAAATGTCGCCTATAGGCATTTACTATCTATCAATAAATTAATCAACCCTTTGAGTGAATGTTCTAGTTTTTTTTTTCTCTCTCTTCTCTTTCTTTATCATTGTACTTACGTTACGATTGCTTTGTTCTTTAAATTGGAAGTTCTTTCATATTATTTAGCAATTAACCTTTATATTCATGTAGGTAAGGTTATAAAGTTATACTATAAACCAACTTGCTTGACTGTACAAGAGATATTGTTGAGCATGCTTTACTCGGTTACTTACAAATTAGTTTCGTAAAAAAAAGGGGCTTTCTTTCCTAACGAATAATTTCTACTTTGGCTATATGATTATTGATTAATGATACTGATTGTTGGGAAGATTTACTTAATTTTATTGAGAGTCTAAGTCGAATATATACTCGAGTCTTAAGTCAAGTGTATTCAAGTCTAAGTCAAGTTTATTCAATTCTAAGTCAAGTTTATTAGTCTAAGTCAACTTTAATCTATTCCAAGTAGCTTATCCAAGTCTAAGTCAAGTTTATTCAAGTGTAAGTCAAGTTTATTAGTTTAAGTCAACTTTAATCAATTCTAAGTAGCTTATCCAAGTCTAAGTAAAGTTTATTCAAGTGTAAGTCAACTTTATACAAGTCTAAGTCAACTTTATTCAAGTCTAAGTCAACTTTTTTCAAGTCTAAGTCATCTTTATTCAAGTCTAAGTCAACTTTATTCAAGTCTAAGTCAACTTTAATCAATTCTAAGTAACTTATCCAAGTCTAAGTCAACTTTATTCAAGTCTAAGTCAACTTTATACAAGTCTAAGTCAACTTTATACACGTATAAGTCAACTTTATTCATGTCTTAACCAACTTTATTCAAGTCTGAGTCAACTATTCAAGTCTAAGTCAACTTTATTTATGTCTTAGTCAAGTTTATTCAAGTCTAAGTCAACTTTATTTAAGTCTAAGTCAACTTTAATCAATTCTAAGTCAACTTTATTCAAGTCTAAGTCAACTTTATACAAGTCTAAGTCATCTTTATACACGTATAAGTCAACTTTATACAAGTCTAAGTCAATTTTATTCGTGTCTTAGTCATCTTTATTCAAGTCTAAGTCAACTTTATTCAAGTTTAATCAACTTTATTCAAGTCTAAGTCAACTTTATTCAAGTCTAAGTCAACTTTATTCAAGTCTAAGTCAACTTTATTTAAGTCTAAGTCAACTTTATTTAAGTCTAAGTCAACTTTAATCAATTCTAAGTCAACTTTATTCAAGTCTAAGTCAACTTTATACAAGTCTAAGTCAACTTTATACACGTATAAGTCAGCTTTATACAAGTCTAAGTCAATTTTATTCGTGTCTTAGTCATCTTTATTCAAGTCTAAGTCAACTTTATTCAAGTTTAATCAACTTTATTCAAGTCTAAGTCAACTTTATTTAATTCTAAGTCAACTTTATTTAAGTCTAAGTCAACTTTATACAAGTCTAAGCCACCTTTATTGAAGTCTAAGTCAACTTTATTCAAGTCTTAGTCAAGTTTATTCAAGTTTGACAAGTTTATTCAAGTCTAAATCAAGTTTATTCAAGTCTAAGTCAAGTTTTATCTCAATCCAAATCATGTAACGTACATGCTAAGAACATTTACTTTCGTTCCAAACATTTACAGTTGTTATCATGAATGGAGGGTCATCTCGTAAGCGAAGAAGAGAGGAGTCATATGAGGATGATGACTACGGTTCACCAGTACGACAACGACGCAGACATGCAGGACCTCGCAGCAGCCGTAGTCGACACAGAGAAGAAAGTCGGCCAAGGCGTTCGAGGTCACGTCGACGGAGGTCGAAGAGCTCACCCCGCCGCCGGCACGAGCGCGAGTTGAGCAGACAGCGATCAGGTGAACCAGTACCACTTACTCCTAATTGTAATCAGGCGGTACCTGAACCAAGAACAACTGACCAACCGTCTAATACGAGTAACGAATTTGTAAATCTTGCTGTACAATTTAAGGAAATTATTCAGGCTATGCAAACCGGAGGCAGCAATGAAAGATTCCCTACTATTAATGTCATACCCGAGTACGACCCGGCTAAACGTACTCAGACTATTAGTACGTGGCTTCTGAAAGTTAATGAGTGTGCTCAAATTTATGGCTGGACAGAGCGACAAACAATTCATTACGCTTTGCCAAAGCTTGTCGGCTTGGCACAGCAATGGTATCAAGGGCTGCCGAGCCTTCTGTTTACATGGTCTGAATGGCAAGAAAAGCTGAAGTCAGCATTTCCAAGTGATGAAAATTACGGGCGTTTGTTGATGGAGATGCTTGCTTGCAAGGCGCGTTTTGGAGAATCGTTGGAAGAATATTTTTACAAGAAAATGATTCTTTTAAATCGTTGCAATATTTCGGGTAAAAATGCAATAGACTGTTTATTGTTTGGTATTGAAGATAGGTCGGTACGGACGAGTGCCGAAGCAGCTCAATTTACGGAACCCGATAAATTGTTAGTGTACTTGAGAAATGTGAAAGTTTCGAAACCAACCGACAGATTTAGCACACCTTTGCAGGCCGGCAGCTCTGACAACAGACGCACCAGACTTAACAGATCAGTACCCCGTAACGAGTTCAAAAATAATACTAAATGTTACAATTGTGGCGAAGAAGGTCACCCCTATTTTAAATGTAAAAGTCCAATCAAAAGATGCGAAACATGTCATAAAATAGGGCACCTTGCCAATGATTGCCCCACAAAGAAAGATAATGCTGAGAATAAAAATAAGACTGTATTACGTATTTCCCTTGAACAGGACAACGATATAAAGTATTTCAAGCCTGCTAAAGTAAATGGCAAGGACTTAGAATGTTTTGTAGATTTCGGTAGTCAATGCACTATGTTAAGAGAATCTTTTGCTCGAGCGCTGTCCAATGAGTGGATTACGACCGATTTACCAGTACTTAGAGGTTTCGGGAACTCTTTAGTTAATTGTACCGGAAAATTAAACGTAACAATCGAAATCGATTCTGCAAAAGCGACTTTAGACGCTCTGATTGTTCCTGATCATCTTTTAAAAGTACCGTTGTTGTTAGGGCAAACATTCACCGAGCAGGATCATGTAGTGGTATACAAAACTAACGACACTCTGAAAATATTAACTAAGACAAAGCAAATAAAAGAAAGTATATCGCTACATGTTCACGAATCGGTGAATGTCAAGGGCTATACGGTTGTGGACGTTCGTTCGACACCAGTGTACAATGGTGATTTATTCGTTGAACCAAGTTTGTGTCTGCGACCAAAACGAGAATATGAGGTTATACAAAGTGTTATTAACATAGTAGAGGGCCAGGGTCAAGTAGTAATCAAAGGATTAGTCGCAGAAAATTTTCTGTTAGATAAAGGTGCTCTGATAGTTCGTGCAATCCCTTTAAAAGATTCTCTCATGCCTGTAGAATCAATAGACGTAAATAGAATAGAAGGTAGGGAAAGTAATCAGGAGACCAGTTCCTTGATTGATGAAACGATGGTAAATGTAGATGAAAACATAACGAATGAGTGTAAACATAAATTGATTGATTTGCTGAATGAATTCAGAGACTGTTTTGCGTTTTCAGTCAAGGAACTGGGATGTGTGACTAATGCGGAAATGGATATTAAATTAAATGACCCTACACCTGTCGTATATAGGCCATATCGATTACCCTACTCAGAGCGGGAAGTAGTTAGAAATATGGTAAAAGAGTTAGAAGAGACCGGCGTAGTGCAACAGTCTTCATCGGAATATGCGTCACCAATTTTGCTCGTCAAAAAGAAAACTGGTGACTACAGACTTTGTGTAGATTTTAGGTCCCTTAATAGACGTACCGTCAAAGAACATTATCCTCTCCCGAGGATCGATGATCAATTAGATAACCTCTCTGGACACAAGTTTTACACAACTTTGGATCTTGCCTCCGGATACTATCAGATCCCGATGTCTGAGGCTTCCAAACGTTTGACGGCCTTTGTAACGCCTGACGGGCATTATGAGTTCACTAGAATGCCATTTGGGCTAGTTAATGCGCCGTCTACTTTCCAAAAGACCATCAACAACATCTTAGGGAACGCCAGGTTCAAAGATGCTCTGGCATATATGGATGATGTGAATATTCCTTCGAAGACTGTTGAGGAAGGGTTTCAGAAAATACGGATGGTTTTAGAGTTGTTTCGTGCTTCAGGATTGACATTGAATCTGAAAAAGTGCCACTTTTTGATGCAATCAGTGAGTTACCTAGGATTCGAAATTAGTGAGGCAGGTATCAGGCCCGGTGTCAGTAAGATAGAAGCTGTAGAGAAGTTTCCCAGACCGACCGATCAACATAAGGTTAGGCAATTTGTTGGGCTAGCCAGTTTCTTTCGCCGATTTGTAAAAGGGTTCTCGACAGTTGCAAAACCTTTAACGCGACTTTTGAAGAAGGATGCCCGATGGTCTTGGGGTGATGCCGAGGAAAATGCATTCATAACCTTGAAACAGGAACTTATCAAGCGACCAATACTATCTTTTTACAACCCGTCATATGAAACTCAGGTTCATACCGACGCATCAAAACATGGGGTAGCGGGCATACTTCTTCAAAGACGCGACAAGTACACTCCATTTACTGTGATCGCATACTACAGCAGGCAGACCTCGCCGGAAGAGGCTAAGTTCACTTCCTATGATTTGGAAACTTTGGCTGTGGTAACGTCAGTACAGCGCTTCCGAGTGTACTTAATAGGTATCCCTTTTACCATAGTGACAGACTGTAACTCGCTTAGAGCAACTTTTTGCAAGAAAGACATGTTACCCAGAGTAGCACGCTGGTGGAGCGTACTGATGGAATACGACTTTAGTATTGTATATAAGCCAGGCCTAACTATGTCCCACGTTGACGCATTAAGTCGTAATCCCCCTAATTTAGAGTCTTTTAATAGCGTTGATGTTCGAAACGTTGATTCTAATTGGATAACTACGGTACAAAGCAGCGATTCCGAACTCCAGAGAATAGTTGACATACTCAATGACCCAGAAAGCAACAACATATTGGAAATTAAAAATAATTATTTGGTCAAAAGAGGTTTGCTGTTTAGAAAAACAGAAGACGGTGATCGCTGGGTTGTACCTAAAGGCGTTAGGTGGCAGGTACTGAAAGCTAGCCATGATGATATTGGCCACTTGGGCTTTGAAAAGACCTATGACTTAATCAAAGGTAATTACTGGTTTGCTAAAATGAGGCGATTCATAAAGAAATATGTTGACTCCTGCTTGGAATGCGCTCATGCGAAGGTCCCATCTGGCAAGAAAGCTGGTGAATTACACCCCATACAGAAAGTGGAACAACCGTTCCACACTATTCACATTGACCATTTAGGTCCTTTCGTTCGCAGTAAAAGGCAAAACGCATATTTGCTTTTGATTATTGATGCCTTTACAAAATATATCATGTTAATACCGGTAAAAAGTACACAGGCCGTTCATTCGATTAGGGCTATTAAACACTATTTTTATACGTTCGACGTTCCAAAGCGAGTTATCTCGGATAGAGGAACTTCATTCACGGCTAAAAGTTTTGAGGAGTTTTTACACTCTCGAGGAGTAAAGCATGTCTTAAATGCTACCGCAACACCCCGTGCCAACGGGCAAGTCGAGAGGTACAACCGCACGGTGTTAGCTTCTCTCACTGCCGCCACTCACGGTAAATCGGAACGGGTTTGGGACGAATATATAGATGAAATCCAGTGGGGCTTAAACAATACCGTTAACAAAGGAATCGGCAAGACTCCCTCGGAGGTACTGTTTGGTTTTAAACTTTCTGGTATATCTGACTCAGTGTTGCAATCACACATAAATAATGACGAACCAGTAATGGAAGAGACGAATAGGACAATAGACGATATTCGTAGGGAGGTTTCAGAGCATGTGACACTAAGTCAGCAAAAGCAAAAGGCAGCATTTGATAAGGGTAGAAAACAAGTAACCTTTCAGATAGGTGATTTAGTGAGAATAGAGAGAGAAGTACCGGCTAGTGGTCAAAGTAGAAAATTAGTCCCCAAACTTCGAGGTCCATACCGCATTGTTCAAGTACTCGACAATGATAGATATATTGTGGAGGACACCCCAATCTCCCGAAAAGGTAATAGGGTGTTTCGTGGTACTTTTTCGGTCGATAAAATCCACAGTTGGATGGTGTTCGATAGGAGTAACGAGACAGATTCTAGCAGCGATTGTGATGATTCGTAATTCGTAACTTTCGATTGGTATTGATTTGATAAATGTTGATTGTGATGTTACAAATGCCCTTATGGTACAGAACTATGAATATATAGATAAATAACAAATGTGCAAGCAGAGTGCCATGTGAGAAAAATGCAGATAATTAATATTAGTAAATGGAAATGTTTAAGTATATGCAAAGTCTCACAAGGATATGTATATATGAAGTTGTGATGTAAATATAGTTCTATTGGAAACATATAGGGGTTCCAATTTTGAAGGATATAAATATAAGAAATTTTGATGTAAATATAGTGGTATTGGAAACATGTAGGGGTTCCAATATTACATTTAGAGATTGGACAATGTTGGAGACATGAAGGGGCTCCAGTATTGTAATCAGAAATGTAGACAGTATTGAAGACATGAAGGGGCTTCAATATTGTAATAAACATGAGCAGTACTGGAAACATGAAAGGGGTTCCAGTATTGTAGTTTAAATTTGGGCAGTATTGGAGACATGAATGGGGCTCCAGTATTGTAGTTAAAATTTAGGCAGTTCTGGAGACATGAAGGGGCTCCAGGCTGCAGAAAATTAGTAAGCAGTCTCTGCAGGATTGATAAATGAGGTCGTTGTTGTTTAGAGATGTGATATTGTTATAGTTCATGTAGCTTAAAGTACTAGAGAATAATAAGAATGGCATGTACAATTAATTGAGATAATTCTAATCTGAAGTAATGAATGATGCTTAAGTGATAAAACAACAGAAACTGGATATATGTAAGAATTAATTACTATTAGTTGGTTCTTTTATTTTTGTACATAATTTATCGAGACGATAAAAAAAATCAGGAAAGGCCGACTGTTAGCAGTTCATAGAATCATGAACTTTATTATTTTAATTTTGTGTTTAGAACATTTGATTAGGTATATTAATAGTATAAACTTATATTTTGATAAATAGTAATAAGACCATTTATCAAAATATATTTGTTAATCCGGAAACGGAAGTTTGATGTAACGCGCGCTGTCTCCTAATTGGTCGAGCGATTTCGATGGCAGCCAAGATGGCTGGAACGGGTAAAACGACGGTTGGGAAACGGCGCGAGGCGGTTGCGGTTGAGAAACGAAGTTGTGAAGACTAACTTGTGAATAATTTGCGTGAAGATAAAATACATTATAACAATTTAAATTCAAAACCTGTGTTTTACTGAGCTACGCTCAAACGTGATACATTTTGAACTTTAGGTACCCCTATACAAGAACGCGAGCAATGAAGTACCTATCCACTTCAAAAAATATTGACAAGAACAGAGGGCCTACCGCGAAAGGCATTCGAAGTTTTCCCTCTCTGTCAGACTTACGAGTTCGTACGTAAGTGCAACAGAGAGGGAAAACTTCGAATGCTGTTGGCGGTAGGCCCCCAGAGGGCCTACCGCGAAATGATTTTCGTTTTCGTTCGTGTATCTCCATCTCTGTCGCACTTGCTAGTTCGAGCGACGAAGAGGGAGATACACGAACGAAAACGAATATCGTTTCGCGGTAGGCCCGCAGAGGAACGGTAGTTTTTTTCGGCTTTACTAAGATTAGCCAAAGTAACGTTTTCTGAGGAATATTTACTTAATATAAATCACTTTCATTGTATAAAACGCGGACCGAGGCGGAACCCGAGTTCCTTTAGGGCACAATCGGAAAAAAATACTCGGAGGATGATGAGTTGTGTAAAAATTAAGTAAAGTCATTAATTTTAAGCTGTTTTGTTGCATGGCGGTATTATATTTACGTATTGTATTATAACATAAGAACAAGAACACCACATTGCACACTACAAAGCTGGCAACAATGGCAGTATAGGACCGAGTGTTGACGACACTTCTTTTGAAATTGTAAAAAAAATAAAAAAGTATATTATCTGTGACAAGTTGTTATCTGTGGAAAGTTGGCGTTGGGTTGGTAGAGTTGGCAGTGGAAGAACTTTGATAATTCCAAGCTGTTTTCGTCATTATTATTGTGGATTGAGGTTATAATCATCTAAAATAATATCTGGTGAAACTAACTAACGTTATAAGTAAAGCCATTAATGATTCATGCTTTTTAATTTACACCACAACTAGTTATAGTCGTTAACTTGATCAATGTTCGATATTGGAATAAATGATCCAATATAAATACGTTCCAGTTACTTCGTGATTGTGCATAACAACAACAAGACCAGTTTGTGAGGCCATCCGTTGTGAGGGCAGCGGGCGGCATCATGTCGCAGGAAGCAGTGCGGGTGAAGGAGGAGCCCGCTTGTGCGGTCACGGACCACGGTGAGTCTTGAGTTTTCATTCCCAATAGAAAGCCGTGTCTTTAGCGGATGCATGCTCGGCCGCACGCCTCGCCCGGGGCACGTCTACACTGAGCGCACGCTCGGCCGAGCACGCCTCGCCCGAGCGTGCGCTCAGTGTAGACGTGCCTCGGGCGAGGCGTGCTCGGCCGAGGCATGCGTCCGGTGTAGACACAGCTACGTTCACCTTCAGTATGGCTTCGCTCAGGATATCTTTCAGAAGTATTATTTTTCCCGGTTGTACCCTAAAGGAGCCCCGAGTCCACTTTGGCACCTAATCTCAAAATTTGGCATAGGCACTAGTTTAAAATAGGGTTGTCACAACCATAATAAAGGGTTAAGTATGTGGTTATAGCAAACCACAGTAGTTTTTTGTCAATATCCCACATAACAAACTGGCTGAATTTTTATGTTTTGTAAACATCTTTACATTACTACTTCAATAAGTAGCTTACTTTGACTTTGCAAGCTGCAATGCTTTAGGAAATCACTTGAAAAAGGTATTTAATAACATTGTGTTGAACAATCTTTCAAAAATATTATTTTATTTCTTAGCCTTAAT
This sequence comes from Epinotia nisella, assembly GCA_932294315.1. NCBI lineage: Eukaryota > Metazoa > Arthropoda > Insecta > Lepidoptera > Tortricidae > Epinotia > Epinotia nisella. The sequence continues at coordinate 115,871 of OW028697.1, read as the reverse complement.
TCTGAATACATAGTATGTACTTATAACCAGTGATCGGTTATTTGGATTCTCCCTCGCGGGATATCAAGTAGAAAAGTTAATATAGATACGACAGTTTTTCCCGCGATACCGAACAAACCGTACAAAAATAAAACAAATTAAATTATCTCTAAGGAATTTTTTACTCTTACATGGCAACCAGTTGAGACAAAAACTTCTATTCTTTTCCTAATCTCTACTTTATTTTAAGCAAAATATATTAAAACCTCCACAAAGTATTAGCTTATATATCTGTCATGATGGAAAAAATACTTCAAAATCTTGACATTGACATTTCATTATTTTCTCTTGATTTCAGTTCTAATTATTTGCTACTAAGGATTGCATAAATAAATTGGTATAAGCTGTATAATTTATACTATAATATTAGGTCACAGGTTATCGCATAAGTGCAAATACATAGATCTTATAGCTCAAAGGCGATCCAATAAATAAGTATCCACGTTAAGTTCGCACACTATGATTTATGGTTCAATTTTCATTTCATCGACTTGTTTCTGAGATTATCTTTTACGACAACTGTGGCTTACTCTAATTGAACTTTTGATTCGCGTATGATTGGAATATTCTCGGGGAGTACTAGACCGTAAGGCAGTGTTACATACTATTGTGGAGTCAAAACGAACGTGCCGGCCGGGCCATAAATCTCCGAGCCAGCCACGTGCCTTTTCTATAGCTCGTTTTATTGCCCGGCCGGCACGTTGGTTTTGACTCCACAATAGTTGACATGCCGCGAAAACCTAATTCTTTCCCTAAGGATGAAACTATTCTAAGTTGGATCGAGCCCCACGCTGACTTGATGCATGAGTCGACTAATCATTATATTGTTCAAAATGTGAAGTAACCATCGGATGTACTAGTAAATTGTATTTTTTTGCCTTTTCTAACATAACATAAAGCCCGGATTCCCGGGGCATATCCATACTAACATAATGATTGAGGTCGTTCACCCCATGTCGAATCCAAAATACCGATCACTGCTTATAACACATGCAGTTATTTTATTTTATTACTAATTTCCTTTTTTTTCTGTTATTCTGTATGCCCTTTGGCAAAGACCTCCCCCATCACTTTTCAATCTTCTCTCTTCCATGCCAGTTTATTCCAGGTTTTATTATTATTATTCTGGTAGTGGCTTCCGGGCTGTGACAGCCCTTATATCACTGCAAGCGATTCTTGGTCAAGTCCTGCAAACTCGAAGAATTGCAAGATTTTGTGGCTTCAAGGCTGAGTCTGCACTGCCTTGTGTCACTCAATCCCAACACTTGCATGTGCTTGTTTAGGCAACAATGCCCTGTAAGCACCCTGACCAGCATGCTTAGACGATTCCTGCTTAGCACCAAGGCATCATAGTCCAGGTTCTACCAGCTGACTTAACCATGTTGTCATCCCACCTTCCTAATGGTTTTCAATATGATTTGTCAAATAATATGATTAAAATGTTCTTAATTAAATGTACACCAGAGTGGTCACAGACAGGGAGGGATGGACAAGACTGGGGGAGGCATGTGCCAGCAGGCACACAGAAATATAAAATCAACATTATGTTACTGTAGTAGGAACCGTCTACGCATGCTGGTAAGGGTGCTTACAGGGCATTGTTGCCTAAACAAGCACATGCAAGTGTTGGGGCTGTGTGACACAAGGCAGTGCAGACTCTGCCTTGAAGCAGAGGAGACGCCTACACATATCCTAACCGATTGCCCTTGTCTTATGCGCAGCCGTAACTCCATTCTGGGCAAACACCTCATGTGCCCGGAAGAGATCAAGTTTCTTGAGTTCAACAAAATCCTGCAATTCTTCGAGTTCGCAGGACTAGACCAAGAATTGTAGTAAGTGGCGATCACAATAGATCAGCAATGGTCGCAGTGATACAATAGCCACTACCAGAATAATAATAATAATGTAGTTTTATATCATTGTAATTTCTGAAGAGGCTTTATATAAATAAATAAATAAAATATTAAATTTACAAGCAGAGATTTAACAGTGACCATCTAAGGCCACGGTCTTGACGCCAGTGGGCAGCGGGCGATGAGCAGGCATTTATAGATTTTACTCAATCAAAGGTATTAACTGTTGCTTGTCACCCTGCAGCTCGCTGGTGTCCAGACCCCAACTTTATGTATGTTGTTACTCCAAGATAGCTGGAAACATGATACTTTCTGAGCATTTTTGTGAATTTTGCTTGTTTATTTATTTATTTATATTTGGAGAACCAGCAGCTACAGAAACACAATGATATTATAGATAGAATACAAAAAGCCAATTACAGGTTCCCACCGATAGCATCAGAGTAAGTAAACATTTGTGAGATCACTATTTTACATTACTGAGATTTCCTACGTGTGGGAACTTATTTATTAATTTAACTAAACTATATATACCAACGTCATAATAGAGAAGAGTAATGTAAGCATAATTAATTTACACTGTTGCCTACTATGCAAGTTTCTGGGACATTGTTATAACCTGATTATTAATGTTGTCTATTACAATAAATATAAATAAATAAACAATGTGCATTTGTTAAGCATATTCAGATTCCATGTCTTACCAATTTTTTGATGATACAATATCTGTTGTTTTCTCTCTGGATAAATGATAGTGAGTTCCATGCAAATTCTTTTTGAACTTCAAACCCTTCCTCCTCGTCCTCGTGTCGTATTCCTCATCGCCGAGGGTCCTGGTTTCCCTGTTGCGGAAGCAACTTGAGTTCACCTCCTTCGTATCGTAGAGTGCATCATGAAGTTTGGTGTTCAGCGACGAGCAGACTTGGTAAACATTAGTTACCGCGACATTGACAAAATTGGTAAATAAGCCACAAATAATAAAATAAAAATAAAAATAGCCTTTATTATTGGAGCTGAAAAAACTTAAAAACTATAATGCTACATTTTATCGACAACTTCAACTCGTGTTGGCGACATAGGCCTCCTCCAGGGCCTTCCATTTCGTGCGGTCCCGTACCTCTCTCAGCCACGTCCCTCCACCAGTCTGTTTTAGATCATCTGACCATCTAAGTGTAGGTTTTCCTCTTTTTCTTTTAAATCCTCTCGGGTACCACTCTACTATGTCCTTTGTCCATTTATCTATGTTTTCCCTTATCATATGACCTGTCCAGCGCCATTTTTGCTGTTTTATTTTTTGGCTAATATACTAAATCAGCATTTTAAAATGAATAAAAAATTATACATCCAAGACTCGGGATCAAATATTCACCCTTACCGAGATTCGAACCCAGGACTGTCAGCTTCTAAAGCATCGTCGCTATCCACTAGGTTAAGCGTCATCGTGTTGTTTCCATTAACATTATATTATTCTATATCTACAAGAAAACATTTCCTTTTGTTCTCAGTAACCATTAAGGAGGAGCCAGAATTGAATGAGGCCAAGTGGGTGGTCGATGAGGCCGAGTATGGGCCTCCGCTGTGTGTGCTGCAGGAAGTGTGTACCCAATTAGAACCGGCGTGTACGAAGCAGGAACCGAGCGCGCCACAGGAGGCTGTGTGTGAGCTGGAACCGGTGTATACCAAACTGGAGACAGTGTGTTTCAAGGACGAGCCAATCTGTGTGCAGCCCGTGTGCGTGAAGGAGGAGCCCCCGTGGCAGGAGAGTGTGTCGAGCGAGCTGGACCGGGAGTTCAAATATGATATACCCCTGGAGCAGGGTCCGCTGCCTGCTGAAACACCTAATGGTGAGTTGCTTTATTGAATGAGCAAGCGAAGCAAACGATCTCCATTTCAGGGCAGCAATTGTCTCATATGTCCGGCGTCTGTCCGGCTGTTCTCATGTACAGATCGCAATTCTCAACCGATCCTCGTGAAACTTTGCAAGCAGTAGGGTGGCCCTTAAAAACTGAAAATTAGAAGTTTCAACGAGGCACCCCCCTTAAATTGTTCTAATACGTGAAAAAAGAATGTATGTTTTTTATTTTTATTTTTGGATAACATTTAATTGTCGCTACCGAATTTTGAAACTTTCTAAGGTTTGCATTTCTCAAGAATATTTTTTTTATATTTTTAACATTTTACTTCTTTATTTGAAATAAGCATCGAACAGTTAGTGAACGAATTTCGTATTTTCTCGATTGTTTATTCCTTATTTATCAAATGTAGCTCAATAAAGTAGTAACATGTTAAAAATATAAAAAAAATATTATGGAGAAATGCAAACCTTAAAAAGTTTCCCAATTTGGTAGCGACCATTAAATCTTATCCATAAAAAAAAAACAAAAACTCTCAATAGAGTAAACCGTATTCCTCAGACATTGTCATAGGCCTCCCCAAGAGTCCTCCATCTGACTCTATCCAGAGCTTCTCTTCTCCACATGGCTCCGGCTATGCCTTTAAATTCATCTTCCCATCTTTTATTCTGTCTCCCTTTTTAGGGTTCCGGTACCTCAAAAGGAAAAAAACGGAACCCTTATAGGATCACTCGGTTGTCTGTCCGTCCGTCTGTCACAGCCGATTTGCTCCGAAACTACTGGACCGATTGAGTTGAAATTTGGTACACATATGTAAATTGGTGACCCAAAGATGGACGCGTAAAGTAAATTAATGAATTCTGAACAAGGGGGTCACTTTTGGAGGGTAAAATGGAAAATTTCAAAAAAAAGTTTCGCTAACTGTATTGTGTGACATATCAAATGAAAGATGCTGTTGTAAGCATCTCAGATATATATTTTTAATAATTTTAGGAAAAAAAGATTTGAAGTAATTTAGGAAAAAATAATTTTGACCATTCCCCCCCTTATCTCCGAAACTACTGGGCTAAAAATTCTGAAAAAAATATGGAAAATAGTTCCTTGCCTAAAGATTACAGGGAAACCTATAAGAAGTTTGAGTATTCAAAGTAACGGGAAAATTCTCAATATTTTACGGAACCCTCACCACGCGAGTTGAACTCGCACTTGTCCGGTTTTTTCCTTTTTCCATCTCTCGGTTGTGGAAGGATGTATGTAGCTGCCTGTAAATGAACGGCTGGTGTGTTAGCAGCGCCGCCACGCGGGAGCTCCTGCGCCGTGCTCCGGGACCACATGTACGCCAGCACGGAATGTCCCCCCGCAGACGGTTAGTGCACTGAATTGGGTTTTTAATGCGCCGCGCTCGGCAGGTTTAGCGAGTTGCATGCCCTGGTTGTGCGTGCCTCGGTGAACCACTCGCCCAAGCTGTTCTGCGGGGCTTTTAGTTTATATCCCCTTTTTAGGGACGTAGGCACGGACGGTTTTCAAGCGATTATACGCAAGAAAATCGTCTCGATGCTGAGCCGGTTAAGAGAAAGTTCCAACAGCATTCTGAGTGTCATTGCCGACAGGTACGACTGTCCAATGTTGGCGCACTGGATCGTGCAAATTAAGGCGGTCGCAAAATTTAGATATAAGTAGGCCATACTAACATACCTAGGTTAAGATATACTAACAATATATGGATGTAAAAACAAAAAATGTCCGAAATAAAGTTTTTATTATTATTATTTATGTTTTTCATGTTTTTTTTTCTCTCCAAGTGGAGGAAGCTTTAATTCCATAATCGCGGGCTTTTGGCCAAACGAGTACGGAATGGTAGATCCTACTGTTCTATAGCTAGAAATTTACGCACTAATCGACATGTGTTCATGATCACTGCTTTTTGTAGAAGGATATATGTGAGAGAGTGGATATCAAGGGTTTTCAAGCTGGTGTGAAGAGTGCGAGGGATAACTCCTGTAGACGAAATGACGATCGGGATTGTCTTTACTGTGTTCACCTTCCACTGGGCTTTAACTTCTATGGATAAGTCTGTGTATTTGCTGATTTTTTCAGTGTGGGTGGATGCAAGGTTGTGGGTGTTGGGGATGGCTACGTCGATGAGATATACAGTTTTTGCTGCTTTGTCGTGGAGTGTAATATCAGGTCTATTGTGATGAACTGTTTTGTCGGTAATGATAGTCCTGTCCCAGTAAAGTTTGTATTCGGTCGACTCTAAAACGATCTGTGGTAAATATTTATAATAGGGAGTCCTGGTGTCTATGAGGCGAAATTTAAATGCAAGATATTGGTGTATGATGGCTGCAACTTGGTCATGTCGATGTTTGTAATCAGTCTGGGTTATGGATCGGCAGGCTCCTGTTATGTGTTGTATGGTTTCTGAAGCAGCACGACAGCGTCGGCATAAATCGGTGGGTAGATTAGGGTCGCGGATAATGTGTTTCCTGTAGTTCCTGGTGTCCATTACTTGATCTTGGATGGCTATCATAAACCCTTCAGTCTCAGGGAACAACTCACCTTTCTTGAGCCACATGTTAGACGCCAGCTTGTCGACGTTAGGGTTGATCAAGTCTAATCGGTGTCTGCCGTGGAGTGATTTTTGGACCCATGTTTGTAGCTTTTGTTGTGCTCCTGTGATTTCTTCACTCCTTTGCTTCTGCTTGTCATTCAGGTTGAGAGGAGTACATTTTTGATCAGCTTTCACAATGGCCTGGTGGAGTTGCGAATGAGAAGACCGGTCAGTGAAGAACTTCCTAAGAGAGCTTACCTGCCTGTTGTGGAGATTCCTGATATCTATTAGTCCTCTTCCGCCTTCTATTTTCGATAAAGTCAGCCTCTGGATGCAACTTCGCGGGAGATGTTTCCGGTATTTGGTCATTAAGGTGTTGATGATCCTTTGAAGATTACAAAGGTCTGTTTGTGACCATGGTATGATTCCAAAAGAGTATGTGAGTATGGGGACTGCGTAAGTGTTAATTGCTTTGATTGTGTTACGGGCGTTAAGATGAGTATTTAAGATTTTGTGCAGCCTGCCTGTGAATTTCTGTTTGAGTGTAGTCTTAGTTATTTTATGATGAATCTGCTGTGATTGTTGATAGCCTAGATACTTGTAGCCGACTTCATCATCAACAGGGTCTATTTGCTCTCCATTGGAAAGAGTGTAAGTATTATGCTCTACTTTACCACCTCGAATCGACTGGATTTTACACTTGTCGATGCCAAATTCCATGCTTATATCGGTTGAAAATGCTTGCGTAATATCTGCAAGTTTGTTGATGCCAGTTAGGTTATTGCTATATAGTTTGATATCATCCATGTACATTAAATGAGAAATTGTGTGTGAAGAACTGCCATATTTCAAGTTGAATCCGGACATGCTATTGTTCAGTAAATTAGAAAGCGGGTTAAGTGCAAGGCAGAACCATAAAGGGCTAAGGGCGTCTCCTTGGAAAATACCTCTACGAATGGTTATTGGGTCAGTTACTAGATGTGAGGTCTTGCTGAAAATTTTAAGAACTGTTGACCAGTGTACCATTGCAGTTTGTAGGAATCGTATAATGGTACGGTGAATCTTGTAATGCTCTAATATATGGATAAGCCAGGTGTGTGGTACTGAGTCAAATGCTTTTTTATAATCAATGTACATGGTGTAAATGTCTGCTTTATTTTTAAGGGCTTGTTTGGAAATAACGGCATCTATTGTAAGCTGTTCTTTACATCCTTGACTATTCTGGCGACATCCTTTCTGCTGTTCTGCTAATATGCTATTAGTATCAATATGTCTGTATATAAGTTTGCTGATGCAAGAAGTCATGATTTTGTAAATATTTTGTAAGCAGGTAATAGGCCTATATTTGGCAGGGTTTCTTCTATCAGTTTTATCTTTAGGTAACATGTATGTCGTGCCTTGCGTAATATATTGCGGTAATGTTTCAGGAGCATGAATGAAATTATTAATCTGTTTAAGTATGATTGGGTGCAAATAAGTAAATTTCTTTATCCAGTAGTTATGAATGTTATCCGAGCCAGTTGCTTTCCAGTTGTGGGTTTTACCTATGACTGATTGCAGCAAATCGAGGTTAACCTGGTCAAAATTCATGTCAGGTACGGAACTAAGGGATTCTTTGTCCGCCTCAATCCATTCGGTACTTTGGTGTTCTACTGGATTAGACCATATCGCGGACCAAAACTGGTGCAGTTCTTCTGCGGAGGGAAATTCGGTGTTGGGGTTTTGATCTTGATCTTGGGGGTTTAGTAATGACCTATAAAATACTTTTTCATTATTGAAAAATAGTTTGTTTTGTGTTTTGCGAAGGGACGTGAGTTTATATCTGCGAAGTCTATTGGTGAGTGCGCTTAGTTTTTGTTTCAGAGTATCGAGAAAATGTGTTAGGTGTGTGTTTTCGTTTTCGTGTCGGGAGTGAAGTTTATACTGGTGCTTGATAGCATTTATATGTCTTGTCAATCTTGGACTGGTGTTACCATTAATAAATTCTGTTAGCCTGCCAATCTTAGCTCTCAAGTCTGTAATTCTGTCCTGTAATCTCTTTTGCCAGTCGGGGGTTTGATTGTTGAACTGATTGCTGTAATGCGAGTCTTTAATCTTGGATCCATTTTGAGTTGCTGCTGTAAATGCTGCACAATAAAGAATAGTTTGCGTTATTTCAAAATTGGAGTCGTGGACTAAGTATTTTGGGAGTATAGCATTGTTTATAAAGTGGACAATAGAGGCAAGTTTTTTGGATTGTTTTTGTTTAGGTATGCTGGGTCTACTGGTGGGATCAGAGTTATTAAATCGTTCTTTAACTGTTACAAATATTTTTTCAATCTCCTCCTGTACAGTTAATGGTAGCGGTTGAATGATATTAGTTTGACTCTGTAGTATTTCAGTTTCTCTGGGGTTTGTGTTGTCAGAATGAATTTCATGGTGGTCAGAAGTCACAGGTAATTCGTTTAATGTGTCAGACAACGGGGTTTCTGTTATAGTATTGCTAAGGGGTAAGATTTCTGTATTTTGACGACTACTTTCGTCATTTAACGTTAGCTCTTGCGAAATTTCATGTCTAATCTCCTGGAGTCTTTGTTCAGTCAGGTACTTGTTATTGATAATAGCTCGTCGCTGGTCAGCTATTCTCTGCTCAGATACGTGAGACAGTTGAGGGTGTTTTGCAATGATTGTTAGATATAGTGGTTTCCTGTATGCAGTTATGTTAGTTTCTAATCGCGTTATCCTGTAGTACTCTTTGATTATTGATTCATTCATCTCATTAGTCCAGCACATTCGTAGATTACTGTTCTGTGTGGCTGCTTGTGATTGATGGGATGATGGCGGTGAATCTTTTAGATCATTTTCTGCTAATTTCCTGATTTCTACAATCTCTACATCCGGCAAAAGTTTATTTCCTACTATGGCTCTTCGTTGATCTCCTAGACGTTGTCTGCTAACTTTAAATAACGGGTATTTTTGACTGAATTCGTCATGCAACTGTGATAAATACCTTTTGGTGTTGGTTTCTAGGGAGGTGATTCTAAAATATGTGCGCAAGATGAAGATGTTCATTTCGCGAGACCATTTCTTACGCACATTTGGACGAGCCGTGGCGGGTGCAGGTTGGTTGGCAGTGCTTGCCTCCTGCACAACGTCCTCGGCCGTATTAATTGAATAAGAGGGTGACGTACACGCTGACGTACTCTTGGAATTGGAGTTATTCAGGTAAGACGCTGGCGACGATGGAACTGACGAGAATAAGGAGACTGATGACGATGGAGATATGGGACACAACGGTGAGGGGACGGATTCACAAGTCAAACTGTTTTCGGCTGTAGTATTTTTCCCGATGGGAGCCCGCCTGCTCAGCTCCTCATCGCCGTTGGTTCGCATGCTGTGGCACCCAGCAACGGCTCCAAGTGCGCCCCGACGATCGCCCTCGGGTAGCGGGTCGACTGCGGCTGTAACAGATTCTTCGATGGGAGCCCGCCTGCTCAACTCCGCATCGCCGTTGGTTCGCATGCTGTGGCATCCAGCAACGGCTCCAGATGCGCCCCGACGATTGCCCTCGGGCAGCGGCCCTGGACGTAAACTTCTCGATCGTAGCTGCATAATTACTCTAAAGGGAAGAAGAAGAAGGGAAAGGAAAGAGGGAAGGATGGGATCTTAGTTTGGGAAGGGTCGCCTAGCTGATATTGGCAGATGTTTTAGTATCTCCCATTCTGGGGTGTGGTCTAGATGTTTTGACCTGAGTAGTGTCACCAACCCGTAAGCCCCCCCACCACGGCAAGGTGATCCCTTGGGGGGGTTATTATTATTATTATTTAGGGTTCCGTAGCCAAAATGGCAAAAACGGAACCCTTATAGTTTCTTCATGTCCGTCTGTCCGTATGTCACAGGCATTTTGCTCGAAAACTATAAGGTGTATTTGAATAAAATTTTGAGGATAGGTGTAATCAAGGATCGAAACCGGTTTTTCCAAAAGTAGCCGAAGTAGTCTAATATTTTGAATTATTTTAGGTTCTTAATGTAGGACTCTATCATGTATTTAGATAACATTTTCGTATTATTAGACTGCCTCAATGATATCAAAAATGATATCATAAATCAAAGAACGAAATAATACCGGTATTTTTGTATGGTGTAAATACCGGTATCCGATCCCTGGGTGTAATTTGTTCGCCGCTACATAGTTTTGTAATTAAAATGACTAAAAAAAAAATTTGAGGGGTGCACTCCATACATAAAACTAAGTCAAAAAATTTTTTTTTCACTGTAAGCCCGCGGCACATCAATTGATAGGCCTTTCAAAATAAATATAAGGTTTCTCAGCAACTTTTTTGATTAAGTGAATAGAGTCGGAGATAATCGCCCCGAAATTCATTAAAATTCTGTCCCCCCCCCCTCTAATTTTTGAACTGTGTATTTTAAAAATATGAAAAAAAAACATGGGCATAGGGCTTATTTAATTCTTTCACCGAAAATTATTTTGATCAAGATCGGTTCAAAGGTTTTCGAGGTATTGCTGAAAAACTGCCTTCAAAGAAAAGGATGTAAGTGCCGTAAGATTTCTGTGACGATACTGACGATACGTCCTTTTTAATAGGCACGGAACCCTTCGTTTTGCGTAATCCGACACGCACTTGGCCGGTTTTTGTTATTACTAACTCATTTTAGTTTTCTTAATAGACATAAAAATATTTTATTTGCGATAAATGTGATGGTGTTATATTATAGTGTTGCCTATAAGTTGTCTGAAAATAAACACATTTTATTTATTTTAGTATAAATACATGCTCCTAGCGTTTTTTCCGGTAGTGGCCCGGGATTAAAAATAAATCTTATCTTTTTAAAACAAAATAGTGTTATATTCGTATTTCTTATGGCAAAAACTATATTAAAAAAATATTGATAATGTAATGTTGATAGATGAAAATACCCTATACGTGTTGTTTTGTTATAGCGCAACGAATCAACTGGGACTGCTTTGTGCGGCTAGAGCGCTGCGACGTGCCCCGGGGCGCCGCACTGCGCCTCGAGCGCCGCGAGCGCGCCGCCCCGAGCCGCCCGAGCACCCGACGTCAAGTCTCAGGAGCACACGAAAGAGAAATAGCGATAAAGCAATTAGGATTGTTCATTTTTTTTAACCCCCCATTTTTATTTTATTTCTCGAAAATATAGAGTAATTCAAGAAACTAATTTCAATATTTTAGCAATTCATCGCTTTGTTTATTTTTTATAATTTTTTGAAAATATGAGATACGACTTCTCGTAAATTACATGTGGTGGCTGAATCTATGTATAGGACACGCCCAATATAGAAAAAAAAGTTTTAAATGTCAATCGATGGTTTGTAGACATCTGTCAATGTCATCATTGTCATTCTAAACGTGTTCATTTCTCATTCTGAAATTTCTGCAATAAATTTAAAACCCAAATACAATGCCACATGCTTGCATGTGCTAAGAAAAAGCCTCTGTTTTGTGTTGTTGACCCATGTTTCGAAGTAACAAGGAATGTTATCTTAGTATGGGAAACTTTTGATGCATGTTACATAAATAACATCATTAAGCATGCGGAACAGTTTTGGGAAACCTATATATATATATAGTCACTAGCAACTCAAAGCAAAAAAGTGGGATTACATGTAAACGAAGACAAAACAAAAGTAATGACAAACAGACAGCCTATACAGATCATGCTAGATTCGTCACCGCTAGAATATGTTGAAGACTACATTTATGTAGGTCACTTAATTTCCTTTAAATCAAGCACTGAAAAAGAAGTTGATAGAAGAATAAAACTCACATGGAGTAAGTATTGGTCCCTGAAGGAAATTTTCAAAAGTAAAATGCCTACTAGATTGAAAACTAAACCCATGAACACCTGTCTACTCCCATGTCTCACTTATGCATGCCAAACCTGGCCCCTAACCAAAAAAACGCTGTACAAACTGAAGGTATGTCAGAGAGGAATGGAGAGAAGCTATCTGGGATTGAAATTTAGTGATAGAGTGAAAAACAAGTCAATCATAAAAATAACCAATGCCACAGATGTAGTCAATCGAGCGCTGCGACTCAAATAGAAATGGGCAGGGCATACACTAAGAGTTAAAGATGAAAGGTGGTCAAAGATAGCAACAGAATGGTACCCCATGGACAGCATATGAAGAAAAGGAAGACCACTCTCAAGATGGAGTGATGATATCAAAAAGACAGCGGGATGCTATTGGGGAAGAAAAGCTAAAGACAGGGAAACCTGGAAAGCTTTGGAGGAGGCTTTCACCGCTTTAGGCGGTCCTTATGCGGAAGAAGAAGAATATTTTAAGAATAATGAATAGGAAAGTGAAATATTAGTGAAAAATAATAAAAAACAAACAATATAAAACTTTATTTTTAAAATAGTGCATAAAATATGGCCAAAAACTCTGTTATAAGGAAATAAAAGCTCATCTTATCTTATATATTTACAAAATTAATAAAAAGTGGTCTGAATTAAATAACATGTTTTATTTTCAACATTAGATATTCTCTTCCTGTAAAGTAGCTTCAACATTTCTTAGCTTCGCTGTAGGTTTAAATGTCGGTTGTTTTTTTCACAGATTTAAAGTTGCTGTTTGTCACATCTTTTTCAGGCTGCAATATGAACAATTAAATATGAAAAGTTATGTAAATAAGCTAAGAAACAAAATATATTAGGGAAATCTTAAATATGTGTGTAAATACTGTCACTTGCTAACCTCAATGGGGCCACGAGGGAGGCTTGTTTCTCGAGATCCCATTAATTACATTTCACTTTCTGTATATAATATAAATTACACATATATGTTGTAAAAGATAGGTTATAAATACGTAGATTAGGTTCGTTAGGCATCCTTAGATGCCCGAAGGGCAAACAGAGCAAAAAAAATGTCAAAATACCAGGATATCATACACCTAACGAACATATCCTACCTAGTGTTGGAAGAAAAGTGGGAGCGCACATACATATACAGCATGTTTAAGTCCATTCCAATAGAACTTAATGGGACTGCAAGAAACAAGTCTCCCTCGTGGTCTCATTGATGGGACAAATCAATGGGACCACGACAAAACCGCGCACATACATAACACAGGCGTGTAATACATATGTATGTATGTACTCTGTTACTAAACCTGCCCATAAAGCTAGCTTTTAGTCTGATGAGTCTAGTAGATATCCTTTCTGTATTTATAAAATTTATATTTTTAAAACTGAATGAATTGAATGCATGTGGTTTTTAGGGTTCCGTAGCCAAAATGGCAAAAACGGAACCCTTATAGTTTCGTCATGTCCGTCTGTCCGTCTGTCCGTCTGTCCGTCTGTCCGTCTGTCCGTCTGTCCGTATGTCACAGGCATTTTACTCGAAAACTATAAGGTGTATTTGAATATAATTTTGAGGATAGGTGTATTTTGTTAGCCGCTACAAAGTTTTGTAATTAAAATTACTAAAAAAAATTTTTTTAGGGGTGTATTCCATACATAAAACTAAAAGTCAAAAAAAAATTTTTCATTGTGAACCCACGTGTGGCACATGAATCGATAGGCCTTTCAAAATAAATACAAGGTTTGTCAGGAATTTTTTTGATTAAGTGAATACAGTCAGAGATAATCGCCCCGAAAGTCACTAAAATTCTGTCCCCCCCCCTCTAATTTTTGAACAATGTATTTTAAAAATATGAAAAAATTCATGGACACAGCGCTTATTAAGTTCATCCACCGAAAATTGTTTTGAACAAGATCGGATGAAAGGTTTCCGAGATATTGCTGAAAAACTGCCTTCCTCAAAGAAAAAGACATAAGTGCCGTAAGATTTCTATGACGATACGACCTTTTTAATAGGCACGGAACCCTTCGTTTTGCGTGGTCCGACACGCACTTGGCCGGTTTTTTATACTTACTTCGAAGTGATCCTCGCAGCAGTATTGTGTATCATCATATCAGCCGAAAGACGTCCACTGCTGGACATAGGCCTTGTGTATAACCACTGATAATACTGAATACTCCACGTTGGCTTCACGACACCATCTTTCACGCAAGTCTTCCCGGATGCGAACTATCGTTTTCGAGCTATTTTTGGAGTCGTTTTTACACGTTGGATAATAACATTTCATGTAATTTTCCATGTCTTCCATTAAGTTAATCACAAATAACGATATTTAAATTAATTTCGTATCTCACAGTTCTGTTAAAGTCGGTTTATGTTTATAGTGGCTTGACAGAAGCTTGACAGTGACGGAAAATACCACAGGTTCGATAAGTGTTTCTTTTTTAATGACCGAAGTCTTTTCTGATTCAGCCACGAGGGAGGTCCACAGAAGGTCAAACAAAGGTCACACGGATATATGCTGAAATATCTTTAATCATCCATTATTTTGATGAAGTAAATGTCGGAAACTGTTTGAATACCTCATATCTCGAAATGGTTTTCGAAATAGCACTTAAGAAAAAAAATGAACAATCCTAATTGAGCGGCTCGCTGATTAGACGAATTGACAATATTGGAAAATCCTACTCTTGCGAAATATGTAAAAAACATTACAAAAGTTGGGCTTGTTTAACGACACATAAACTGAGTCACACGAAGAAGTCACGATCAAAGAAAATTCGCTCGGACAAAAACACATACTTCTGCGAAATATGCAAAGCTGTTTTTTACGATCTTGACAGTTTAAAGGTGCACGCGCTGGTCCACGCAAACATGACGATCCCGCTCTACGTATGCGACGTATGTCAAAGGAAATTCGCAACAAACTACGCGTTACGAACACACAAACGAACCCACTCGCGTGCCCGGCCGTTTAGGTGTTACATTTGTAATCAAAGGTTCTCGCGCCCAAACGATTTGTCCAGACATTTCGCAGCTCACACTGCAAAAAAACACAGGTTAACACTCACACCGTTATGTAAAGCATGCGAAACGAAGCAAGCCCTCAAGCAATTGGGCGGTTTGCTGCGGTCGGAACACGGTCAGACGAGTGAAAATATTGACTTTTGTGAACAATGTAATAATTGTGTTTAGTCCTTTTAGTTGCGTGGGTAGGCCCGCCCACACGGTGGACTGATGGACCTGGTAAAGGTCGCGGGAGCCCGCTGGATGCGGGTGGCGCAGGACCGGTCACTTTGGCACTCTTTGGGGGAGGCCTATGTCCAGCAGTGCACGTCTTTCGGCTGATATGATGATTATGCATTACGAAACCCGATCATATACATATGTATATCATATAATTTCCTCTTTCTCAAAATTATAAAACAGAGACTAGTTTATCATAAAGCAGATACTAGTTAATTATAAAGACTGCCAATGTCTATCCAATATGAGCCTGCTGCAGCTGGGTCATTCTCAAATAGTTATAATCTATTTCAGATTGGAATAATTCGGTGACAGCTGTCACCGGACTCTTTCAATCTGAAATATATTATAACGTCACTTGCCACAGCCATGTGCAAAAGTTAAGAATTTCCCAACAGTTAATTATAATACTTATTTTCTCAAACATGCTCGGAAATGTATGCGTTAATATCACGAAATGAAGACATGAAGTTTCTTGTTTAAGGCTCCCTACATTCTTGGCCTCACGCCAAGAAGTAGTATGAAAACCCTAAGTGAAACCATTATTGACCGCAACTCTAACTTTTTAAATTTGCTTACTAATATTAAACTGACAAAAGAAAAATTACATACTGCCAACCACCACTAGACTCTGTAAGCATACATGCGACATAAAAAAAAATTGTGGTTAAACATGGTGCTCGAACGGCTTGTTCAAATGGCATGTTTAAAAAATAAAAAAGGCGTCAAATTACACAATTGTTTTCTGGTCTTTCGTTCCGATTGTAATTTCAGCAAATAATTAATTGTATTTATTTTAATTTTCATATTTCCTCACATCGTTTGAGAAAAGCACTATACAATCCTCGGCCGGAACAGGGATTGCTGGACTCGTTGTCTACCCCAAACTCGTCCAGCAATCCCTTACTTCACGGCCCCTGCAGTAATGTACTATTACCTACCTCTATCAATATTTTGGTCCGTATATATAAAAGAACAATTAAGTATTTGCAGCGTTAACTTTTGCACATGGTTTATTTATTCAAACTTATTTCACAAAACCAAAATAATGTACAAATGGCGGAGTTAATGCCAAATGGCATTCTCTACCAGTCAACCATAAGACCAAACAGAGACACTTTAGTGCAGAGTACCTAAATGCTCAATGTTTAGAGCGTAGTACAGACTTATTAAAATATAAGCCTACATATACATAATTACATATTATTACTTATACACAAAAATATGTATTTATTTATTGATCGGAAAACCAACAGCTACCATAAATTAACATAAGATTGGAACATGTGATACAAGGAAGCCAATTGCAGGTTCTCGCCAGTAATAACATAATGATATAAAAAACTGGGATAATGTTGTCTGAAAGGTCTCAATATGACTATAATATATTTTATATACTCGTCGACTTTAATGTTTGAATTAACCCCTCGTATGCGGATGTCAAAATTGTGCAATCAAATTATGACTTTGATACGTAAAACAATGGGTTCAAATGCTTTGCACGGATCCGTGTCTAAGCATACGACGGGTTAAGACTTCGTACACTAAACTAAAACCACATACTTTTTTTCTAAGAAGCTCCCAACTCTATAATAATTATTGTACAACACTTTAGACAACTAAAATAAATTCGACCAATCACGTGGCGCCTTTACTGAACTATAATGAATTTGACCAATAGGACGTCGCGTTGACTCCAATACAACGACATTGAGTCGGCGCACCTCTGACTTGCACTTCGTTTCAGCAGGGCTTAGATTTTCATTAGATACCAAGTCTGTTTAATTATTACTGTTGACTCGTGTAAAAAGTATTGTACAATAGTTACTCACTCGGCAAGCCTCGTGGCCTAAACACGGTACTCGACTTTAAGAGCCCTTATTGTGTAACGATTATATAAAATACTATTTCTAAATTGTGTGAAAATATAAGACTAAAATGTTGTTATCCAGAGCTATAGCTTTTTTATGTATAATAGTTTTTAATAAAAAAAGAATGTTACTAAAATTCATATACAATGTTAATTGTGACTGAATAAATGAAATATTTTTTAATGAATATCGATGTTTTCTGTCTAACCTTAGTAAAACTCGTGAAAAAGTTACCTAAATCTGGGCTTACCGCAGCTCATAATAAACAAAGGCCGACAGTGATGCAGTAATGATTAGAATATATATACAGGGTGCCATCGGAGACGTAATCAGAAACCGCTTTTTCAGACCTGGTAATTGATGGTCATTTCAACGTACGAGTAGTAGGAGTTACATGAAATAAACGTTTTTTTGTTTGTTAATTTTGTACTAAATTAAATCGCTGATTCACTCAATCATGGTTACCCTATTTATTTAATCAAAACCTCTGGTTCTCATTCAGAATGTATTAATATGACAATTATAAAACTTAATTTAGAATAGATATTTGGCAGCGATACAATCCTGCACTAGAAATCTATCGTAAAATAAATAGGCTTTCTACTGTAGCAATGTAATTTTATAATACTCTGATACTGTAATGATATATTGTATACTGGTTTGAAAAAATGACACCTCGCCGAGATTTTTACGCCGGTTCTTCTCGAGGCAGAGGTTTACTTTCCGAACCGGTGGTAGTTTATCGACATTCATAGGTGCATGTAATATGCCTGTAAGTCAGTCTTGGTAAATAATTAGCGACCGAATAGCCTAGTCGTTAGAGAACCTGACTATGAAGCTTGAGGTCCCGGGTTCGATCCCCGGTCGGGGCAGATGTTTGTATGATGAATACGAATATTTGTTCTCGAGTCTTGGATGTTTAATATCTATTTAAGTATGTATTTATCTATATATAAGTATGTTTATCCGTTGTCTAGTACCCATAGTACAGGCTTTGCCTAGTTTGGGACTAGATCAATTGGTGTGAATTGTCCCACGATATTTATTTATTTATTTAATTATTTGTTACACGTACCTACGCATGTGAAACAAGTTTATTTTTGCATCTCTTTCTTGGTTATAGGGTGACCACGCTGTTTAGAGGACATAATTTAATTTTAAAGATTGCATGATTTAGTTTTAATAAAGCAACTCACCACCTCCATTCCTATTCCTGTGTTATTGTAATCTCAATTTAACACTTAATCGCTGTTTCATTCAACTATAGCTGTATATGTCGGTTGCGCGATTATTTGCTTTTTTAGGGTTCCGTACCCAACGGGTAAAAACGGGACCCTATTACTAAGACTTCGCTGTCCGTCCGTCTGTCTGTCACCAGGCTGTATCTCAAGAACCGTGATAGCTAGAGAGTTGAAATTTTCACAGATTATGTATTTCTGTTGCCGCTATAACAACAAATACTAAAAAACCGGCCAAATGCGAGTCGGACTGGGGCTCCCATACAACAGACATGATTTTTTTGCCGTTTTTATAGATATTGGTACGGAACTACCACTACTATGAGTTACTATATGAGTACATTTAACTCTGTTTGTTCTCCAAATAAAATAAATAAATAAACCCTTCGTGCGCGAGTCCGACTCGCACTTGGCCGGTTTTTTTTAACAATTTAGATGTTTATTGTGGGTCACTCTCACTCACTACCGTGCAGATATAACTCGGGCAAATAAAAAACGTTGATCATCTAAACTTGTTTCGTTTCCGTCCTAAAAGAATCTGGGTCTGTTGGTTGGTATGCCAGCTGCGCCCGCGCCGGCCTACTAGGGCCAGCCTTAATCATTTAAGCACTCTCCTCACGTGTATTCACTTACACACCATGAGCACTTAGGTACCATACCAAAAATCTTCGAGTGTCGTTCGTTGCTATAAATGGGCATTTTCAAAACTGACACTGATTTAATTTTTGGTACACAGCTATTTGAAAATGCCCAAAAAGTGATTTCAGAGCTCACGGACTGTACGTCATTAATTAAATCAATAGGAAACCAGCCGATAGCCGTGTCTACACCGGACGCGTGCCTCGGCCGCGCACGCCTCGCCCGAGCGTGCGCGCTCAGTGTAGACGTTGCCTCGAGGCATGCCTCGCCCGCGGCATGCGTCTGGTAGGGTTCTCCTCCGTTAGCCCTAAGAATTTTAAACCTAATTTCACTAGCCCTAATGTTGTAAACCCTAAAATCACAAACCCGAATTTTCATTTTTCCTAATTATTCATTAGCCCTAAATTCAGTATTCCGAATTTTCATAATGTCTAATTTCTCATGACCGAATTTTCACTAAAACTAATTGTATTTAACCGAATATTTCCTAGGCCTAATATTCCTTTGCCTAATAATGACTACACCTTATTATCAATATCTCTAAAATCAAAAACCCGAATCTTCATTTTACCTAACTATTTCTGCACTAATGTCAGTATCCCGAATTATCATAATGTCTAAGGTCTCATGACGACAAACAATTCAATTGTAAAAACTGTTTAATAATTATAAAAACTAAGTCTATTAAACAATAGTATTTTATTTATTAACTCCTTAGAATTCCTCTGCCTGCCATCCTTCCATCCTTTGAACAGGGACTTAGTGGCAAAATAGACTCGGATCGCGGATACAACAACATATGGAAACACCTAAAATTATGCACTACGATATTAATAGTTTTTCCGCTCTTTTATAAAAAAAATAACCTCGAAGACGAAAGCGGGAGCAAAGCTCCCGCTTCCGTCTTCTAACCTATCCGCGATCCGAGTCGGTTTTGCCACTAAACCCCTGTTCCCTACTGCCTACGATACACCACTATCTTGGCATTGGTTTATCTCAGAGAAAAGTTTATTTGATGTCCATCCTTTGAACAGGGATTTAGTGGCAAAACCGACTCGGATCGCGGATAGGTTCGAGGATATTTTTTTTTTATTTTAGACACTGCAATTTGTACCCACTATATTACATATGAATATTATAGATGTTGAGATGGATGGCAAATGACATTATGGCAAGTGATAGTTATGGATTACAATGATTATGGTAACCGAGATTATTGTTATTGATATTATGGAAAACAAAGATTCTGGCATATAATTAATATGGTAAACAATGAGTATGGCATACGAAACTATGGAAAACAACATTATGGCAGGTGAATATTGTGGCAGATAAAAGTCGGGCAAATGAAATTCTGGCAAGCAAGAGTATACCCCGCTCGGGAGGTTACCAGCTCGCTTCGCTCGCCACCTCCCCCCACTCACGTCGCTTCGGCCTCGTGCGCCCGCTCAACTCAGGACCTCCTTCGCGAGCTCCTGGCTTCGCAATTTTCATATACACTCTAGGGGTAAGGCAGACAAGACCACGTGGATAGTGGGGTGCTCCGATTCGGTTTTGTTATCTCTATGCATGCATATATAATACAATATCTCGACCATTTTTGATTTTTAAGTCCTAGGTCGTTTTGACTTTTTGGATTCAATATCTCGGCCATTTTTGATTTTAGAGAAAAAAAAACTACCAAACATGCTTATTTTAACGGATTCTGTACCAAACAATCATAAAAAATGCATTAGGTTTAGTGAAACATTAGAGAAAAAGTTAATAGGTCAAGTGACAGGATAGGTGTGATGAAATTAGGTGTAGTATTCATTATACATAGTAATCATTAGGCACGTTAATCATTAGGCTTAGTAATCATTAGGAAAAATCATTATTAGTTTCCAATATATTAGCACACTTGATGTTTAGTATTAGTAAAGATTAGGAGGTATGAAATTAGGCACAGCAAATAATTATGCCATACAATATTAGTTATCTGAATATTAGGGCTAATAAAAATTATATCGAACGTTGGTAGGTGTAATGAAATTAGCACTAACGGTATTAGGTTAAGTGGGGGTGAACCGTCTGGTAGACACGGCTATTAGCATTTATTTATTTTAAGGCGGAAGCTAGTGTAACTATAAAAACCGACCAAGTGCGAGTCGGACTCGCGCACGAAGGGTTCCGTACCATTATCTATAAAAACTGCAAAAAAATCATGTCTGTTGTATGGGAGCCCCAGTCCGACTCGCACTTGGCCGGTTTTTTAGTATTTGTTGTTATAGCGGCAACAGAAATACATAATCTGTGAAAATTTCAACTCTCTAGCTATCACGGTTCTTGAGATACAGCCTGGTGACAGACAGACGGACGGACAGCGAAGTCTTAGTAACAGGGTCCCGTTTTTACCCGTTGGGTACGGAACCCTAAAAAGGCAAATAAAAGGAAAGGAAATAACTGAGTAAATCCTTAGTATTGGCATAAATGGATTAGTACACTTTGGGCCATAGTTGTCCTTTTAGCCTACAGTTGGGAGGTTTTACGATACATGCGTCGCTGTCCCGCTCCCGCGCTGTATAGCGTACCGCACCGATTGTCGTTAATGTGGTCCCAGCAACAACGGGGTCACAACAATAAAATGAACAACACAACGCATATAACATTTATTGAAGTTCTTAAAACATGACTAGTAATACTTGTAAAAGAGCTCATGTGACTTAATTACAGAATAAATATTTGAATTTGATTTGACAAGAAAAAATAAATAGTTAATATAAGAACTAGGGTAAATCGCCAGTAGCTGGGCCCCTCATGCTAAAAATGAACTCTGTTCCCCTACAAACAGGATTCAAATTAGTATGTAGTGGCCAGTTATTGAAGGGTGGCAAGTGGCCAGTAATTATACTTAAATGAATTCTATTATAGATGAATAGAGTTCGTTTTTAGTCTGAGGTGGTCAGCTACTAAGGATTTACCCTATGTCTATTATATTAAATAACATTAAAATATATATGCGACTAGAAACATTAATAAAAATCAAATTAATATATACTCACTGGCAGAAAATTTGTCCCAAATTAGAAAAAGTGCAGAAAAACATTATTTAAATTATTCAATTTATAGTTTGAAATCACGAAAAGTTTTTGGTTCAAATTTTCTGCCGGCGAGTGTAATAGTTACTCATTGTTGTAAATATCAACGAAAATAAAAATAAAATTGAAAGTCATTTACAATTTAAGATTCCGAGGCTGGCAATCGAACCTGGTAAACCAGCGGTATAAGCCGGCGCCAATAAAAAAATATCTATAATGGCGCCCACTTGCGTGCCATCTCAGTGACACCATAGTCACACACATGTAATTCATATTAAAAGCCGCCATTTTAGATTCTATTCTTTATTAGAACGGCTTATACCTAACCTACCGGGTGCTATTCTCGGCCTCGGAATCCTAAATCATAAACGAACCGTTCAAAAGACAATATAGTCACCGGCACGAAAGTAGAACCAACATGCAGTCAATGGGCAGGTTTATTACTCCAAAATACTGTGCGCATGCTCGCATCAACTCGGATCACCCAATTGCGACTGCGCAGGTTTCAGCTACAGCGTGCCCCATATTATAACTTGTTCGAAGTCAACTTGAAAGTTACCTACGAATGAACACTCTGCTAGTCGTCTGTCGACGAATCATTAGGTATCTGGTTCTCCCGGTTGTGTATCCGCTTGTGATTATTCAAACTCCCCGCGTGAGTAAACTTCTTATTGCATATCCCGCACACGTGTGGTTTCTCTCCAGTGTGTATTAACTTGTGCTCTTTCAGATTGCGCAGCGAGGCAAACTGTCCCTTACATACTTCACAGGCATGTGGTTTTTCTCCAGTGTGGACTCGCTGGTGTATCTTCAAGTAACCCGATCGGGAAAACTCCTTTTTACATATCTCGCAGGAGTAAGGCTTTTCGCCCGTGTGGATCCGTATGTGCGCCATCAAGTGAGTCTTGAGTGTAAACGCTTTATTGCATATTTCGCAGGTAAAGGACCTCGTGCCCGCGTGTACGTCGAGGTGTCGCTTCAAGTTGCTTATATTGGTAAAGCCTTTGTTGCACAGTTCGCAGGTGTAAGGTTTTTCTCCGGTGTGTATTCGCTTGTGGTTGTTGACGTGTGCCAGCTGAGTGAACTCCTTGTGACAGATATCACACGAGAAGGGTTTCTCTCCAGTGTGAGTCCGCTGGTGTCTGAGCAAGTCGTGCAGGACCGCAAACTCCTTCGTGCACATTTCGCAGGAGTATAATTTCGCGCCGGTATGGTTCCGTATGTGTATCTTTAAATGATTCTTATGTGCAAACTCCATGTTACATAACTCACAGGAATACGTCGACGCGCCCGCGTCCACGTGCGTCTGCCTGTGTCTATTCAGGCTGCCCGACTGCGCGAACTCTTTGTGACACACCTCGCAGGTGTGTGGTTTCTCACCAGTGTGTATTCGTTTGTGTTGTGTCAGAGCTCCCAATTGCGTGAACTTCTTTTTACATACTTCGCAGCTGAAAGGTTTTTCACCAGTGTGAATCCGCTCGTGTCTCCTCAAGTCGCGCTTGATCGAGAACGACTTTAGACACACTTGGCAGGCGTGGGGCTTTTTGCTCGTTTGACTGCGTTCATGACTGTTCGATTTTAACTTTTTCTGTATGCTTATTGGTTTTTCTAGTAGACAGGTGTTAATGTGGAAGATTAATTGATGTTTTTGTATGAAAGCTTCCCCACAAGCGTCGCACACGTAGGTGTGCGCGGTGTCGGTGTGTGTGGGGTGTGTGTGCGCGGCGCGCGTGGTCGCGGCGGGCGCGCGGGCGAGCGGGCCGGGGCGGGGCGGAGCTGGAACAAAATACATTGTAAGCACAGAATGAATAATAGTACTCACTTAGGATGTCTATCTAACAAACCCGATGTTTGACAGCTAGATAATTCAAATCATGCCCTTCCGTTATACGTCATATCATTTGCTCCGTTGTCTAGTAAATAGTAAAGTTGTCGCTTTTTGTGTAACACTGACATTTTGACGACCGGTTAGTCTAGTGGGTCGTGACGCTGCCTACGAAGCTGAAGGTCCTGGATTCAAATATTTGTGTGATGAGCATGAACATTTGATTCTGAGTCTTGGATATTTTCTATGTATTTAAGAAGGGGCAGATATTTGTATGATGAATACGAATGTTTGTTCTCGAGTCTTGGATGTTTAATATCTATTTAAGTATGTATTTATCTATATAAGTATGTTTATCCGTTGTCTAGTACCCATAGTGCAGGCTTTGCCTAGCTTGAGCCTAGATCAATTGGTGTGAATTGTCTCACGATATTTATTTATATCTATTACATATATAGTTGTCTAGTACCCATAACACAAGCCCTATTGAGTTTACAATGGGACTAGGTCGATTTCTGTAAGATTGTCCACAAATATTATTATTATTAATCTATGGTCAAAAACCTGGGACGAGGAAGTCGAGAACGTTTGCATGGAACCATCACCACCAATGTTTTCTCCAAATAACTCACCATGAAGCGTCCCAGCCGGCTGCAGCACACACTGGGGCTCCAGCGTGATCTCATACCGGAAGCCTCCCCCCGCCCCCGCGCGCACCTCGGCGCCCGCGCACGGCTCGCGCTTCGCCGACAGCGGCGGGGGACGGGCCAGGGGCAGGGGCTCCTGTTTCACGGACACCACCTGTTGGTTTAGGTCGGGCTCCTTAATATGAATATCACATTGTTTTAAATAAATAACTAAATGAATTTAACTCGCCGGAAGATCAGCGCCGGCTCTTGAGTCGGCATTGTGCTGAGCGAGACCTTTTATTATAAAAAAAAAAAACTTTAATGATAGACTTTTTTTATTAAATGGGTAGTGTGTTAAGAGTTTCAAAATAACATAAAATGAACTAGTAATCCAATACTACATAGTAGGTATTGGATTAAGATATAGGTATAATGAGAAAAATAACATGCATCTTCTTACTTACGTGGGTATTTTTATACAGGCATCAATAATATTAAATATTTAGATATAAGTAATAAACTCCATATATATTTTCCTTTAATTTTAAATTTATAAATTTCGTTAGCATTAATACATAATTAAAATAAACTATAATATAAATAGATAAAAAATAATACAATACCTATCAATAAATTTTATTTTATAGTACCTATCTATTTTTCATTAGTAACAATGATAACTCCCCTTTTTTATTTTTAAGTAATTGAAATTTAAGACACGTTTTCTAGTACTCATCATATCAACCCAAAGACGTCCACTGCTGGAGATAGGCCTCCCCCAAAGAGTGCCACAATGACCGGTCCTGCGCCATCCGCATCCAGCGGACTCCAGCGACCTTTACCAGGTCATCAGTCCACCTTGTGGGAGGCCTACCCACGCTGCGCCTTCCGGTACGTGGTCGCCACTCGAGAACCTTTCCGCCCCAACGGCCATCGCTTCTACGTGCAATGTGCCCCGCCCACTGCCACTTAAGTTTAGCGATTCGGAGGGCTATATCGGTTACCTTGGTTCTGCTGCGGATAGCCTCATTTCTGATGCGATCACGCAGAGATACTCCCAACACAACATGGCCCTCTCCATTGCCCTTTGGGTGACTTTGAGCCTTCTTATGAGGCCCATAGTTTTCTAGTACTACTGCGCGTGATATAAACTACCCATCTCTATAAGTGTTATAATTAGAAAGCTCAAGCATTGTCTTATGCTATCAGTACTGTTGTTGTTTTTGGACACGTGCATCCTATTTAATAATTTCCGATGCAATATACTGTGATACATTGTACCTGCATCGCGCCCGGCGGCTCCTGCGTGAGGTTAGCCGGCCGCGCCGCGTGCCCGGGCTCCTCCGCACACCAGGGCTCCACTTTCACTCGCACTGTACCTGTTTCAAGCAACATCTTTATAAAGGAGTAGGGCATGCAATCCCGGTATGCATGCCCTATAAAGGACTAGCCACGTATTGCAAAGACCGGACGCAAAGCCGCGGGACACAAGTGCGTTTTTTAGTACCTATGTCACTCCCACGACTATGAGGAATCCCATGATACCTCATATGGGTGGATTGCAAAAAAACTATACATAGTTAAGAGCCTTAATCTAATATGTACGCCATAGTGTAACGGCAATTACCCATACATTTCATAAGAGTAACTTTCGTTACACAATGGAAAAAAGTTAAAGCATAATTACGGCGCTTAACTATGTACAATTTTTTTGCAATCCACCCATATGTCAAAATCCATCAAGCCATTTTGTAGCCCGTGAAATAGAATTTTCCGTTTAGGTTCATTTCGTCCCTATTCCCATTTTGACAACATGCCAGCTCGCCCAAAATCCCATTTCATCCACATTCGATTCCCAAATCGTCCACTTCCTATCCTGTCATCATTCCCGAATCGTCCACTTCCTATCCTGTCATCATTCCCAAATCGTCCACTTCCTATCCTGTCATCATTCCCAAATCGTCCACTTCCTATCCTGTCATCATTCCCAAATCGTCCACTTCCTATCCTGTCATCAATCCCAAATCGTCCACTTCCTATCCTGACATCATTCCCATTCTTGTCCACATACATACACACGAAAAACATAACCCTCCTTCTGAGACGGACGGGTAAAAATATAGCCTATAATCAGAGCTGGACATTCAAGAATAAAATCATTATTGGAATAAGAATTCACAAGCATAAAAAATCATATTGATTTTATTCCCTTCAAAATTATTCAAATAATTTGGCCGTGAATGATTCTTAAGTGAGATAATTGAATGTGGTACTATTAGGTAAATAGGTGTGCAAACTTTTGTGTGAAATCACGAGATTTGCTGAAATGAAGTAAAATGATAAATTATTATTATTACTAATCATTCTAATTCTAATCACTCAATTGTCTCGTCTTTATATCCACTCTGTAGTACCGTCAATGTTTAATTGTACAGTTATTTTTCTTTTTTACAAGCTTTTATTTAGTTTCACCTGTCCCGATGTTTGTCATCAAATCTTGCAAATCAAATTTGATCCACTTCCCGGTAACTGATTGAGCTCAAATTTTGCATACATGTGTAAAACGCGTGACAATTAAATATTATGATGACACGGTGCTGATCTGATGATGGAGCTGGAAGGTGGCCATAGGAACTTCGCAATGAAACAACACAACCTCATCGAGTTTGGGCGCGTTAGAATCGTCTCAATGAGTAGTTGAAGACGGTATAAGGAAAAGTACAGCCAGCAATAAAAGCATGTCATCATCATCATCATCATATCAGCCGAAAGACGTCCACTGCTGGACATAGGCCTCCCCCAGAGAGTTCCAAATTGACCGGTCCTGCGCCACCCGCATCCAGCGGACTCCCGCGACCTTTACCAGGTCATCAGTCCACCTTGTGGGGGGCCTACCCACGCCGCACCTGCGCATAAAAGCATGTACCAACAATTAAATTTTTGACAGAAACTTATTTATTTTCTTCAATGAACCTCTCCACTTAATTCATTGTATATATTATTTTGGGACCCTATTTTATTTTGCTGTTGACTACAATTTTAGGAAAATAATTTGTGAACCTTATGTTTTAGTTACTCCATATACATAATCCAGAAGTAATGACCAAACTCTAGAAAACTTCACCAACAAACTTCCATGCAGTTTGGCGAAGATTTGCGCATGCATATAAGCTGTATAATTATATGAGTTAAATAAAATAAAAAAAGACACTACTCTATGTACAGTCGACGCCAAAAATACGTTTACACTTTTGCACCTTATTCCATTGCAATAAGGCGAATAGTGTAAACGTATTTTTGGTGTCGACTGTACATATATTATGGATATTGCTTTATTTTTTATCTACTTTTAAGCCTAATTTGAATCAAATATACTACCACCAGCCACTTAAAAGAACATCATGATTAAATCTTTGGTGTATTGTTGTAGCTGTCTGGGGTGTATCATTTGCGTATAACACTAGAAATACACTTATAATGTACTGCAATCCAGCACAACCAGATTCACATAAGGTGACTTGTTTTAAAAGGGCCACAGCCATGATGAATACTCAAGTACATAAAGGCCTGTATTCACTTTGAGTGCGAGTGCAGGTGATTAGCGCAGGTACTTAGTGATTAGGAATAACCATGTATAGACAGCGATTGATTAGTAACCTGCCGTAGTGAAGTGATTAGAAGTGTGTTTTCTTTTTTGGTGAGTAGCACCGTCCCTCGCGCCCCGGTCTTTCCCCTCACTCGCAGCGTGCGTTTAGTGTTTCACGTCGGACTGCACCAATTCCAAAAGGACTTCAGTTTCAGAAACCACCGCGTTTAATATGTCTTTTAGCAATTCTTGCAATTGCAAGCGCGCTTCTTTCAACTGAATTTACTAAACAAATCCACTAAACAGAATTGGACACTGCTTGCACCACACACCATTAATCAACCGCAATTACTAATCACCTGCACTCGCACTAATCAAAGTGAATACAGGCCTTAAGACTCCATCAATTGGTCATGCGTAAAATAATATCCCGAAGTTCACCATAGTCCGTCCCCGCACACCCGGGCTCCACCTTCACCCGCGCCGCGCCCAGCGACATGCCGCCGCCTCTGTCCTCCCTTCACACAAATATACTTTAACTATTACGTGTTGTACACGGTAGTCTAGGACACATGAACATTATAGCTGGATAGCTCCTACAGATTGACTGGTCACGGCAACATAAATGGACTATATTGAAGCAAATACTTTTGAATTGCTTAATGACAAGGTTTTATGTTAGTTAGTGTCACAAATTAGGCGAGAGCCGACAAATAAGTCAATGATTAAATATTGCACAAATACAGCTCCGCCATGAACATGAACGCCATATTTGACGTTCAATATCTTGACACTTGACAAAAATGTTGCCAGAATAATGCGTTCGGATACACGCATCGACATAAAATAGTATACTATTGATTTTTGTGAATACGCGTTGGAGAATATTAACTATATTGGTGGCAGCACACTTGGCGGTATTTGCCCAAATATTCGTGTTGCATCTTTTTCCTTCCTACGGTAAATGAAAGAGAGGCAATGATGCAACGCGAACACGCAACCCCAAGTGTGGTGCGACCATAACTAAAACCATGACCTTTTAAATCGCTTATGTTCAATTAAAAAAGATTACACTGTACTGCGTAAGTATACGCGTCAATATTTTTGCGTTAAAACAGAGAATATATTACATATGATAATTATGAAAACAGTGTTTTGATTGAACTAATTTAGTGATTCAATGCGCACTGAATTATATAGAAAAAAAAAGTTGTACATTTTTATGCGTATCGAAACCACATCGAAACGCACACCTTTTGACAGTGTAAAGCAAAGAGTATAAATATAATCACTTGGTGTAAAGCCTCTCGTGTTAAATAAAACCCAAAACACTGTGACACAAGATTGATTTAATGTATGTCCTTTACACAGCGTCACGTAGTGGCTTAGAGCTTTAATGCTCTAAGCACACCGGCGAGAAGCATTCCTGTGAAACGTGTAAAAAGGCATTTGCGGGTCTGCGTGACCTGCAGAGACATCAGCGAATTCATACTGGAGAAAAACCCTTTCATTGCGAAATGTGCAATAAGAAATTTACACAATTAGAGCATTTAAAGAGCCATAAACGAATACACACAGGCGAAAAGCCACATTCCTGCAAAGTCTGTAAAAAAGAGTTTTCTCGTTTGGATTCCTTGAAGA
Source organism: Epinotia nisella (assembly GCA_932294315.1). Classification (NCBI taxonomy): domain Eukaryota; kingdom Metazoa; phylum Arthropoda; class Insecta; order Lepidoptera; family Tortricidae; genus Epinotia; species Epinotia nisella. The sequence goes on along the minus strand of OW028697.1, from coordinate 85,999 downwards.
AACATGCGCAAAGACACGCGGGAACAATAACGTATTATTGTAACGTGTGTAAAAAATGCTTTACGCGTTTGGGTAATTTAAAGAAACATCAGCGAGTTCACATGGGAGAAAATCACACTCCTGTGAAATAAGTCAATGAGAGCCCGCATCACTGAATATATTGAAGTAACTCAAATCAATTCACACGGGCGAAAATACTTACGCCGTTAAGTCCGCCTTTTGTACGATACGTTCTTTCTTTGTGCAATAAAGATTTAAAAAATACAAGCCACACTTATTGTAAAACATGTAGTTTCTCAGCAAGACAAATAAAATAAATTATATAATCTACATATATCTATTCATCGGGATCTGTGCATTTGTATGTCTATGTACTGTATCTTTATGTAAATATGGCCCATTATATTTTGTACTTTTTACTCGGCTGTGTGACAGCAAAGCCTGTGTAATATTTTTTCAACATATCTATTTATGTCGTACTTGTAATTTATTTCCACGGATCTTTATAAATGGGTGAATCAACTTTTTTCTGTCACTAGTTGCCATGGTTAAGTCTTCTGAATCACTTTTTAAAGCTGTGATTTTGCTTGCGGATTAAAATCCACCAAATTTGGCAATTTAGTCTGAAACACACTGGCGCGACTTGCGGTGTCGGTCAATAGTAAAATTGTCAACTATTGACCGCCGCATCGGTTTGATTCAGGCTTTAAGTCTCTCACAGACTGGCGCAGCCTGGCCGCGGCGGTCAATATATAAATAGTAACTTGTCATTAGCTGTCAAATTTACTACTGACCGCCACCGCAGGCCGCGCCAGTGTGATGCAGGCTTTAATATTGACAACGCAGGCCGGGTCAGTGTGACTCAGGCCTTATGACGACGGTTTACCCAAGTGGGTAGTAACCTTGACTTACATTATCCGAAGTTGACGGTCCTGGGCTCCCGGAATCCCGGTAAGGGCAAATATTTGTGTGATGGGTATTAAAAAAAATCCGAGTCTTAGATGTTTTCTATGTATTTAAAGTATTTATATAGATCAAACATATCATAACGGAACGGAGTTAGTTAGTTAGTTTTACTGTGCATTTTCTGCAAGTCGACATCCAATGTGCCTATTTTGGTGTAACGGAACGTATATTGCGTTATCCTGGCAACATTGGCTGTCACTGTCAAATGGTATATGATGTCGTCAAGATGTCATTATATTATTATTGAGGTTATAGTGTAGCCCTAGTCCCAATAACTGTGACTGAACGAAAGTTATTATAGTATAGTGTATTTAGTTATTTGAAGGGTTTTTAATTAAAGATACAAATGAACTCAATTCTTAGTTACAGTATCATTTGTGAGTGTTCATTTTGGATCAAAAAATGTATAAATTCCGACTTGTTTATTAAATTTATATGACCGTGCTGTGCCCCACCTATACAAAAAAGGAAAAGCGAAGCTAGTTCTCCCGTGATTCGGGCGGCATGTCGCGGGGCGCGGCGCTCGTGAAGGACGAGCACGGGGGCGCGGTCTCGGGCCACGGTGAGCCTCGCAACGTATTACATCCATATTTCATGCCATATCTTATGTGTATTCAGTGTGATGGATGACTCAGGTAATGAACCTTAGAAAGTCAAAGCTATTTATTCTTCAATTTAGGCACATGCATCTATGAATGTTGATTTAGAAGTTTTATGTTTAATTACAATAGCCTGTTAACAACATAACAATCTAATTGTACTGCCTCCCTATACTCGTTTCGTCGTATTTTAAACGCCCACAGCATCAGTCTGGATGATACTAGAGCGCTAATATTCTTGTTAGAATGGTAGGTTAACCTCACAGAGTTGACACTTGAGTCCATCATGTGACTAGCCTGCCCGTCTATGATAGAGAACATAGGTGGAGCCGTGTGATAAATGTGTCTATGTCCATCCAAAAGGTCCATTCTACATATGTACTAGTAAAGAATTTTTGAAATCATATGAGTAGTTCCGGAGACTACACCCCACATCCAAACTTATAAAGCTAAACTCCTACATAATTTACCACTTTATACTCGTACCTAATATTAGTATCGATCACTCCAGCAATAGGTTATTGTTACTTTTAAATAGTTGATGTTATTTTAATGGAAAAATTTGAATTTGAGAGAATAAACACCAATTAGAAAAAGTCATCAAAAAAAGTAAAGTTACATTAAAATGATTTATGCAACCATCCTTTCTCTTTATAGAGAGGTTGTGAATGAGAAGTCTAAAAACGATCAATAAATGTATATATTTAAATTCTGCAGGCCAGCTCAGTAAGTTGGTTACAATACGACCTCTGTAGCTTAGTTGGTAGTGACCCTGCCTACGAAGTCGGAGGCCCCGGGTTCGAATCCCGGTAAGGGCATTTATTTGTGTGATGAGCATGAATATATTTTCCTGAGTCATAGATGTTTTCTATGTATTTAAGTATTTATTTATGTATATAAGTATATATATCGTCGTCTAGTACCCATAGTACAAGCTTTGCTTAGTTTGGGACTATGTTGATTTGTGTAAGATTGTCCCCAAAAAAAAATGAAAAAAAAATACGTGGGTTCGGGCTAATACACTTAGGGTCGGATTTCGCTAACTCCCCTGCAGCCAAAGTACTCCCCTGAGTGCGCCGTGTAAGTTGGCGGCGGAATTTCTCGTCGGCGCTGAGTTTAGCGCCACCCGAAAAACTGCTCCGCGGACTTGTAAAAATGGCCCGAAGCGAAGCGCAAGCAGTCAGCAAGCATTCAGCCAATAAAATGTCACTCCGAACTTTGGACCCCAATTTGGGGTACACTATTAACACATATAAACATCACAGTGATTTCAATATGAATTGAGGAACACGTAGGGACGAACACAAGAAGATTGATTACGGTTCCATGCAGTGGACCGTAGCAGAGATCGACTTCAAGCGACGTGCGTTCTACTCAATGTCTTTTGGCTAATCAATGGGCGGCCGCGCGCGGTGTCGAGCGCCCGCGCAGATCACATACGTCACACATGCATTCGTTCGCGTGCGAGTGAACTAGGAACGATTGAACGTTAATCGGTGCCGCGACATATTCAAACATTTAGCGTGTTGATGATTTTATACATGTAACGTGTAACGTTACACTCTATGTCTAAAACACGCAGTTTTTGCATTGTATCTCTGTTTCGAATGATAAAAGATTTGGTTGTTTCTTAGTGTGCATCGAGCAGGAGGCAGAGTGCAGTGAGGCGGTGTCAGCGACCCCGGAGCCCGAGCACGTGCCTCAGGAGCCGGTGCGCGTGAAACAGGAGCCCTCGTGGGAGGACAGTGAGACACCCTCGACGACAAACCCTAGTGAAGTGCTCCCTGACTATCGGTTCCAGTATGAGATCTTGCTGGAACCGAAGACTGAGATTGACGACACACATGACGGTGAGTTTCTTTCACGGTGATATTCGAACTAGTTTACTGAGTGGATCAAATGTTTAATGATTTATTTTATCTCACAATATATAATGTTATTTAAAACTTAATCTTAATCAATTTTAGGAATTTATTTTGTGATCGTCAGTTATTTAACATCATCAAATTAAATTTTAAATTATAATAACAAATTAATTAATTATAATAACAAATATTTTAAAGGTAATGATGTACACAGGTATATGTCAACAAGTTACAACACATGCAAACTTTAGTTTACTTTACTGTACTTACAAAGTTATATTACGATGGATAGATATCATCCACCATCGTCTGCAACGAAAATTCTTTTTTTTGAATTTATACATAATATACATATACAGGGTGTATTGTAAAGCGTTTGCCAAACGACTAGGGTAGGTAGAGGCCCTTACAACACATTTTGGGGTAAATAACCACTTTTCCCGCCCTCGGTATTTTTAAAGAATTTACGTACTTGTGTAGCGTAAGAAGACACAACGCGTACGCTGCAATTATGTCGACGTCAGCCATTGTTGAAAGTCGAAAGTGGTGTGTGTTAGGGCAATATGCAAATACACACTTTTCTCGATCCTGCTTTTTGGTAGCTCGAGCAGCAGTGGAAGTGGCTGAATGTAAACGGGGTATTATACTCGACGTGTTTTGTTTCAGACTCGCCGCGCCCCTCGCTGCCCGCGGCGTGCCCCGCCCCCGCCCCCGCGCCGCTCCCCCGCGAGCCCGCCGCGACACGACTGACAGGAACAATCACCAACCCTCTTCGACGTGCCGAGGGGACTAACATTTTCGAGTGCGACGCTTGCGGCAAATCGTACAAACGGAAACAGCATTTAGTCCGCCACATCGGCCAGTCCTGTCTGCAGAAGAAACTTCAACGCACGACAAAGACACACACCTGCGAAGTATGCCAAAAGAATTTTAGGAAATTGGACAACTTGAAGTCTCACACGCGATCTCACACGGGGGAGAGGCCCTACGCCTGCAACATATGTAACAAAGAGTTCGCGCACACGAGCCACCTGAAGAACCACGTTAGGATTCACACTGGAGAAAAACCGCACTCCTGCGAACACTGTGAAAAACAGTTCGGTAATCTGAGCAATTTGAAGAGGCACACGAGAACTCACACCGGAGAGAAACCTTACCCCTGTGAAATATGTAAGAGGCACTTTTCGAACACAGGCGATTTGAAGAAGCATCTCCGGACGCACACTGGAGAGAAGCCGTATTGCTGTGAAATATGCCCTAAAAAGTTCGCGGAACCCGGACAATTGAGGTTACACAAACTGATCCACACGGGAGAGAAATCCCCATACACTTGCGAAATATGTTATAAGCAATTTCTGCATCCGTATTCTTTGAGGAATCACATACGGAGTCACACCGGCGAGAAGCATCCCTGCGAAGTGTGTAAAATGGAGTTTGACTTGTACAGCCATTTGAAGCATCACAAGCGCAGTCATAAGGGAGCTAACCCGTACACCTGCGACGTCTGCGGACGGGATTTCATGCAGTGGGCTCATCTAATGGCGCACAAACGGATCCACACTGGTGAGAGGCCATATAGTTGCGAAACATGTAAAAGGAGCTTCAGAGAACTGAGTAATTTAAAAAGACACATACGAACGCACACTGGAGAGAAACCGTATACCTGTCAAATATGCGACAAGAAGTTCGCACACTTGAATCTCTTACATAACCACGCGCGAGTCCACACTGGGGAGAAACCGCCGTTCTGTGATATATGTAACAGGGAGTTTTCGAATGCGCGCAATTTGAAAGTACACAAACTGATCCACACGGGTGAGAAGCCCCACGCCTGTGACGTGTGCAACAAGCAGTTCACACAGGGGAGTTCGCTGAAGGCGCACGCGCGGACACACACAGGGGAGAAACCATACCCGTGCGATATATGTGCAAAGAGTTTTGCCTTGTTGGGCACATTGAAGGCGCACAAGAGAATACACGCTCAAGAATAGTTGAAACTCTACTTCCTGTCTTATTGCTCAAGGGTTAGCTGGAAGAGATATATAGGGAAAAGTTCGCCTTTTCACTTTGATCTTGTATTTGCTTAAACCTGTTTTGTGGACAATAAAGTACTTACATACATACATATTTCAGTAATCTAGTAAGCGTTTCTGTGTCTTAATCAATTACATTAAAATCCAATTTTGGGAAGTACTACGTAACAACAACAACAGCAATGGCTTTCAATGTTTGTTAGTTTGCTTATTATTTTAAGATGCGATTAAAAATGTTTTTAAGTTTTACCAGATTTATAATCGAGGGGGAGTGTTAGGATATTATTATTACATACATACTTTCGTATGTTAACTTGCTTAGTTTGCTTGCCTGTCACATCGTAGTCTATATCATAGTCTATTACTCTTGAAGGCCCTATATAAGAACAAAGAAAAGGAAGGAAGAAAGGTCCTCGAGTGGCGACCACGTACCGGAAGGCGCGGCGTGGGTAGGCCCCCCACAAGGTGGACTGATGACCTGGTAAAGGTCGCGGGAGTCCGCTGGATGCAGGTGGCGCAGGACCGGTCACTTTGGCACTCTTTGGGGTAGGCCTATGTCCAGCAGTGGACATCTTTCGGCTGATATGATGATGATGATAAGAACAAAGGTGACTGTTCCGATTGTGACTCCTACCATGGCATATCGCTTCTATCAGTTCGCTGGGAAGGTCTTTGCTCGAGTGCTACTGAACCGCCTCATGAAACTTTCAGAAAAGCTGTTGCCGGAAACTCAGTTTGGCTTTCGACCTGACCATGGCACCTGTGGGGCTATTTTCTCGCTGCGTCATCTCCAAGAAAAAAGCAGAGAAAAGGGTCGTAATATGTATCTCTGCTTCGTATATTTTGAGAAGGCGTTTGACAGCGTGCCTCGAGAAGCTCTCTGAGTAGAGCTGGGAAAAATAGGGTGCACGGAGAAGTTTGTAAGACTCCTGCATGACGATATGGATTGCTGTGTAGCCGCAAACGATGAACAGTCGCACTTTTTTCCCGTTACTTGTGGGGTGAAGCAAGGGTGTGTCCTGGCGCCCACACTGTTCGCGTTGCATTTCGCAGTTGTAATTTGCGAGGTCTTGCAGACTACTTCTATCAGTGACCGCCACTGAGATTATTTACGCTGGCGACTTGTGTTTTGTCGCAGAACCCCCAGAAGGCTTGCAACAGCTGATGTCCGACTTAGACTAGTCTTGTCGCTTTGGTGGACCGATGCTGGACCGATTCCACCTCCGATGTCTGCGAAAAATACTTAATATCCGATGGTGTGACCGCGCGCGGAACACCAGTGCTGCGAAGAGCCAATGTCAGTGGCATTGAGGCTTAATTACCTTATGCAGCGACAGCTTCCGTGGTGCGGACACGTGTCGCGAATGTCAGAACAGCGAGTAGCGAAGCGCATCTTTTATTCGGAACTTGAGGAGGGCAAGCGAAAGCATGGCGGACAACTCCTCAGGTATAAAAAAAAAATTGACATGTCATGACGCACCAAGATATTTGAATGTTTTTATATGTATACAACTATACATAGATTGTTGACAATTGTAGCTGGTCAAAATTAAGTTTTTTTTTTCATCTAAGTTTAAGGACATGAATGTCTGTAAAAATATGCATTATTAACCCCATTCTATTCTCCTCAATTTTAATTTTATTTGGTTACGCTTACTTGGTTTAGCTAAAATAACAGTTTAAAATTTACCCAATTTTTTTACATTTTCGTTAATAAAACAAATGAAGATGCAATGCAATGTTCTTAGGTCCTGCCGCTACTCCACCTAAAACTATAACCAAACCCCTCGTGGGGGCCACTCTTGTTAGATTAGCCTGCTAGTTCCTTCTTTGCATAAAGCAATATTATTTTCAGGAAATAAAAATATCAGTTGACTATCAAACCAAAGTATACGAAAATTTTAAAATATATTTAAAAAAAGTGTAGAATAGCCTATTACCTATAACACAAGCCTTATTGAGCTTACTATAGGCCTAGTTAGTTTTGTGTAAGAATGTCTCCTAATATTTATTTATTTTATTTGTAAGGTTACTCAGGATTTTTTTGATTAAGTGAATAAAGTCGGAGATAATCGCCCCGAAAGTCACAAAGTTTGTGTCCCCCCCTCCCTAATTTTAGAAACGTTGTATCTAAAAATATGAAAAGTCATGGACATAGGGCTTATTACATTGTTTCACCGAAAATTATTTAGAACAAGATCGATTCAACGGTTTTCGAGATATTGCTGAAAAACTGCCTTCCTTATACAAAAGGACATAAGTGCCGTAAGATTTCGGTGACGATACAACCTTTTTAATAGGCACGGAACCCTTCGTTGTGCGTGGTCCGACACGCACTTGGCCGGTTTTTTTTAGTTCATACTCATAGTCTTGAAAATATTAAATGACAGTATTAATACTACCATTTAATATTTTAAACTACTTTATCGACTTAAGCAATTCATTTTATCTTATCACTTTATTTTATCGACATTTATGTTTGCGGGTTGGCTACCTGCAGCTCGGCGCGGTCCGTGACGTGAAACACGATGCGAAAGAGATACGCGAGATTCGTGTCTAACGGTTTCATTGCCTCCGTCGTCACTTTGGTTGAAGGTAACTATAGCTACAGAAATGTATGTACAGTCGACGCCAAAAATGCGTTTACACTTTTGCACCTTATTCCATTGCAATAAGGCGAATAGTGTAAACGTATTTTTGGCGTCGACTGTACTATGTATACATACCGATGCGAACATAACTACATATTTACAGATAAGTGAGCGTGAGTTGAGAACAGTATATCTACACTAAGATTGCTAATTCAAAACAAAAAAAAAACTACCGTAGATCTATTCCTATATGATGCCTTATATTTTATTAATTTTACTAGTATAATTTAGGTACTTGATTCAAATTGTTTATTTAATCGCAGGAGAACGGCTTTTCTCATGTGTTCTTGTGGATTATATGTCTCTCCATATCGTCCTTCCGACTGAACTGATGTTTACATATTTCACAGGAATACGGCTTTACTCCCGTGTGTACTCGGTTATGTACCTTCAAAGCACTCTTCTGAACGGCTTTTCTCCTGTGTGCTTGTGGATTATATGAGCCTTCACACCGCTTTTTTGCCTAAACTGTTCTTTACATATTTCACAGGAATACGGCTTCACTCCCGTGTGTATTAGATTATGTACCTTCAAAGCATTTTTGTGACGGAACTGTCTTTTACATATATCACAGGAGTATGGTTTGCCTACCGTGTGTATTCGTCCATGAGATTTCAAGCTCGCTAATCCCTTAAAGCCTTTATTACATATCTCGCAGGTGTAAGGTTTGATGTGAGTATGCACTGCTATGTTATAATTATTTAAAGTCGCGAGTGCCGTAAATGTTTTGTTACATACTTCACATGAGTATGGTTTTTCACCCGTATGTATTCGTTTGTGCGTGTTCAGGCTTCCCGATTGCGTGAATGCTTTTTTACATATGTCGCAGGTGTATGGCCTTTTGCTCGTGGTCTGTTTGTCGGTGGTCAAATTGTTTTGTTTCATGACACGTGTCCCCGCGGTCGTCGCTCGAAGAGTGTCGTGTGTCATGTTAGTATCCCGCGGTGGTGCAGGTTGCTGGGCGCCGGATGCTCGGCTCGTGGTCGCGAGGAGCTCGCAGTGCGGCGACGCGGCTGAAACCATAATTGTATTGAAACAGCTTATTTCGAATTAGTTATACGAGTGCAAAATTTTGATACGTTTCTTTAATTGTTTATTTCTAATTTTAATTTAAGTAGTTTTAATCCCATGCATGTATGTTTTTAATTTTTGTCTGTTAAATAAAGTTATATTAGTGCCTAATATTTTTGTAGATAACATGTTTTCCAAATCGTTTCAAATATGCCACAATAGGTGTGTAGACTCTAAATTTATTATAAATTCAAAAGAAAGAAGGCAAAAAAATATGTCTAATGAAGACAATCTCTGAATAAAAACCGCTTCTTTCAAAGTATCGTGTATGAAGGCCCTATATAAGAACAAAGAAAAGAAAGGAAGAAAGGTTCTCGAGTGGCGATCACGTACCGGAAGGCGCGGCGTGGGTAGCCCTCCCACAAGGTGGACTGATGACCTAGTAAAGGTCGCGGGAGTCCGCTGGATGCGGGTGGCGCAGGACCGGTCAATTTGGCACTCTTTGGGGGAGGCCTATGTCCAGCAGTGGACGTCTTTTGGCTGATATGATGAAGTCCAGCTCAGTAAAACCTGTGTGAAAATCGTGAAAGCTTAAATCTACATAATGTTTGTAGTGTGTTTAAAGCAACTTACCGCGAGGCGCGGCGTCTATGTCGCGCCGCTGTACGCCCTCCGGTCCCAACTCCAGCTCGTCTTTAATCACGTAGTCGACGCTAGCATCCGTTTCGCTCACTCTGCACGAGTCTGCACTGCTCTCACACTCAGGTTCTTCCTTCACGCGAGTCTCCTTATGCGTCTCGCTCGTTATGCACAGGTCTGTACTGCTCTCACTCTCGGACTTCTCCTTCACGTTGACTGACTCATGCTTATGTTTTTCGAAACTGCTCTTTTTTCTAAAAGTCTTCTGACACGTTTCGCAAGAGAACGGCTTTTCAATCGTGTGTATAATTTTATGAACATTTAAAGCACCAATATGTTTAAACTTCCTTTTATTTATGTCGCATGGATATGTATTTTTGCCTGTGTATGACTTTTTATGGTTATTGAGAGCGCTCCATTGCGCGAACTGCTTGTCACACACCGTGCAGGAATAAGGGGTTTCTCCCGTGTGTGTTCGTAAATTAGTTGATAGCGTGAATCCCTTTTCACGTGTTTCGCATTTGTATGGTTTCTCTATCCTGTGACTGCGTTCGTGTCTTTTTAAATGGCTCGATCTAGCGAAGCTCTTTGCACATAGATCACATGAATAAGGTTTTTCTCCAGTGTGGATTCGTTTATGTTCACTCAAACTGCCCCAAACAGCAAACTGCTTCTTACACACTTCACATGTGTAAGGTTTCTCCCCTGTGTGAAACCGCACATGAATCTTCAGGTAATCCTTTCGGAACTTTTTTTTACATATCTTGCAGGAATATTTCTTAACACTCGTGTCACTGGGCTCGAGGATAAATAAAGACTCATTTGGTAATGTTTGTGATGCTTCCAGAAGGTGTACTTTAACATGGTCGATTAGATAATGCTTTTGTAGAAATATTTGACCGCAGGTGTCGCACTTGTAAGTATGTGTCTCCGCGGTATGTTGCAGGGTGTCGGCGGTTGTATTTTGTTGTACGGTTTCGTGTCCAGCGCCCGCGGTCCCGGCGGGCCCGCGGTGGGCTGTGACGGCGCAGCGGACGAACGCAGGCCCGTACTCACAAACCATAGACCGCGATTTATCTAGACAAAAAATACTTTTTAAAGAATAAAGAAGCAATTAGATTAATAATTTGGTAATTCGTTTCAGAACGTTTGATTCGTTTCCCAAAAGATACTTTACAAAATTAAAGTTTCCTAATTAATGTACCCAATTTATATAATATTTGAATGCCAATTAACTCGTCAAGTCATGCCCTTGCCAGACAAAGAATGAATCTCTTTGGTAACGGCTACCCGCAACCAAAGGAATTCAGGGTACTCCCACTGAGCTGCATCATCCGCTTTGTGGAAATGATGGAGCGAGCTTGGGAGTAGCTATAAAGGGGAGGGCAAATGCACAAAAGATCCCACTGGGTCGAAGTGTATCCGAAAGGGCCCTCAACTAGATAAGATAAGATAACTCGTCAAGCACTGTGTCCGTTTTCTAAAACTTCCCAAAGTATTCGTGTGCAAACAAAAAATGTACTGTAATCAGAATGTAAAGTAAGCTACGGTAGCCTAGCGGTTCAGGCATGCGGCTGTCAAGCGGCGGTCGTGGGTTCGAATCCCGGCTCGTACCAGTGAGTTTTTCGGAACTTATGTACGAAATATTTACCGTTAGTTTTTCGGTGAAGGAAAACATCGTGAGGAAACCGGTCTAATCCTTTCACGCAAAATAGGCACGTTGGATGTCGATTTGCGGAAAATGCCCAGTAAAACTAACTAACAGAGTGTAAAGTCACTTACCGCCAAGGGCATTGACTGTGTTGGGCCGCTGCGTATGTCCCGGTCCAAGCACGAGCTCGTCCTTAGTCACGCGGGCGTACAACTCGTTCCGCGCGCCCTTTTCATCCATGTGAATGCATTTATGAGTTTTTAAGTTACCGAATTGCGTGAATTTCTTTTTACATATTTCGCACGAGTATGATTTGGCACGTGCGTGCGTTCGTTTGTGCGTCTCGAGAGTACTCCATTGCGTAAACAGCTTTTTACATATTGTGCAACCGTAGGGTTTTTCTCCAGTATGGGTACGAATATGTGACTTTAAGTTACTCGTTTGCGCGAACCTTTTTTTACAAATTTGGCACTCGTATGGTTTTTCGTTCGTGTGACTTAGTTTGTGTGTTTTTAAATAGTTCGATCTAGCATAGCTATTTGTACATACATCACACGAATAACGCCTTTCTCCAGTGTGGATTAGTTTATGTTGTCTCAAACTATTTAAAACAGCAAACTGCTTCGTACATACTTCACAGGCGTAAGGTTTCTCCCCTGTGTGAAACCGCTCGTGAATCTTCAAATAATCCTTTCGGTACTTTTTTTTACATATTTTGCAGGAATATTTCTTCACACTTGTGTCACTGGGGTCGAGGATAAATATAGACTCATTTGGTAATGTTTGTGATGCTTCCAGAAGGTGTACTTTAACATGGTCGATTAGATAATGCTTTTGTAGAAATATATGACCGCAGGTGTCGCACTTGTAAGTGTTATTCTCCGCGGTGTGATGCAGGGTGTCGGTGATTGTGTATTGTTGTGCGGTGTGTTCCGTGGTCCGGGCGGGCTGGCGGTGGGTGACGCCGCCGCGCTGGGGCCAAGCTTCACCGTGGCTCACCAAGGGGCGCGACACTCCTGAAAAAAAATCATTCGTTCGTTTTTTGCGTAACAGTAAAGTCGATGTATCAATTTTTATTAATGTCAATAAAATAGAGACCGAGACTTTACAACTTTGCTTATCCATCTTTATCTTAATGTATATTTGATTTATCCGTCTTTAAACTTCAAAAAACTAACCTTTAAGATTAAGAGTATTCATTAAAAAATCTCCTAACTCTCCATCGTTTCGATATCCACCTCGACGTCATTATTTTGCCTGAATGTTGGTTGCAAGAGCTGACACCGATCGAACATATTCCAGGCTACCTATCGTACTATTCTATAATGCATGTTGTTACGGGAAAATACTTCACTTCCACCAGCGCCATTCAAACTATATTTTATTTATACAACCCAACTATAGTTATTTGTTTTCCCACTTTAAAACTATTATCTCTTCCGATCTGCAAGGTTTTGTCTTTAATACATCGATAATTAATAATCTACTAATTTACAAGAATTATATCTGCGGTGCATTTCCAAGGAGAGCTCAAGTAGATTCAATTTACACAGATTTCTCCAAGGCCTATGACGAAGTCGATCATACCATCTTAATAAACAAATTGGAAGGATATGGAATTCATGGTAATTTGCTTAGGTGGATTAAATCGTACCTTGAAAATAGGAGTCAGCTTGTATGTGTTAAAGGCCATCTATCTGATCCAGTAAAAGCCAATTTAGGCGTGCCTCAAGGATCCCACCTAGGGCCTCTTCTTTTCGTCGTCTTTATTAACGACCTCGTCAAGCGTTTATTATTACTTTTTTACGCAAATAAATGATTATGATTATGTTCAGCATACAACAATAGCGAAGTTATTTTATTTTACCATTACCTACAGTACTCTATTATATGTTCTAAAATGTACATCATCATCACGCACACTCACACGTTCTCTCTCTCTCACACACACACACACACACACACACACGCGCGCACGCACGCGCATACATCATTTCAATTTTCTTTCAAAATTCAACTTTCTTTTTGCCTGTTCAAAAAAAATCTTTATTTTTTGTTTTATTTCCTTAAAACCTACAACTGGTTGTTATGGAGGAGCGGGGCTTCCTGATACAGGTATTGCATACTTAATAGGAAGTCCCAACCCTTAATTGTTTTAAAAGCACTCTTTATTAGTGAAATAAATATTTTTCATTTTCATTTTCATGTTGTATGCAGATGACCTCAAGATTTACTCAACAATCAGAAATTTTGAAGACTGCGAAATGCTGCAGAGTAATCTGAATACAGTTGCGGAATGGTGCATCACAAACCGTATGTTCCTGAATACAGATAAATGTTATGTGATTTTGTTCCCAACATCTAAGTTAATTTTTAATTGTTCCCTGAATAATTTAACTCTTAACGGCACATCTGTCATTCGAGACCTTAATTGGTATCTACTTCGATGATAATTTAACTTTTCAATCTCACTATGATTATTTAATCTCAAAAGGAATCAAGTTGAATGGATGTATTCACCAAGGACATAAAAAGTATATTGTATGTCTTTAAATATTTATAGTGTACCCTGGTTAGGAGCATTTTAGAGTATGGATCTGTAATATGGGCACCTTACTATAATATTCACATCAATAGAATCGAAAAAGTTCAAAAATAGTTTCTCAATATCCTCAGCTACAGGCTTCGGCTTGGTCGCGCTTAAGCATTTCAATATTCCATCGCTCGCAAGTCGTATTAATTTAATACAAAGCCATCGACCGCACCATTCCTGCGTTTTCCCGCTTGTGTTTGGCCCGCCCACGTTGGTCGCCCACGTCTAGTTTATGAGCAAGGCACCTGAAGTGCTCGTTGAACGTCCAGCGGCTGTCAAGGTCTATGACGAGGTACCGCATTGTCAACTTGACACCGATGGACGCTCCTCCCACTCCGTGGCCCATGAGAACACAGGGCTTCGGGTTTATTTAGGGCTACCTCCAGCCCCAACTGCCTGATTCGGGCTACCACCGTTGCTACGCCTGCCGTGGCCCGAATCACCGCCTCCCGGTATGGGCTACCGCGGGCCGTCACCAGGGTGTCGTCGGCGTAGCGTCACCTTAATCCTCGGCAGATTGTACGACAGTGCCTTCTCCTGCCACTCTTCGCGTGCTGGGTACCTGACCGTCTTTCGCAGGTACTCAGCCACCGCGTGGTGCCACAGTGCGGCCCTTTCGCAGGCCCAGGGTAGCGAGTTAAATGCGTTGGCGATGACAAGAGACACCGCCAATACTACCTGCCCGCGGGACACTGCTTCATCCGCCAGGGACCTTACCCGCGCAATAGCGTTGATGGTGGGTCTACCCCGGCGCAATACAAACTGGTGGTTGCTGAGATTCGGACCTACCCTCTTCAGATGCCCTACCCCCTTAAAAGTCAAAACAATGAATTAGTAAACGTTTAAAACAACTCGTAAGCGAAAAAAATTACGAGTAAAATTATTAAAGTTTATTACTTTTTTATCAACTTGCTTTAAAAAGAGGTCTTAATAAAGTTATAAAAATCGTGTGACACTTGGCTGGCGGATAATTTAATTAACATCTACAGTTAGGTTTCCGAAAAAGTACAATATTCACCAATTAACGAAGTATTTCAATTTCTCATTGGAACGGGCCGAAGACTATTTAATGTTAAACGAAAAGTTAAAATGTACACATACTGATTGCCAACCAGCATTCAATAAAAACATACAAATATATGCATAGAGATAAGAGAGTTACACCGACAAGTCTTTTTATTTATTAATACTATGTGGCAAACAAGCATACGGCCTGCCTGATGGTAAGTAGACAATAGACACCGTCGTCTACGGACGCTCTTGCGACTCTAGAACAATCGCAAGCGCTGCTGACCCTTTACTGATTTGAGGATTCGTTGTGTTGAAAGCTAGAGACAAACACTCTCAAATGAGTCAAGGTGTGAAGCGACTTACCGCAGATGTAGGGTTTATGTTGAACGCGCGTCGGTGCCAGCTCGAGCTCGTCCCCGCCCACGCGCGCGGCGCCGGCGCACGCCCCCGCGCCCGTCCCGCTCGCACAGGCTGCACTACTCGCACACTCGGGCTCCTCCTTCACGAGGACTTCATCCGTGGGCCGTACTTCCTCCTTAATAGTCACTGCCGACAAAAATAATACGGGTCAATATGTGCCACAGTTTCGCTGACAGTACATTCAATGCGCTGTTACGCCCACATGATGTGATTGAACGCTCGTGGAAGTACTGTCCCCGAATGCATTAAGGAAACCTAAGAAACCTTAAAGCATGGGATACTAACTTCTGGCCGCAACTTCGTCCGCGTGGAACTCGTTTATATAGCTTCATACAAACTTTCACCCCCCCCATTTTCCTTAGAGGATGATTCCCGGGTTGGAAAGTATTATATATGTTAATCCAGGCTATACATTATACATATGTATACAAAAATTCTTCTTATTCCGTTCAGCCGTTTTTGCGTGTTTGAGTAACAAACATCCAGACATCCAAACATCTAAACTTTCGCATTTATAATATTATAGTAAGATTCTTTGTTTTACCATTAGATATAGAGCGAGTGTGTAGCTTTGTAAGTCTGTATGTAGGCGAACCTTCGGAACTGCTCATCCCATTTTAAAAATATATAAAACTTTATTTTCTCTATAATACCCGGACGGAGCCGTGCGGGCAGCTAGTTTTTACTATGGACCTTTTTTAGATATAAATAATATTTGTAGCGGTCGTTATCGTCACATATCGTTGAGTGGTTGTCCGTGTCTCACACCCGTATAATGCAAGACTCCAGATGTAGACTTCCATCAGGCATCTTCCTGGAAATTTTAGCTCTAAGCAGCTGTTTTTTGGCGTTGAAGGCAATTTTGGCCATTGCTATCTTAGATATAATATTGTCTGAACACCTGGAGTCATCAGTAACTAAGTAACCTAAATAAATAATAACTACAACTTAGAAAAGTTGAAAATCCACCGATTTTTTCATTTCAAATTTCAATATCTCAAATACGGCAGAACCGATATTGTTGAAACGTAGCTAAGAACCATCTCGATCATGTCAGCTTTCGGACAAAAAAACCCCATTAAAATCGGTCCATTCGTTTAGGAGCTACGATGCCACAGACACGTCAAACTTATAACACCCCTCTTTTTGCGTCAGAGGTTAAAATAGCCTTTATTGCTCACGAGGCGCCTCCGGGCTTTTATATACCCCTAGAGTGTATATAAGAGCCCGGAGGCGCAGAGGGAGGGCAGCCCCCGCCCGCCGTAAGAAAGTGCAGGCACCGAGTGTGCCAGAGCGGCTGAGGCTGGTCGCCGAAGGCGGCCAAAAAGCCGAGGAGGCGAGCGTTGGTGCCACACTTTCTTACGCCAGGGCGGCGGGGCTGCGCTTCCCGCAGCGCCGGAGCCACCACGGAGTCCACCTTCTCTGCATTACAATCTTTGGCACTGTTATATTATAACCTCAAATTATAACCATGAATAATTCAGAAACCAAGCATCTCCACAGGGGGGGGGGGGGGGGAGAAAGTTGGAGCCCCATATTGGTCTGCTCCAAGGTAATCTTCCATTACTGGTCTGATTCTATTTTGAATGTATTTTAACATTATTTTCGATGCCTGGGAGATTAAGCTCAGGGTTCCATGTTCTTCGCATTTTACTGTGTTTACCCTTTTTGGCAATGTTATGGTTTTACTGACTTGGAAACCCCTCGGTATTACTCCAGTTTTGTACATTTCTTGCGTCAGTGTGAAAATCACATTCTTCATATGCTCGCTTTCTGCATATTTGATGAGCTATATATACAAACTATCATCATCTGCCGCCTTTCCGCTCTATAAACTATTCAGCAGCCTATCAAACTCAACCCCGAGTACATCTGGACCAACAATATTTTTGTTTTCACTTCCTTCATCTTCCATATCTTCTTCATCTAATTACAATTACAGAGGCTATATTTTAACTTGCAGCTCTCTGTTTTAAGTAAGTTACTAGGAGCAGCGAGTGTAGTATGTACAAAATACCACAGGAATTTAACAATATGATTCACGAAATTAGTAAACAAAAGTTACTCAAAAGAAAAGTTGGAGTAGTTGTCTCTTGATATAAGTACCTAAGAGGTATATTACATTTGTGGAAATAAGTTATTTATTCACTTCATACATAGTATTACATAACAGAATCGATTTCAACTCATTCAAATAATAAAGAACGGCTGCATCCTCCGCCAAAGACCTCAAACGCCGCAAGTATGCCTCCCTAGGGTATGGTTACTTATTTGAGGCGTTTGGGGTCGAAACACTGGGACCATGGGGTCCAAGCGCATGCCGACTTTACAAGGATTTGTCGGCGCGCCTAATAGACGCCAGCGGTGACCAGAGGGCTGGCCTATATTTTGCTCAAAGAGTGAACATTGCCATCCAGCATGGCAATGCTGCCAGCCTTCTGGGCACCCTACCCTCTGACAGCGATTTGGGACAACTTTTTTTATCTTGAAGTTTTCATTAATAGTCTTCGTAGGTTAAGTTGTTGTTTTATTGTTTGTTTTTATTATCCTTGTTCTTTTAAGTAAAGAAGTAAATCTAAACCGTTTGTAATAAATTCTCGATACTCACTTTGGAACGTAGTACACTCCGGGTCCTCCTTCACGAGCGCCGCGTCCAGCGACACGCCGCCGCCGCCGCCCTCGGCGCCCTCCATTCCTCAGTAAGTTCCCTCCATGTTCCCTCACAACGGGAGCGTCAGCACGGCACACGTTTCCGAACAAACGCACAAGACGAACATATTGATGACGATTCACATGAACTACTCATATAAATAAACGAAACGGGGAACAAATTGGTGGTAATATAACCTCTTGCTGACGATTGTCGACTAAAGAAAACAGCCACGAATAGCGCTTCCGTCCGCGGCGCGGCACTATTATATTATATTGTTAGTTTCACAGTTACAGTTCCATTGTTGAACATAACAGTCCCAAAGAGGATTATAATGTAGAGGAGACACAGTCAGTGGAGTGCCACAGGC
This sequence comes from Epinotia nisella, assembly GCA_932294315.1. Classification (NCBI taxonomy): domain Eukaryota; kingdom Metazoa; phylum Arthropoda; class Insecta; order Lepidoptera; family Tortricidae; genus Epinotia; species Epinotia nisella. The sequence goes on along the minus strand of OW028697.1, from coordinate 67,540 downwards.
TATACTCTTTGCAGAGGGCCTACCGCGAAACGATATTCGTTTTCGTTCGTGTATCTCCGTCTCTGTTGCACTTGCTAGTTCAAGCGACAAAGAGGGAAATACACGAACGAAAACGAATATCGTTTCGCGGTAGGCCCTCAGGCTACCTTTTTTAGGTTAGGATACTTGAACAGTATAATATAATGGTGGCACCACACTTGGCAGTATTTGCCCAAATATTCGTGTTGCATCTTTTTCCTTCCTACGGCAAATGAAAGAGATGCAACGCGAACACGCATTCCCAAGTGTGATGCCACCATTAGGCCTGAATCACTGGCGCGGCCTGCAGGGGCGGTCCATGGCATGGACTTATTATTACTAATAATAAGAATTATTAGTAATAATAAGTCCATGGTCCATTTGACAGCTAATGACAAGTTTACCATAGACCGCCGCGGCTAATGATCCACCATAGCTGTCTCACTCTATAACATGCGATAGAGTGAGACAGCTATATATATATATATATGGATCATCAGTATTTAATCACCGTGTATTGGCTGCCATTATCCGGATAACTTTGAAACGAAGCTATATATATAACTTTGAATAATATAGAGCTAGATGGAAGAAGCAGAACTACAGTCTGGCCACCCTGTCATACTGATGCGATATACATACTTAGTGTTTAAAGGGCTATTCAATACTGCTTCCATATTAAGTATTGCTGCAAATACTGACAAACCAGGATCATCAGTATTTAATCACCGTGTATTGGCCGCCATATGGACCCCAAAAGCAGCCAATACCAGAAACTTAGTCTTAGTACAATATTTTGGAATGACAGTGACATGTAAAAAATACTTAAGCATTTTATCTGTGGCAATCCCAAAGTGTCAAGCATGTAGGTATAACTAAACAATGGAACTGTGAAACAATAGAACAATAAAACCGCATACCCAAGTGTTAGGCGTGGCTGACTGGCTGTTTTCAGTGCTTTCTTTAGTCGATAATCGTCAGCAGAAGGTTATATTACCTCAATTTGTTCCACGTTTCGTATTTTTATATAAGAAGTGCATTAGAACCTTATAACGGTAAACTCGTCATCAATATGTAGTTCGTCTTGTGCGTTTGCTCGGAAACCTTTGCCGTGCTGAGGCTCCCGTTGTGAGGGACTGAGGAATGGAGGGCGCCGAGGGCGGCGGCCGCGGCGGCGTGTCGCTGGACGCGGCGCTCGTGGAGGAGCTAGAGAGCGCTACGGTTACATTCCACGGTGAGTATCGAGATTTTACTTCATTAATAATGGTTTTAATTTGGTTCTTCAAATAAGTTGACATCGATTCTGTAATGTAATATATAGCTCATTGAAAATAAATAACTCGCATTTACACAAATGAAATATTGTTTATTAAAGTCCAAACTCGGGGTTTGCCAGCGAGCCATGGAGCGCAGCATACTAGGTATGAAATTAGTGGCCCGCATCCGGAACACCACGCTGCGCTCCATAACTCAAATAGTCGATGTAGCTCGGAAGTCGGCCAAGTTGAAGTGGGACTGGGCTGGTCACGTCTGCCGCATGCCGAGTGAACTGTGGGCCAAGATTGCCACTGAATGGCAGCCAGACCGCTCGAGACGGAGACGTGGCAGACCTCGTCGGCGTAGGAGAGACGAGCTAGACTCCTTTTTAGAAGAATGGCCAGAGACTGCTCAGGATCGGGAGCACTGGAAAAAGTGGGGGGAAGCCTTTGCCCAGCAGTGGGACACTACGGGCTCACAATAATAATAATATTTATTTAGCAGGAAGGCAGTTGAAACAACTGATGATGCCTGTATCCAAATTACTTTAAGTATATAATTGTTGAGCTAAAATTTTCTTTTTTGTACATTATGTGCTTGTCTAATTTGTTCTTGAATTAGTTAACATTGAGAGCTGAGACCACATTGTCTGGCAGTTTGTTCCGTGACTCCCGGCAGCTTCACCACTATATCCAGAGACAAAAACTCCAACTTTTCTTAGACCATAGACTCTGGCTACATGTTTGAGCCGTTTGGGGTGGAAATGTTAGGGCCGTGGGGACCAGGTGCTCTTAGCATTTTTAAAGAGCTGGCAAAGCGTCTTGTCGACGCGTCAGGTGACCAGAAGGCTGGTGCGTACCTTGCACAGCGCGTCGGTATCGCCATCCAGCGCGGCAATGCTGCCAGCCTTCTGGGCACCCTGCCCCCAGGTTCCGAGCTTGAACCAATTTTTTATTTGTAAATATTTTATTTCGTTTTTAGTTTATTTTATCCTTAGTTTAGTATAAGTAGATTATTGTATGAGTTTCCTTTTAAACTTTTCTTTTGAGTAACTTTTGTTTACTAATTTCATGAATAATATTGTTAAATTCCTGTGGTATTTTATACGTACTACACTTGCTCCTCTTGGTGGCTGGTGTGTTTATTTTATTACAAAGAATGCAGGCAGAGCCGCAGGTTACAATGTAGCCTAGTCGTATGTCCATCCTAAAGATCCATTATATATATTAGAGAAATTAATTTTAAAATTTGATGAGGACTTCCAGAGATTACTCCTACATATGTAGTTACTAAAATATTATAAAGTCTCAAACTCACATTGTTTATCTCTTTGTAATATTAATAAAAAATATTCATGTTTGTAAATACTTAGTCATGCAGTATTATAGCAGGGTTATCAATGAATCGTCTTGCTCTATTTGTAAGCCGCATAACATAGTTAATCTGTACTGTTTGGTTTCCACGGGACCGGCCCAGCCTAGTGTGGGACCATAGCCACTATGTGATCAATTGCTTTTTTCGTTAGTAAATGTATTTTCATATACATTTTCAATTATTTTATCTATCTTAAATTTATCAATATATTTCGGAAAGTTCCTTACTTGTGACTATAGTTATCTTAATTTGATACAAAATTTGGTATAATATAATGCACTATCATACTATCTATTCATTTCTGTAACAAATTGTAAGAACATGGGCGAGTCATATTGTTTTTAATCACAGTTATCTTTTTAATCACAGATATTGAATTACAAATAAATTAAAAAAAAAAAACTCTTGTTGTGTAATTGAATAATGTATGTATCTGATGTATTTGATTTTATTGTATATTGAAATGTAACAAACAAACTAGTGCCTATGCTAAATGTTGGGATTGGGCTCTCTCGCTCTCTCTCTCTCTCTCTCTCTCTCGCTCTCTCTCTCTCTCTCTCTTTGGTTTGTATGTTTGAGTAATACCCGAAACCGCATAACCGATTTCAAAAATTCTTCCACTTGCTTGTACAACGAACTTTCTGGATGGTTATAGGCCATATATTATCCCTCGGGTCTGCCAGCGTTCTTTGTAATAGACGGGCGAAGCCGCGCGGGCAGCTAGTCTCGTATACCTAAGTAACAGTGTTGTTGTCGGCAGTGACTATTAAGGAGGAAGTGAGGCCCACGGATGAAGTCCTCGTGAAGGAGGAGCCCGAGTGTGCGAGTAGTGCAGCCTGTGCGAGCGGGACGGGCGCGGGGGCGTGCGCCGGCGCCGCGCGCGTGGGCGGGGACGAGCTCGAGCTGGCGCCGGCGCGCGATCAACACAAACCCAACATCTGCGGTAAGTCGCCTGACTCAATATCATACAATAAGGGTGTAGACACTAAATAAAATAATCAATAATCTTGTATTTTCTCGAAAAAGGATTAAAAATGTAGTCAAATGGAGAAAAAATCAACGCAAGAGGTTAATTAATCACAAAGTTACAAGTCTCCAAAGTTTTAAGAGGGGGTATATTCTGTCCCTTTTCCGCAAAACGCGCGTTCATATGAAACGATTGTCATTTACTATGACGCTCGATGGTCGTGACGTCACGATCCCCGAGCGTTTTATCCCTCTAACAAGCAACATTAAAACGGTGTTAGCTTCTTCATTTTTTGAGATATTTGATTGGGATTTTCGTCATTAGGCATATTTTTTTGTCTTCTTTCTTTTGAAGTTTTGAGTCTGCACCCCTATTGAAAGACAAAACAACAACGAATCCTCAAAGCAGTAAAGGGTCAGCAGCGCTTGTGATACAGAAGTACTCCATAAGGAGTCGCAAGAGCGTCCGTAGGCGACGGTGTCTATTGTCTACTTACCATCAAGCAGGCCGTATGCTTGTTTGCCACATATTATTAATAAATTTGCATAAACATTGCACGTAGAACCGATGGCCATTGGGGCGGAAATTTTCTCGAGTGGCGACCACGTACCGGAAGGCGCAGCGTGGGTAGGCCCCCCACAAGGTGGACTGATGACCTGGTAAAGGTCGCTGGAGTCCGCTGGATGCGGGTGGCGCAGGACCGGTCATTGTGGCACTCTTTGGGAGTGGCCTATGTCCAGCAGTGGACGTCTTTCGGCTGATATGATGATGATGATGATTAATAAATAAAAAGACTTGTCGGTGTAACTCTCTTATCAGCTAGAGGATTGTGCAGTAGGTCCCCATACTTACTGCACCGCAGTGCGAGCCGGTGCCCAGCGGCCTGCTCCTCAATGTCTAGCCAAAACGTCTCTTCTAATACCCGAATGCTATAGATGTAGGGGTGACCCTTACGAAATGATATAGAAAGTCCTAGCAGGGATCTAAACTAACGTTACTCATGACTAATCTGCCCGCGCATTGCGAAGAACGCAGGCAAACCCGCGGGATAAACTATAGCCTATAACCATCCAGAAAGTCCACTCTACATGCAGGTAAAAGAATTTTAGGGTTCCGATACCTCAAAAGGAAAAAAACCGAACCCTTATAGGATCACTCTGTCTGTCGGTCTGTCACAGCCGATTTGCTCCGAAACTACTCGACCGATTGAGTTGAAATTTGGTACACATATGTAAATTGGTGACCCAAAGATGGACGCGTAAAGTAAATTAATGAATTTTGAACAAGGGGGCCACTTTTGAGGGGTAAACTAAAAAAAATAAAAAATAAAAGTTCCGCAAACTGTATTGTGTGACATATCAAATGAAAGGGGTTGTTGTAAGCATGTCAGATATATTTTTTAATAATTTTTGCAAAAACAGATTTGAAGTAATTTAGGAAAAAAGACGAAAAATTACCACCCCCCCCCCTTATCTCCGAAACTACTAGGATTAAAATTCTGAAAAAAATATGGAAAATAGTTCCTTGCCTAAAGATTACAGGAAAACCTATAAGAAGTTTCAGTATTCAAAAACACTTATGTCGGAGTCACTGGACCGATTTTATAGATTTTCAAAAAAAATTGAATTGCATTTTATTTTGCTCCCTTTAATGATGTCGATTAAAGGACTGCAGGCTACACTAATAGGTGGTTCTGTTACATTAACATCCCAAGAGTGTTTAGAATATAGTGCGATAGCCTGGAATTTGTTCTATCGGTGTCAGCTCTTGGAACTAACATTCAGTCAAAATCATGACATCAAAGTGGGTATCGAAACGATGGAGGTTTAGGAGAAATGATTCATTTTTTTATTAATACTCCGAATGTTAAAGGTTAGTATTTTGAAGTTTTAAGATGGATCAAATATACATTTAAATAAAATTGAATAAGCAAATGTCTAAAATCTCGGCTCCTAATTTTATTAACACAAATAATAATTGAAATATATCGACTTAACTGTTGCGCACAAAATGAAGAATGTATGTGTTTCAGGAGTATCGCGCGCCGCGGTGAGCGACGGCGAAGCTTGGCTCAAGCGCGCCGGCGGCAGCCACCGCCGGCGCGCCGGGACCGCGGGCGCTGGACACGACACCGCACAACACGACACAATCACCGACACCCTCCAACATACCGCTCAGACACATACTTACAAGTGCGACACTTGCAGCCAAATATTTATACAAAAACAATGTCTAATCAAACATGTTAAAGTCCATCTTCGGGAAGCATCAGAAACATTACCGAACGAGTCTTTATTCATCCTCGAACCCGGACAACCCAGTGACGCAAGTGTAAAGAAATATTCCTGCAAAATATGTAAAAAAAAGTTCCGAAAAAATTACTTAAAGATTCACGTGAGGTTTCACACAGGAGAGAAGCCTTACACCTGTGATGTTTGCAAAAAGCAGTTTGCTGTTTTGGGTAGTTTGAGAGAACATAAACGAATCCACACTGAAGAAAGACCTTATTCATGTGATTTATGCGCAAAGAGCTATGCTAGATCGAGCTATTTAAAAACACACAAACTAAGTCACACGAACGAAAAACCATACGAGTGCCAAATATGTAAAAAAAGGTTCGCGCAAACGAGTAACTTAAAGTCACATGTACGAACCCATACTGGAGAAAAACCTTATGGTTGCACAATATGCAAAAAGCGGTTTACGCAATGGAGTGCTCTCGAGACGCACAAACGAACGCACGAAGGTGCAAAACCATACTCGTGCGAAATATGTAAAAAGAAATTTACGCAATTCGGTAATTTAAAAACTCATAAACGCATTCACTTGGCCAAAAGGGGCGCGCAGGATGAGGGACATGTGACTAAGGACGAGCTCGTGCTTGGACGGCGACATACGCAGCGGCCCAAAACCGTCAAAGCCCTTGGCAGTAAGTAATTTTGCACACTTATTACAGTTTTTCTTTTTGCACATGAATGTCTGAGGAATGCTATTTTTAGGAAACGGACACAGTGATTATTAAGTTAATTGGCATACAACTATTATGAAAAACGGGTAAATTAACTAGGACACTTTTACTTTGGAATGTATCTTTTGGGAAACGGTGTAATATTCAGAAACGAATTGCCAAATAATTATTCTAACTGCTTCTTTTATCATCCTCCTAGCGTTATTCCCGGTTGTGACCGCTTTGGCACCTAATCCCAAGATTTGGCATAGGCACTAGTTTCACGAAAGCGACTGCCGTCTGACCTTCCAACCCAGAGCGAAACAACTACCTTTTTGGGATTAGACTGGTTTCTTCACGACGCGTTCCTTCAACGAAAAGCCACTGTTCATTTCATTTATTTCAGTAGCAAACATACATTGTGTTTAAATATCAAATGATATTTCGTACATAACTACGGGCCGGGTTTCGAACCCACGACTTCCAGATTTAAAGTCGCGTGTCTTACCGCTCGGCTATAGTCGCTCTTCTACGTGGATACTAATTGCTTCTTTGTTCTTTAAAAAGTATTTTTTTCTAGAAAAATCGTGGCGTTCTGTGGTTCGTGAGTGCGGGCCAGCGCTCGACCGCTGCGCCGTTACTGCCCACCGCCGGCGCGCCGGGACCGCGGGCGCTGGACACGAAACCGTACAACAAAATACAACCGACGACACCCTGCAACATACCGCGGAGACAAATAGTTACAAGTGTGACACCTGCGGTCAAATATTTCTACAAAAACAATGTCTAATCGACCATGTTAAAGTACAGCACCGGGAAGCATCAGACACATTATCAAACGAGTCTTTATTTATCTTTGACCCCAGTGAAACGAGTGTAAAAAAATATACCTGCAGAATATGTAATAAAAAGTTCCGAAAAGATTACTTAAAGATTCACGAGCGGTTTCACACAGGGGAGAAACCTTACACCTGCGAAGTATGTAAGAAGCAGTTTGCTGTTTTGGGCAATTTAAGACAACATAAACGAATCCACACGGAAGAAAAAGGCACGCAGGGTGAATTGTACACCCACGTGACTAAGGACGAGCTTTTGCTTGGACCGAGACATTCGCAGCGGCCCAACACAGTCAATGCCCTTTGCGGTAAGTGACTTTGCACTCTGATTATAGTATATTTTTTTTAATGTTTTGAGAATTGTTATTTTAAGAATCGGATACAGTGATTGACAAGTTGATTGGCATACAAAAATAAATCAATGTGAAAATCGGGTGCATTAAATAGAAAACTTTAATTTTAGAATGTATCCTTTGGGAAACGGATATAACGTTCTGAAACGAATTACCAAATAATTAATCTATTTGCCTCTTCATTCTTTAAAAAAATATATTTTTCTAGAAAAATCGCGGTCCTTGGTTCGAGACTATGGGCCTGCGCTCGACCAATGCGCCGTGACAAACCACCGCGAGCCCGCCGGGACCAGAGGCGCTGAACACGAAACCGTACAACATACAACCGACACCCTGCAACATACCGCGGAGACAAATACTTACAAGTGCGACACCTGCGGTCAAATATTTCTACAAAAGCATTATCTAATCGACCATGTTAAAGTACACCTTCGGGAAGCATCAGAAATATTACCAAATGAGTCTTTATTTATCTTCGAATCCAGTGACACAAACACGAGTGTAAAAAAATATTCCTGCAAAATATGTAAAAAAAAGTTCCGAAAGAATTACTTAAAGCTTCACGAGCGAATTCACACTGGGGAGAAACCTTATGTGTGTGAAGTATGTAAGAAGGAGTTTGCTGTTTTGGGCAATTTAAGAGATCATAAACGAAAGCACACTGAAGAAAGGCCTTACTCATGTGGTGAGTGTGGAAAGATCTTCGCGAGATCGGACCATTTAAAAACGCACGAACGCAGTCACACTGGAGAAAAACCATACAAGTGCGAAACATGTAAAAAGGGATTCTCGCAATTAACAAATTTACAATCACACATACGAACACACACGGGAGAAAAACCTTATCCTTGCACGATGTGCGACAAGCAGTTCACGCAGTGGAGCGCACTCAATAACCATAAACGGTCACACACAGGCGAAAAAACGTATCCGTGCGACATAAGTAAAAATAAATTTAAACACCTGGCTACTTTAAATGTTCCTAAAATTATACACACGATTGAAAAACCGTTCTCGTGCAAAACGTGTAAGAAGACTTTCAGAAAAAAGAGCAGTTTCGTAAAACATAAACATGAGGCACTCAGCGTGAAGGAGAAGTCCGAGAGTCAGAGCAGTACAGACCCATGCGGAGCGAGCGAGACACATAAGGAGACTCGCGTAAAGGAAGAACCTGAGTGTGAGACCAGTGTAGACCCATGCGGAGCGAGCGAGACGCATAAGGAGACTCGCGTAAAGGAAGAACCTGAGTGTGAGACCAGTGTAGACCCATGCGGAGTGAGTGAGATGCAGGCGAAGGAAGAACCTAAGTGTCAGAGCAGTGCAGACACTTGCAAAGTGAGCGAGACGGGTGCAAGCGTCGACCACGTTATTAAGATCGAGCTGGAGCTGGAACCGAAAGGCGTACAGCGGCGCGACAGAACCGTCGCGTCTCGCGGTAAGTTGGTTTAAACACACTATAAAAATATTTTGATTAAGGCTGGAAACAGTGCTCGACCGACGTCAGTGCGTATGGTCGGTCGCGCGTGTTTTGTATGGTATTACACAGACAGAGATACACCTATGTATGCGTGCTCTCTCGACCTGTTGAAGGCTTTTGACCTGGTCTGCTTCGATCTACTGTGGAGATAGCCAGTAGATATGAAAGTACCGCCGGAGCTCATATCCATTTTGAAGTTTTGGTACAGAGGACAGGTCAGGATCCGTATAGATTGGAGTGCGGGGTTAACTTCGCTGAAGCTCTTCAATCTATAGGTCAATTCTCTAATTGCAGAGCTCGGCAACACTCATGTCAGCTGCCACGTGTAGGGCGTGTGCGTTAATAACATTAGCTACGCGGACGACTAAGCTCATTCTTTATATGTTCACCTGATCTATAAGCTTATTATATTATTTTTGTGTAGCGCATTTTGCACAAGGTTCTACATGAGCAGCCTGTAGGTGAACTACACGCAAAACCAGTACAGCGCTTTGCGTGTGCAATTCAACAATGCATTTAGGGCGCTGCTGCAGCTGCCTCGCTGCTGCAGCGCATCGGCGACGTTCGCGGCGCGCGGACAACTTCTGTGCCATCATGCGCAAGAACGCCGCCGCGCTATGTAGCAGGGTGAAGATGCTTGCAGGCAGGTTTGATGGTGCTTACCTAAACCATTGCAGTGCGCTACATGTAATGGGAAATAATGCCTACTCACACTTTAGTTGTAATATGAAATGTAATGTTTACCTAAAAAAAAACCCTGTACCCTGGTTACTTACTACTGTTTTTAGGGTTCCGTAGCCAAAATGGCAAAAACGGAACCCTTATAGTTTCGTCATGTCCGTCTGTCCGTCTGTCCGTATGTCACAGGCATTTTACTCGAAAACTATAAGGTGTATTTGAATAAAATTTTGAGGATAGGTGTATTTTGTTAGCCGCTACATAGTTTTGTAATTAAAATGACAAAAAAAAAATTTAATACATAAAACTAAAAGTCAAAAAAAATTTTTTCATTGTGACCCCCCGTGTGGCACATCAATCGATAGGCCTTTCAAAATAAATATAAGGTTTCTTAGCATTTTTTTTGATTAAGTGAAAAGAGTCGGAGATAATCGCCCCGAAAGTCACTAAAATTCTGTCCCCCCCCCCCTCTAATTTTTGAACGGTGTATTTTAAAAATATGGAAAAATTCATGGACATAGGGCTTATTAATTTCATTCACCGAAAATTGTTTTGAACAAGATCGGTTCAGAGGTTTTCGAGATATTGCTGAAAAACTGCCTTCCTCAAAGAAAAGGACGTAAGTGCCGTAAAATTTCTGTGACGATACGACCTTTTTAATAGGCACGGAACCCTTCGTTTTGCGTGGTCCGACACGCACTTGGCCGGTTTTTTTATTTTTATGGCCTGTGTATGTAATTGTATGATCCAAGTTGGTTGTATAAATAAAATAATAATTATTATTATATAACACGACTAAAGTATACATACATGTAGGACATGAGATGTCAAGCATTTGCACTTGCTAATTTAGTCGGGTTAATCCACCATCCATCCATGCATCTCTGTCGGGGATCCCCTAAGACTCCATCGATGTAATCCTCTATCTACGGTTTGAAACGGTTCCGAAAACATATTATTCTAGAAAAATATTTGGTGCTAGTAGAATTATTACGAAATAAGCTGTTTCAATACAATTATGGTTTCAGCCGCGTCGCCGCACTGCGAGCTCCTCGCGACCACGAGCCGAGCATCCGGCGCCCAGCAACCTGCACCACCGCGGGATACTAACATGACACACGACGCTCTTCGAGCGACCACCGCGGGGACACATGTCATGAAACAAAACAATTTGACCACCGACAAACAGACCACGAGCAAAAGGCCATACACCTGCGACATATGTAAAAAAACTTTCACGCAATCGGGCAGCCTGAACACTCACAAACGAATACACACGGGTGAAAAACCATACACATGTGAATTATGTAACAAAACATTTACGGCACTCGCGACTTTAAATAATCATAAAATAGCAGTGCATACACACATCAAACCTTACACCTGCGAGATATGCAATAAAGGCTTCAAGGGATTACGGAGCTTGAAATCTCATGGACTAATACACACGGGAAGCAAACCATACACCTGTGATATATGTAAAAGACAGTTCCGCCACGAGAGTGCTCTGAGGGTACACAACCGAATACACACGGGAGTAAAGCCGTATTCCTGTCCAATATGTAAACAACAGTTCAGGCGAACTGGCGGTGTCAAGGCACATATCATCCACATGCACACAGAAGAAAAGCCGTTCTCCTGTGAAATATGTAAAAAACAGTTCGCCACCAAGGGCAGCTTAAAGTTCCATGTAGGAACCCACGCCAAAGATGAATCTTAGATACTATTAAGAATAGGTGGTTTCGCAAATTGCTGTCTTCGTCTTAAAGACATACTCACGTGACGTATATTTAAGTTCCATCATACATATTGTAGCGGACATAACCGCGCCACGGGAGATGAACACTCGTGGAAGATTGGCTACAAGATATCCATGAAGAATACCTATTTAGTACACGTTCATTAAGGAAGGCTTTGCTGAAGGCTACACGAAATGAATTTCAACGGAGTCTAAATTTATGTATCCGGAACGAGGGGCTCATTTCGAACAATTTATCAGTTAAATAATAGAAGTGTAACAAATTGATAATAAAATAAAGTTAATGACAGATTTTACGATCATTTTTATTTCTAAGACCAAATGGTTGTTAGAGAAATTCTATCCTGAATAATATTCTTATCGATTAGTATAACAAAAGAGCGAGTGTTAGTTTCTTAAAAAAATTAGTTGATTCGAGTCCCGAGCGAGGCAAGCGAGTTTTTTTAGCATATCGCGTTTTTCAGCACGCTCTACCCATGGTTTATCTAGCTTGGTGTGAAAACCCGCCCATTTGGGTAGTGCCCATACAATTTGTTAGCTTTACTGAATTTTGTCCTAATTCGAAAAAAAAAATTCTTACAGATTTCATTAAAACCATACTTTAGTATGGCAACTCAAAAATGAGGTCCATTTTTCGATAGCTCGCACCGTTTCGGGTACAAATGGCTATCTGTGCTGTTTTGGCGAGGACACGTTTTGAAATCTTTAAAAATAAAGTAGGTTATAGGTAGTCACATCGGTAGATGTTGTTATGGCACAAAGCTCTCTTTTTGCACCCCCTTTGTGTGGTCTTTTTGTCTTGGGGTCAAATCGCCCTTGATATTCGCTTGCAGGAAAATTATTGTAATTCCGCGTCGAATGGTATTATTTTGGACTTTCTAGGTCAATAAACAAACATTTTAAACCTGAAACCGCCTGAAAACCTCAACTTTCTACAAATGAATGACTCATTTGACCAAATAATCAATACCTAGGCAAATTTACATTTAAAATTTTAGTAAGTAGGTAACTGAGTTACTATCAAAATAAGCATAAAACGTGAAATAAACTTTTCTCTGAGCCTGAGACACTAACCAATGCCAAGATAGTGGTGTAGGTAAGTAGGTAGGTATACCTATAAAGTTCAAGTTATTCAAAGAACAACACAGGAACAGGGACTTGGTGGCAAAACCGACTCGGATCGCGGGTAGGTTAGAAGACGGAAGCGTCGAAGACGCTTTCGTCTTCGAGGTTATTTTTTTTATAAAAGAGCGAAAACACTTATTTGCAAAAAAATATTGTTATTTTGGTACTTGGTTTGTCTTAAACTTACTTATTTTATTAGGTAGGTGTAATAGGTACATGCAGAATCGTGCATGTGTAAATACCTAGATAATAGATAAGAACAACACTCAACAGGGGCGGTCCGATTCTTATCGCTTTTTAATAAAAGCGATAATCGTTATTTCTGATGAGGTCGTAAACGGCCGGCCGTCATTCTATCGTCTATTGTTATTGTTGCCTTGAACACGTGCATCACTAGGTACTTAGAGTACCTACTAGGCATTCCATTCATAAATCAGTCAGACGGCTTAATACGTACCCACAATAGGTATACAGAGTGTTTTTTTTAAATGGGACAGTATGGGGAAATCCGAATCTAAAGGAGATAGAGGAAAAGTGTCCAAGGAGACATTAGGTGTTTTTTTATGTAAACAAATTTGGCTCATTAAAATTTTTGGTCAAGCGTGAGTTGTTCTTAAAAAATGATAAAGTTGGTCATTTTTTTTTTGACGCGGGTCGACTCTGTTTCATGTAAGGATTATTTCATTGTATGGAAAGAAGAAAATCTGAACAGCAGAAGTTGGTCAAATTTAATGAAAAGTAATCTTCATACAATTGCAGTATTCGCCTTTTAATATTGCTACAAGTGCCTAGGCGTGTAAAAAAATATTTAAAATTATTCCATTTTTAAATTTCGATAATCCATAAGAGCTCCAGATGATTCAAGAGAAGAACATTTTTTTTAATCTTCGTAAACATCATGGCACGCGATAGTCTTGAAATTATAAAAAAAGAATTCAAATTTGGAACGAGTGGCCCCCACGATCGCTCGACTTAATGCCATTAGATTTTTTCTTATGGGGTTACCTTAAGGGTCGAATTTATGAATCCCGATACAACTCCGTACAAGAATTAAAAGATGCTGTTTACAACACTTTAAACACAATTCACCATAAGTCTCTGTTAAATGCAACTAGAAGTGTCTTGAAACGTGCTCGTACCTGCATAAGACAAGACGGCGGCCACATCGAACATTTACCTACTCAAGTAATAAACCAACTGTATGAAGATTAGTTTTCATTAAATTTGACCAACTTCTGCTGTTCAGTTTTTTTTCTTTCCATACAATGAAATAATCCTTACATGAAACAGAGTCGACCCGCGTCAAAAAAAAAATTGACCAACTTTATCATTTTTTAAGAACAACTCACGCTTGACCAAAAATTTTAATGAGCCAAATTTGTTTACATAAAAAAACACCTAATGTCTCCTTGGACACTTTTCCTCTATCTCCTTTAGATTCGGATTTCCCCATACTGTCCCATTTAAAAAAAACACTCTGTATAAGTAAGCGGCAATAAATGCCAATTAATTAACATGTAACGTTAAAGCGTTACGTAACCTAGGTTACATTATATATATATTATTATTTTTAACATGAACACAAATATTTTCATTATTACACTTACCTAACACTTACAACAACTTAAATACGATGACAAGTTGCTACTACATAGATTGATAGTATTTATTAATCATATTGTAATCTTGTTGCATTTTTCCTATGAGGACTGTACTACGAGGTCATCGCCTTTGTTCGCAAATAACCGGTCGGGTCGGTCGGTCGAGCCGAGCGGCACCCTCCCGCCGCGCGCCCGCGGCCGCGTTCGCCTTAGCGTGGCTGGGCCCTCGCACAGATAATTTGCTTTCGTCGCCGGCGCACGTTCGTTTGCCTAAGCGCAGCGACTTCGCACGTAGCCGGCGAGAATTATATTCGCAGTTTTTTTTATCGGGTTTCTGTTCGCCCGTGGAAACTTCATTTAGTCCATACCTAAGTTTTGTGCTAGTGATTTAAAACCCATTGGGTAAGTGTTTAACGTTTATTACGCTTTTAAAGGCTGATAATTTCATATGGTGTGTCTAACGGTTTTTCTAACGGTTTTTCTAACGGTTTTTTATTTTAAGTGTTTCTTGTTCTTTTGTTGCTTGCCGCTTAGATCCACGCCTAAGTATGTATCGCAGCCATTTCACAGTGCATTTAGTTATATTATTTTCTGATTAAAAAAAAAACAAGTCAATAATTTTGTCGTACCATTTTACCATGTAAACTCCGCTCTGACTGTGACACCCGCACAGCACCAAGCCATCATCTTCACCATCACGCAGTACTGCTTTCTTTGCTTCTGCTTAATGCTGCCGTGCCGTCACAGTCATCGGAGAAGTTATTACAAATTTCCTCACACGTCGGACGTAAATTCCAGGGTAACGGATTAAGGCCAAGTTCCACCATCGCACGCTGACCCTAGCCGACGTCCCTCGGCTCATCCTCCTGCAGCGGCAGCTCCAAGAACCAGGAGAGTACTAGCGTGGTGGCGGCAATACCCCTTTAGTACCGGGAGTTAAATCAGGCGGCTTAATACCCAGACCCTACGACTTTAATCGTGTGCTCGCGGCGCTAAGCGGCAATAAATGCTAATTAATAATTAACCTTTTGTTTTAATTTACCTAGCCCGCGCCTAAACGCAGCACTGGCGCCCTTAACGTGTTTTTTTTATGAGGTCTGATTTTGCTCCCGGGTGGGTATCTGTGTTTGTGTGTTTGTGTTGGGTTTTTTTGAGTTTTATTATTTTTGTGAAACGTTTTTTTCAGTTTTGTTTTGGTTGCCAGTAACTGGAGTGTACGGATTTTTTTTTGTTATTGTTCCATAGTGAGTCGAGTTGCTTTGTGTAGTGTACAGTTGGACACATTATTTTATTTTAAACTGTTTTTTTTTTATTTTATTTAAATTGTGTTCATAAGAAGACTGTGTAGTTACCCTTGTTCACTGGTACAGTTGGCCGCATTAAATAAGTTTTTATTTTTTTTAATTCGAAAAAAAAAAAAAAATTATTAGTGCTGTTTATTAGTAGTGTTGGGAATCCGTACGCTTTAGTTGCATTAAAAAAAAAAAAAAAAAAAAAAAGGAATTCGCTTTTTTTGGTTTTATTTTTTGTGATTGTTTTTATTTTTGCTTTGTGATTTTATTTGCAAAATTATTTTTTTTTTCTTTGAGAAAAACAACCAAAAACGTTCGAAGATTTAATTCACCTTGTAACAGACGGAGTATTTTTATTGTTTTTCTTTGAACGGTTTAACACTTACCCAACTGTTTTGGTTTTATTTGCCATGTCTCGGCCAATTAAATTTATGTCTCTGCAGAAGACAGAGTTAGAGTATGAAGTAGCTATTCGAGGCGAAACCCCGGCTTCTACAGTCCAGGAACTACGCAAACAAATTGCGAAGTGTGGTCCTTTATACCCTTCTGAGGACATTCTCCTTAGTCCTTTCGATGCGCAGGACGACATTGACGGCGTTGAGGATGTGCTCGAGAAGGTTAATACATCTTTAAAATGCAAATCTTTGGATAAAAACACCTTGCTCCGAGCACAAAATTTAATAAACCACATTTACCATCGACTTCAACGCATCACCAGCGAGGATGACGAGCAGAAGGAGGCTTACGACCAGTGTGTCTCTTCATTTAAAGATTGCGCTGACCGTGTTGGAGCACTTAGGGAGACTAACGTTGTTGACCCGTTAGCATCTACTAGTACTGATCCTCAAGCTTTCCCTAGCACATCTTCAACACCTCTTAATATCACGGTTACGTGCGAAGGCGGCACCGCAAACAGCTTATCTAAGCTGAGGTATGATGGCAAGACCTGCGTGCGAGCGTTCATACAACGCGTTTCAGAGTTTTGTGCGGCAAAGAATATTTCGAGCAGTAAGATACTCCATAATGCCACTGAAGTGTTCACAGGCGATGCCATTCATTGGTTCCGAAGTGTCAGGGAAAGAGTAGCAACTTGGGATGATCTCGTAGTGCTTCTGAGGCAAGATTTCGGACAAGCAGATTTTGACTACAGGCTGCTCTCTGAAATCAGGTCTCGCACGCAAGGAGAAACAGAAAACATTGTAATATATGTGTCGGTAATGTCAGGTCTATTTTCTCGTTTGTCTAGGCCTTTGTCGGAAGATGATAAGCTAGAGATCCTTATGCATAACATCCGACCTTGCTACGCGAGTACTTTGTCTTCTGTTTCTGAGGTGAACAGCATTGATCAATTAAAAACCTTATGCCGGAATTACGAAAATATACAGTCGCGTCTTTCTCAGTTTAAAGAACCTCCACGACCGACTACAGATACTTTAGCACCAGAGTTTGCATATGCTAGTGGCTCTTCCAAGCAACGACCCAATTTACCTAACTTGAATCATAACACAAATTACAACAATAATGGTAATAAATTTAATTACAACAAATATACACAACACAACAACTATAACAAGGCACACTCACATGGCTATAATAACAGTTCTCCCAATAATAGTTCTAAGCCTAATTATGTACATGCTATCGGTTCTTCTGCATCAAAGACACGTTTTTGTCCAAGATGTCGGGTGGACACACATAACTTGAGACAGTGCACGGCAAACAAAGATGTGATTGTTTGTTTTGTTTGTGGCCGTCAAAATGTGAAAACACCGGATTGTCCTGATTGCAACAAGAGCAAGATACAGGGTTCAAAAAACTGACTACTCAGAATTGTGTCAATAGTAGTAGTGTAGTAAAATTTGTTAATGAGGAGTGGCAAGACTGGCTACGTACAATAAATTTATTTTTTAAATCTTATAAAATTGACACAATTCTGAAGGAAACATATGATCACGATAACAGGCCTTATGTAGCCGTAGAAATAAATGGGCTTAAAATGTCAGGGTTATTGGACTCGGGATCGGCAGTGACAATTATTGGCAATGGCGCTCATTCAGTACTTGTTGATAGAGGTTTGAAAGTAATTAAAGGAGACTTCATCTCTGTAACTGCAGCTGGAGGTCAAACGCTGCTTAGTGAAGGTTATATTGAGCTTCCATTGCAATTTGATGGTAAATTCCACATTTTGAGAGCTTTTGTTGTGCCAGGTATTCAGAATAATTTAATACTAGGCGTCGACTTCTGGCGAGTTTTCCATATCTGTCCGAAGTACCTCAATAGCATTATTTTGAGCGACAAGGAGACAGCTGTCAATAACGTTAGTATGCCTGATCAGACACTGTTCATACAGGGTTACGACAATTTGAATGATAGCGAAAAACAAGTGGCCGATAACGTGGTTAAACAGTTTGAGGATATTTCTTACCAACGTAAAGGCTTAGGTGTAACTGATTTAATTACGCATCGCATCGATACCGGAGATTCGCCTCCAATTCGCCAACGCTACTACCGCTTGTCTCCCGAGAAACAGCGCATCTTGGTCGAACAGGTGGACGAGATGCTTGCACTCGACGTGATTGAGCCTTCTGAAAGCGCTTGGTCCTCACCTGTGTTGCTCGTCACCAAGAAAAATGGACAGCCTCGCTTTTGTTTAGATAGCCGTAAGTTAAACTCCGTCACCAAACGCGACGCTTACAACCTGCCAAATATTTCGGAGATTTTGGACAACCTCAGAGATGCTCGCTGTCTCTCCAGCATCGACTTGTCCAAAGCCTTCTGGCAAATAAAGATTGCTCCAGAGGATAGGCAGAAGACTTCGTTTTACGTGGGCTCTAGGGGTACCTATCATTTTAAGCGAACAGCATTCGGTCTGACCAACGCTCCTGCTACTCAGCAAAGATTAGTGGACCAGTTGTTCTCAGAGTTCGATCTTAAAGTGTTCGCGTACCTAGATGACATTATCATCGTCTCGAAGGATTTTAATAGCCACGTATCTTTACTTCTACGCGTTTTAGAGAAGCTAAAGCGTGCGAATCTAACTGTAAATTTAGATAAATGCCGTTTTTTCAGTAATCAGCTAAAGTACCTCGGTTATATAGTCGACGGTTCCGGTTTGCGCACTGATCCCGCTAAAGTCGAGGCAATCTTAAATTACCCCACGCCTACTAGCCGCAAGGACGTCAAACGATTCCTAGGAACTGCGACCTGGTACAGACGTTTTGTCCCTAATTTCAGTACCATCGCTGGTCCTTTAAATAAACTGACTTCTTCTAAGAAAGGTACACCACCATTTAAGTGGAACCCTGAAGCCGAGTCTGCGTTCCAGGAGCTCAAAGAGCGTTTAGTTTCCGCTCCTGTTCTCTGTTGTCCTGATTACACAAAACCATTCCAGGTACACACTGATGCCAGCAATTATGGGGTAGGTGCTATGCTTACGCAGATAATTAACGATAAGGAGCATCCTATTGCGTATATGTCGAAAAGCTTGTCGCCAGCAGAGAAAAACTACAGCATTACGGAACGCGAAGCCCTAGCTGTGGTTACCGCTTTAGAGTATTGGCGTTGCTACATTGAGAACGGACAGCCCTTTACAGTGTACACAGATCATAGTGCACTTAAGTGGTTTTTGTCTATTAGCAACCCAACCGGTAGACTGGCTCGTTGGGGCGTACGCTTGTCTGGGTTTACCTTCACCATTAAGCACCGCCGAGGCGTTGATAATGTCATCCCGGACGCCTTGTCGCGAATACCAGTTAGTGCCATTAGTACCACTAATTCACACCTTAGCTCTAAGGACACATGGTACACCAACATTTATAATGGTTGTCTCCATAACTCAATTAATTTTCCAAACTTCACAATTAATAAAAATGACTGCCTGTACCGATTATCCAAAAATAAGCATGAGCTCACATCAGAATTTTCGTGGAAATTGGTTGTTCCCGCCGAGTTACGTGAAAAGGCACTATATGAAAATCATTCAGAACCTACTGCAGGGCACTTAGGCATTTTTAAAACATACCGTAGACTTGCTTTACGTTTTTACTGGCCAGGAATGTACCAGGACGTCGTTGAGTTCATCGGAACGTGCGACAAGTGTTTATCGTATAAGGCTCAAAACCACCAAACCTTAGGGGAAATGGGGAGACCGAAACAATGCTCACGTCCGTTCCAAATGATTTCTATCGATTTGATGGGCCCTTTGCCAACTACAAGGAAAAGGAACAACTACATTTTCGTCGTCACATGTTGCTTTTCCAAATATTGCTTGATCTTTCCAATTAAAAAAGCTACTGCAGAGGTTATAGCGCAGATTTTGTCAGAATCGGTTTTCCTGGTACATGGGGTACCACAAACAGTCTTGATGGACAACGGTACTCAATTTACAGGCAAAGTCTTGAGTGACTTATTTAAATCTTTTAACGTACCAAACGTTTATTATACTCCTAAGTACACTCCACAGGTAAATTTAGTAGAAAGATTTAACCGCGTTATTATATCATGTATTTCCACCTTTGTAGACGATGACCATAGATCATGGGACATGTTCATTCCGCGAGTGCAATTCGCTATAAATAGCTCGGTCAGTGAGGCCACGGGTTTTACACCTGCG
The DNA here is from genome assembly GCA_932294315.1 of Epinotia nisella. Classification (NCBI taxonomy): domain Eukaryota; kingdom Metazoa; phylum Arthropoda; class Insecta; order Lepidoptera; family Tortricidae; genus Epinotia; species Epinotia nisella. The sequence continues at coordinate 47,244 of OW028697.1, read as the reverse complement.
CTCTTGGTTTACGGTAGGGAGCTGGTGCCATGTGGAACGCACTATACGGATACAGAGTTTGGAAAGGAAGTGTTGTTCCTACCACGCGACATCTACGCTGAGAACTTAGGTTGTCTGTCGGCGATTTTTGATGACGTACAACGGAGATTGTGGATTGCTCATGAAAAGAACACGTCTCACTATAATCTTAGACGTAAACCAGCTGAGTTCAATATTGGTGACATAGTTATGAAGCGCGCTTACTTTTTAAGTGACAAAGGTAAACAATTCACCAAAAAGCTGGCACCTAAATTCATTAAAGCTAGGATTGTAGACAAGAAGTCCTCTTTAGTTTACGTGCTACAGGACTTATCTGGGAAAGATTTAGGTACCTGGCATATAAAGGATCTCAAATTGGTTGGTCTCAATAAGTAGATTTATTTTTTTATTTTATTTTCCTGTTAGTCACACCTTTCGGATATTGAATAATATGTATAATGCCGATTGCGCGTCACAACATCTTCAATAAACAGTACTTGTAGGGTATCTAGTTCATGTAACGGGTCACCCAATTTTATTTTTCTGTAATTTAGCGTCAGCAACTTTTACTAACAGTTGCCGATGTATTTGTGTAAGCGCGAGGTATGAAAGAAGATTTATGACAGTGTATCAACAGGTACTGAACTACGCGGATTCCAATTCAGTCAAGTGAATTAAAATCCTTACACGACGCGCCGGGGTATTGTAACGTTAAAGCGTTACGTAACCTAGGTTACATTATATATATATTATTATTTTTAACATGAACACAAATATTTTCATTATTACACTTACCTAACACTTACAACAACTTAAATACGATGACAAGTTGCTACTACATAGATTGATAGTATTTATTAATCATATTGTAATCTTGTTGCATTTTTCCTATGAGGACTGTACTACGAGGTCATCGCCTTTGTTCGCAAATAACCGGTCGGGTCGGTCGGTCGAGCCGAGCGGCACCCTCCCGCCGCGCGCCCGCGGCCGCGTTCGCCTTAGCGTGGCTGGGCCCTCGCACAGATAATTTGCTTTCGTCGCCGGCGCACGTTCGTTTGCCTAAGCGCAGCGACTTCGCACGTAGCCGGCGAGAATTATATTCGCAGTTTTTTTTATCGGGTTTCTGTTCGCCCGTGGAAACTTCATTTAGTCCATACCTAAGTTTTGTGCTAGTGATTTAAAACCCATTGGGTAAGTGTTTAACGTTTATTACGCTTTTAAAGGCTGATAATTTCATATGGTGTGTCTAACGGTTTTTCTAACGGTTTTTTATTTTAAGTGTTTCTTGTTCTTTTGTTGCTTGCCGCTTAGATCCACGCCTAAGTATGTATCGCAGCCATTTCACAGTGCATTTAGTTATATTATTTTCTGATTAAAAAAAAAACAAGTCAATAATTTTGTCGTACCATTTTACCATGTAAACTCCGCTCTGACTGTGACACCCGCACAGCACCAAGCCATCATCTTCACCATCACGCAGTACTGCTTTCTTTGCTTCTGCTTAATGCTGCCGTGCCGTCACAGTCATCGGAGAAGTTATTACAAATTTCCTCACACGTCGGACGTAAATTCCAGGGTAACGGATTAAGGCCAAGTTCCACCATCGCACGCTGACCCTAGCCGACGTCCCTCGGCTCATCCTCCTGCAGCGGCAGCTCCAAGAACCAGGAGAGTACTAGCGTGGTGGCGGCAATACCCCTTTAGTACCGGGAGTTAAATCAGGCGGCTTAATACCCAGACCCTACGACTTTAATCGTGTGCTCGCGGCGCTAAGCGGCAATAAATGCTAATTAATAATTAACCTTTTGTTTTAATTTACCTAGCCCGCGCCTAAACGTAGCAAACATGTGGTTTTAATTTACCCACCTCATTTCCGCTTCGCGTTTAGACGTGGCAGGTTTTTTTTGTTTTTTACTCAACCCACCCTCCCAGAGTCACTGGGTATAGCTAGGTCACCACTGGAAAAATCTTAACAGCGCGTTCCAGAATGCATTTTTGAGTGATAAGCGCCATCTCTTGGATTATTGGAACACTTTTTAGTAATTTTTCGTTTAAATATAGTAGTTATGTACCTACTATGTACTAACTTGGCATATCGCATTTTTTCAGCAAGCTCTACCCGTGGTTTCTTTCGCTTGGTGTGAAAACCCCCACATTTGTATAGTGGCCATACAATTTTTTAGCAAATTTACTGAATTTTGTCCAAATTCGTAAATAAAAAAAATATTTCTTACAGATTTCATTAAAACCATACTTTAGTATGGCAACTCAAAAATGAGGTCCGTTTTTCGATAGCTAGCACCGTTTCGGGTAGAAATGGCTATTTGTGCTATTTTGGTTTTGAAATCTTTAAAAATAAAGTAGGTTATAGGTAGTCACATCGGTAGATTTTCATAAAATTTGGCACAACGCTCTCTTTTTGCACCCCCTTTGTGTGGTCTTTTTGTCTTGGGGTCAAATCGCCCTAGTTTAGGTACCTCCCATACATTTTTTTTTAATTTACACAGTTTTTCATTTTTCATGGAAAAACTGTACATCTCACGGGGCCGAGACCCCCCACTTTGCATGATCATTTTTAAATACGCACCGATTGGTATTTTTTTTATCACCCTGTGGCAACCTTGTTGCACAACAGGCTGGTTAGGCCGGTTCGAAGTATGTAATATATATGTCTAGATTTTTATCTGTCATGTCACTTTCCTTGATTGCTAAAAAGCTTGTGAACACGAATTTTATATCGAATCTTTATTTGTCTCCATAGTTCATTCATAAGTTAATAACCATTACACCAATCTCCAATCCAACCGGCATTTCATTCCACCGAGATCCGAGGAAGATTCACCTGAACACGCAACCGACCAGATAGGGCAGGGAGGCCCGTTACAGCCTCCCAACTCAATAGTGGGTGCCTTTCCCTTACTGGGCACCCACCTTTATACCCTATATTGGTGCCCTCCGACGTTCGGATCATCGAGTTTCTGCCGAGTTGGAGAAAATTTGCTGCAAAGAAGATCTGAAAATCATCTCATTGTGTCATCATTTTGCAGTGAAAATGGCAGATCTTTTTTTTCGTATTTTTTCGTTTGTGTCATTGTTGACAAGTGATATTTAGTGCCGCCGAACAACGAAACATTTGATAGTGCTGTGCTACGAAAACATCGGAAGTGTTTTCCATAGACTATCCTACCGCGACCGTTACGTTTGACTTTTCGTTCGTTCATTCAAATTACAATCGGTTTTCATTCTCCGGCGCCCGTCACTATTTTGTCAACGTCAAGACCGACAAATTACGTCAAATGGTGTTTTGTAAACAAACTTTTAGACTTCATTTTTAGTTTTAATGGAATAATTACTATAATTTGAGTTGTTTGTGATACGTAAGTGTTAGTTATAGTTTAGTTTTCTTACGGCCAGCCTGCCTGGGTAAGTTTTTAACTATATTATTTCTACAAATTGTTACAAACTGCATGTGTTGCTTAAATTTTAACAATTTGTCATTCGAAACATTTCTTTTCGATTTCAATGCTATGATTTGCACGGTTTAGTTAATTTTATGTCATTATTGTTCATGTTTAACATTTGACATTCGTGTGTTACATTTACGTTAATATTAACTTGTGTTTATTGCATCAGCGTTGCTATACCACTAACCCCTCACAACAACAATACTCATATTTACTTAACGATTCTAACCAGATCGTATTGTTTGCATGTCTTTTGCATGTTTGTTTACGTGTGTGTTATTAACTATGGCTGACGAATTACGAGCTTTGGTCGAACGCTTAGAGGCTGAAAATGCTGCGTTTCAGCTTGTTCCAGAAGTGTGCAGAGTTTCTGTCAAATTACCAACATTTTGGCCTGATAAGCCTGCGGTGTGGTTTGGGCAGGTTGAGGCTCAGTTCCAGATAGCAGGTATCACCGCTGACAACACCAAGTTCAACTACGTCGTTGCCCAGCTGGATCAAAAATTAGCTGGCGAAGTGGAAGATATTATCACACGGCCCCCAGTCAATGGTCAGCAGTACGTCAAGCTGAAAGAAGAGCTCATTAGACGCCTGTCTATGTCTGAAGAGCAGCGGGTACGTCAACTGATTAGTGAAGAGGAACTCGGAGATAGACGTCCATCCCAGTTTCTCCGTCACCTGCGCTCACTTGCTGGCAGCGCGCTTTCTGACGAGAATATACTGCGCCAACTGTGGCTACGCCGTCTTCCACAACAAGTGCAAGCTATACTTGCATCACAGGCTGAACTTAGCCTAGATAAGATGTCTGAACTAGGTGACAAGGTCATGGAGATCGCAGGGCCTAAGCAAGTATTTTCTTGTACAACCCCTGCCCCTGCTGGTTCGTCTTCTAACCAAGACACTCTTTTACAGCGCATGGAACGTTTAGAGCAACAGATTGCTGCCTTAGCGGTCAACGTCCAGCCATCGCGCTTGCGTCAGCGCTCTGCGTCGTCGCATCGCTCGCGCTCGCGCTCTCGTTCTTCCACATCGAGAGACGGTTCCAAGGTATGTTGGTACCATAAGAAATACAATGAAAGGGCAACCAAATGTATAACCCCGTGTAGCTGGAAACTTAGTGACCAGGGAAACGCGACGAGCAATCAGTAGAGGCGGCAACTGATTGTACTAGTACCGGCCGCCGAATTTTTGTTACAGATCAGAAATCTAAACACCAGTACTTAGTAGACACTGGGTCAGATCTCTGTTGTTTCCCTCGCCGTCTCCTTAGAGGTCGCTACCAATCAAGCGATTACAATCTGAGCGCTGCCAATGGCAGCTCTATTGAGACTTACGGCACCGTTTCCTTACACTTGGACTTAGGTTTACGCCGGGATTTCCATTGGAATTTCGTGATCGCTGATGTTGCGACACCTATCATCGGTTCCGATTTCCTTAGTTATTACAACTTGTTGCCTGATTGTCGCCATCAGCGCCTGGTGGATGGTAATACTAAATTACATGTACCTGTATCTTTTTCCGGAACTTCACAGCCAAGCGTCAAAGCTGTACAAATTGGTAGCTCTGCTTACGCAGACGTGCTAGCTGAGTTTCCTGAGATTACTCGACCACCAGGTTTGCCTAGAGTAGTAAAGCACAATACTGTGCATTATATCACAACCACAGATGGTCCACCTGTCTCCTGCAGACCTCGCAGACTGGCCCCACAAAAACTTGTGGCGGCTCAAAAAGAATTTGAGGATATGGTTCGTTGTGGTACTGCAAGGCCTTCCAAAAGTGCCTGGGCCTCGCCATTACACATGACTTTAAAGAAGGATTCCACCTGGCGTCCTTGTGGCGATTATCGCGCCTTGAACGCCAGGACTATTCCTGACAAATACCCTCTCCGGCACATTAACGATTTCGCTAACAACCTTCATGGCTCACGAGTGTTTAGTACTCTCGATTTAGTGAAAGCTTATCATCAGATTCCCATGTTTGAGGACGATATTCCGAAGACAGCCATCGCAGCCCCGTTTGGCCTCTTCGAATTTCCTTTTATGACCTTCGGTTTACGAAATGCTGGTCAAACCTTCCAGCGCTTTATCGATGAGGTCACACGGGGTCTCGATTACTGCTTTCCTTACATCGATGACATACTCGTATTTTCGCCTGATGAATCCTCCCATAAGGAGCATCTTCGAGGTTTGTTTCGTCGTTTGCAAGAGTACGGAGTGGTGATAAACCCATCTAAATGTGTCCTAGGTGCAGAGCAGGTCAAATTTCTTGGACAAAACATCAGTGGTGATGGAGTACAACCTCCACGTGAACGCGTAACCGCGTTGCTGGAGTACAGACCTCCTGAAACAGTTAAAGGTATGAGACGATTTCTAGGCGTTTTAAATTACTATCGCCGTTTCATACCTCAGGCTGCCAAATTTCAAGCCCCTTTGATTGACGCGGTGGTGGCTACCAACAGCAAGGGTAACAAACCATTTCCATGGACTCCCGAGCTGCATGAGGCATTTGAGAAATGCAAGCAAAGCCTTACAGACGCTACGCTCCTTCATCATCCTGTAAACGACGCCCGTTTAGGCCTCTTCACGGATGCTTCTAGCGTGCACGTTGGCGCCTGCTTGCAACAAGAGGTAAATAATCAGTGGTGCCCACTGGCGTTTTTCAGTAAGAAACTGACTCCACGCCAGTCGGAATGGCCTGCTTATTACCGTGAGCTCTTAGCGGTGTACGAAAGCGTACAACATTTTCGCTATATACTCGAAGCACAGCATGCCACTATTTTTACCGACCACAAGCCTTTGTTGTACGCTTTCGTACAACGCCGAGAAAAGCTACCGCCACCGCAACTTAATCAGCTGTCTTTTATTAGCCAGTTTACTACTGACATCCAGTACATTCGGGGAGAGGACAATGTTGTAGCCGACGCTCTATCGAGAGTTGAAGCTATCTCTTTAGAGGCGGATTACGCCACTCTTGCTTCCTCTCAGGCTACCGACGACGAGCTGGTCAGCCTACGTCGGGCCAACAGCTCCTCTCTCAAGCTCGAAGATGTCTGCATTCCGGGGACAGACATTACTCTCGTGTGCGATACCTCTACGGGTAAACCTCGCCCGTATGTGACGCCTGCATTCCGTCGTGGCATTTTCGACAAACTGCACGGCCTAAGTCACCCAGGTGCGCGCACGTCTACAAAACTGGTTAGTGACCGCTATGTATGGCCTGGCATTAGAAAAGACTGCCAGAAATGGGCGAAAAACTGTGTGCCTTGTCAACGGAGCAAGGTGACAAGGCATGCCTCTACGCCCCTTGGTGAATTCACCACGCCTTCAGCCAGACTGCGCCATGTCCACCTGGACATTATTGGCCCGCTTCCTCCTTGCAACGGTTTCAACTATTGCCTCACGGCCATTGATCGCAGCACGCGTTGGCCGGAGGTATGGCCGATGGTTACTATGACAGCGGAGGAAGTGGCTGAAACCTTTACAAATGGCTGGATTGCCCGATTCGGTGTTCCGACGGTCGTCACCACCGACCAGGGCCGCCAATTTGAATCATCGCTTTTCCAGAAGCTGATGCAAGTGCACGGTGCCACCAGGAACAGAACGACCAGCTATCATCCGCAGGCTAATGGAATGGTGGAGCGTCTCCACCGCCAATTGAAGGCTGCTCTGATGTGCCACGGCAATTCGTGGATCAGAGCACTTCCCATGGTACTCCTCGGTATTCGTACCGCTTTAAAAGAGGACATTGGCTCTTGCGCGGCTGAGCTGCTGTACGGCGAACCACTGCGACTTCCAGGCGAACTGCTTGTCACTCCTGTCGCATCCGAGCGTCCCACTGACGTCTCCGACTTCGTCAACCAGCTACGTCTCAAGATGGCTCATTTTCGACCAGTTCCGGCATCGCATCACCATCAAAAAGCAATTTTCACTTTTAAGGACCTGTCAACAGCGACCCACGCGTTTCTTCGCGACGATACTGTGCGTCGCCCTTTGCAAGCTCCCTACACAGGACCCTATCCGATCTTGCGCAAGAGGGACAAGACGATCACGTTGCTCATTAGAGGTCGAGAAGCAGAAATCAGCATCGACCGCGTGAAGCCAGCCCATTTGATGACCGACGACCCTGTTTGTCAAACTCCAAACGGCTCGTCCCCCACTGGGCTACCCTCGATCGCCTCGCGTCCTGCATTGGAACGCGACCAGCAGGATACAGCTGCTCCTCCAGCTCTTCTGGTACCTGGAACTGCAGTCTCTCCTGCGCTGCCTGTGCCAACTCCCGCACCCGTTATTCAAAAACCCCCATACATCACCAGATCTGGAAGACACGTGAGATTTAAAATTTTTGATTAGTATATTTCTGTTTAATTTTTGTTTAACCAATTTTGCTTTATGCGAGGTTATGTTTCTCCGTAGGGGGGTGGTGTGGCAACCTTGTTGCACAACAGGCTGGTTAGGCCGGTTCGAAGTATGAAATATATATGTCTAGATTTTTATCTGTCATGTCACTTTCCTTGATTGCTAAAAAGCTTGTGAACACGAATTTTATATCGAATCTTTATTTGTCTCCATAGTTCATTCATAAGTTAATAACCATTACACCAATCTCCAATCCAACCGGCATTTCATTCCACCGAGATCCGAGGAAGATTCACCTGAACACGCAACCGACCAGATAGGGCAGGGAGGCCCGTTACAGCCTCCCAACTCAATAGTGGGTGCCTTTCCCTTACTGGGCACCCACCTTTATACCCCATATTGGTGACCCTATAACCCTAAGTGCGTAAACAAAACTTTTACACCCGGGTCAGGTTGAAGAATGGGTTCGGTTTTTGTCTAATTTTGATGAAAAAAAAAATGTTTTCACATATTTTATCAAAAACACCATACATACGAACGTAGTATGGTGGTGGTCAAAAATGATGTCCGTTTTTCGATATCTCTTACCGTTTCCGAGATAAAAATATACCAAATATAATGCAATTACAAAATATTATTAGGCTTATATAAAGCGCGCGCGCTGGTGCGACGGCGTGGCGTCGCGTCGACCCACTCGTTATTCAACAAAATATTATATTTTATTTTGCCATATGCGTATATTCTATATATAAAAAAAAAACTAATCGTAACCATTGTATTTTAGGTAAGTGGGTTAGGTTAGGTTAGGTTTTTTTTTTTTTTTTTGTTTGTGGTCGCCAGAAGGGCCAAAGACGAGTGTCCTTGCTTTTGTTTACGATGTTGAAATATGATTTTTGGGGTGCGGGTCGAGGAAAATCCTCATGGACGACTGGGAGGGGAGGCCCAGACAGTGCCGGACTCTTACCGGCTAAAAACCTCGGTCCGCACTCCAAAAATCGGTATCGACCTTTAGCGAATTTTCAGTGGGAGAAGGGGGGTTGGGGAGGGAGGCCTTAAAACTACCCGCGAGATCCTTACCTCAGCCAGTACTGCAAGGCCGGGAGAGAAACATGCTTTCTCCCGTTTAGTTTCTGCGGGGTGCTCAGGTCAAACAAGGTGATACCATCCGGTTTCACCTTGTTTGGCCTTCGCCCGATTTCCTTACGCTAATGAGTCGTGGGGTGGTTGGGGATTTCTGATGCATGCATTGCTTATAACTATGGGCTACCTATCTTTTGCCCGCCGATGGAAGGGTGGGTTAGGTTAGGTTAGGTTAGGTTAGGTTAGGTTAGGTTGTGAGGAGGCAAGTAGATCAGGACACCTGAAGGGCACTTATGTAAAGGCCCTAAATGGAGTGGCCTCCAGGCTCGGAAAGAACTTTGCAGCCATGAAGTCCCTCATTGCCACAGAGGAAGTTATCCGCCTGGAGGCAGCAAACGCACAGCTGTCATGGCAACTGGCGGAGCTGCGCAAAGAGGTTGCCCAACTGCGTGCCCAGCCTCCAGCAGCAACAAATCAAGAATTGAGGAAACTGGTCGAGGAGGTGTCGCGCTCCAACCGTGAACAGCTCTGCACCATGATCAACGCCCGGCTGGAGGGCATCGAGTGCCGACTTCTTCCGGAGACACATGCACGACCTTCGGCAACAGCAGACAAAGTCGTCGCTGGCCCTAGCGGGCAGAACACGGCGGAGCCTACAGTTCCAGCTCCAGCTCCAGCTCCCTCAGAAGGCACGAAAAAGAAAAAGGCGGCCAAGAAGGGCAAGAAGAATGGTCCAGCGGTTCAACCCTCAGAACCCTCAGAACCACAGCACGAGTCCCGCCCATTACTACCAGCGTCGGCAGCATCCACGAACACAACATGGACAGAAGTTGTGAGCAAGGGTAAAAAGAAGACTGCCGCAAAGGCAGCGGCAGCGGCGGCAGCAGCGCAGCAGTCTAAGCCCAAGCAGACCCGAAAACTGCGGGACCCACGCTCAGCGGCAGTCGTTCTTACGCTTAAACCAGGAGCTGAGGGCCAACCCACCTACGGGGAAATTATAAAAGAGGCGCGATCGAAAATCGATTTGAAAGATCTTCAAATAGAGGGTGTCCGGTTCAAACGGGCAGTCACTGGAGCGACCATCATCGAGGTGCCTGGGGCTACTAGCAGCGAGAAAGCGGATGCTCTGGCAAACAAGTTGAGGGAAACGCTAGATAGCGACGTCGTCCAAGTCTCGAGACCCACGAAATGCGTGGAAATGCGCATCTCGAGTCTGGATGACTCGGTTACACCTGAGGACGTCAAGGCTGCCATTGTTCAAAATGGTGGGTGTGCGGCCGACGCGGTAAAGTGCGGCAATATTCGCCAGGATTACACAGGCCTGGGAACGGCATGGGTTCGCTGCCCGGTGACAGCAGCCAAAAAGCTGAATGAGAAAGGGCGGTTACTAGTAGGTTGGGTCTCAGCACGGGTGCAACTGCTAGATCCCAAACCCATGCGCTGCTTCCGGTGCCTGGAGGTGGGACACGTCCGAGCGCAGTGCCAAGCCCAGGAGGACCGAAGTGAACTGTGCTACCGCTGCGGCCAGCACGGCCACAAGAGGGCCACGTGCTCTGCCGCACCGCACTGCGCCCTCTGCGCAGCCTCCAACAAACCGGCGGGACACACAGTAGGCAGCAAGTCGTGTGCCGCCCCAAAAAAGAAGGGGAAATTTGGCAATGGCCCCCGGGCCGCATTGCAAAATACCCACCCGCCTGCAAATGCTGCAGCTGAGGCCGAGAAGTCAATAGAGATGGAAGTCGCATAATGGCTCTGCCTTTCCTACAAGCGAACCTAAACCACTGCGCTAGAGCTCAGGACCTCTTGTTCCAGAGCATGGCGCAGTGGCTGACATGCGTGGCTATCGTCTCCGAACCCTACTTCATCCCCCAAAGGGACAATTGGGCTGGGGACTGGGACGGTTTGGTGGCGATAGTCACGCAGACGGCTGCTGGCTCACCGCCGTTTGAAAACGTCCAAAAAGGAAGAGGCTACGTTGCTGCGCGCCTTGGCGGCATCCTTGTGGTGGGTGTGTATTTTTCGCCTAACCGGAGCCTGGCTGAATTTGAGTCCTTTCTGACGGACCTGGGGGCACTCATTAGCCGAAGCCATCCGATCCCCGTGCTCGTTGCTGGGGATCTCAATGCCAAGTCAGTGGCGTGGGGATCCCCGACAACAGATGTACGTGGGCGCGAGCTGGAGGAGTGGGCCATCGCAGCGGGCTTGGCGGTAATCAACCAGGGGTCGGTCGACACATGCGTGCGGCAACAGGGCGGCTCCATTGTGGACGTTACGTTCGCCAACGTCGCCCTGGCGCGCCGTGTCCATGGTTGGGAAGTGCTCGATGGCGTGGAGACATTGTCCGATCACCGGTACATCCGGTACAGTGTCTCCTCGGCATCGGGTTCTCCGAGCGGTCCCATCAGCCGGTCCTTGACGGGAGAGGGACCACGCTGGGCACTGAAACGCCTCGACCGGGACCTGTTCGAACTTGCGGCCAATGTCGAGGCCTGGAACCCAGTCCCCGAAGGTCCGGTGCATGTTGAGGAGGAGGCGCAAGCGCTCGGCGGAGCGATGGTTAATATTTGCGACGCAGCAATGCCCCGAGCAAAACCGTTTCCTCCAAAACGCCAGGTCTACTGGTGGTCAGCTGAACTAGATCAGCTTCGGCAAGCATGTGTAGCGGCAAGACGCATGTATAGTCACCAGCGGAGACGTCGGCGTAGAGACCTAGCCCAGGAGGCGGAACTGTACGCGGTCTATACCCAACACACGAAAGGTCTACAGGTGGCTATTAGCCAGGCGAAGGAGGGCTCCCAGCAAGAGATGCTCGACTCGCTAAACAGGGACCCGTGGGGCCGACCATATAAAATGGTCCGTAATAAACTGCGCCCCTGGGTGCCACCACTGACGCGAAGTCTCGAGCCGAACTTGCTGAGGGACGTGGTTATAACACTTTTCCCGGTCAGTGAAGTCTTCACCCCGCCAGCAATGGCACCGCCCGCGGCGCCCAGCAACGAGGAGGAGGAAGAAGAGGTTCCCAGTGTCTCTGGTGGCGAATTCGGAGCGGCGGTCCTCAGGCTTAAAGCCAAAAATACAGCCCCTGGACCCGACGGCATCCCAGGTCGTGCGTGGGCTCTGGCTTGTAGTACGATGGAGCCAAGACTGGTTAGGCTGTTTTCAGCTTGTTTTGAGCAAGGCCTCTTTCCCCGGCCATGGAAGACGGGGAAATTAGTGCTATTAAAGAAGGAAGGGCGCCCAGCTGACTCCCCTGCAGCATACCGCCCCATAGTCCTGCTTGATGAGGTGGGCAAGCTGTTCGAGCGCATAATCGCTGCCCGCCTCATCAAGCACCTGACTCGGATCGGGCCAGATGTGGCTGACTGCCAGTATGGGTTCCGCAGTGGCCGCTCGACCGTCGACGCCATCCTCCGCGTAAGGGATATTGCGGAAGAGGCGGTGTCCAAGAACGAGGTCGTTTTGGCGGTATCCTTGGACATCGCCAATGCTTTCAATACCCTGCCGTGGGGATGCGTCATGGAGGCGCTGCGGTTCCATGAAGTGCCCGGCTACTTGAGGCGAATGGTTGGCGCGTACCTCTCAGAGAGGTACGTTATCTACCCAGGCCGGGAAGAATGGGGGAAACATCAAATGTCTTGCGGTGTTCCACAGGGGTCGGTCCTGGGGCCACTCCTGTGGAACATCGGCTACGACTGGGTCCTGCGTGGCGCTTACCTCCCAGGCGTAAATTTGACGTGTTACGCCGACGACACGTTGGTCACAGCCCAGGGCAGGACACACCGCCAAGCCTGCATTCTGGCCACGGCAGGGGTGGCACACGTGGTCCAACGAATACAGTTACTGGGCCTCGAGGTAGCCACACTCCAAAAATCAGAAGCCCTATTCTTTTACGGGCCCCGAAATGCGCCTCCGCCAGACGCGCATATCGTGGTGGGTGGAACCCGCATAGAGATTGCGGCTTCTATGAGATACCTGGGTCTCACATTGGACAGTCGATGGCGGTTCCACGCCCACTTCCAGCGGATGATGCCGAAGCTTCTGGGAGCTGCCGGCGCCCTAGGGCGTATACTCCCGAACACGGGGGGGCCTAAGGCGTCGTGCAGGCAGCTGTATTTGGGGGTCGTCCGATCCATGGCCCTTTATGGTGCCCCCGTATGGGCGGACAACCTGCATGGCCGGGAAATCGCCCTGCTGCGTAGGCCACAGAGGGTGATGGCAAACAGGTTGATACGGGGGTACCGGACGATCTCCAATGAAGCAGCTTGCATGCTGGCTGGGTCACTCCCCTGGGACCTAGACGCGAGGGCCCTTGCAGCGGTTTATCGCTGGCGCAAGGAGGCGCAGGATCGTGGTGACCCACCAGCACCCAGGGAGGTGGAGGCATGGCGCGACTTTGCGCGCACAGAAATGGTGGTTCAGTGGAAGGACAGGCTGGCACAACCTGGTGCAGGCCTCAGAACGATCCAGGCAGTTCGTCCTGTCTTCGAGCAGTGGTTGGAGCGGCACCATGGCGCGCTGACGTTCCGGCTGACGCAGATCCTCTCGGAGCACGGGTGCTTCGGGAGGTATCTGCACCGTATAGGCCGAGAGCCGACCGCAGTGTGCCACCACTGCGACAGCTGCCCGGAGGAGACGGCCCAGCACACGCTGGAGGTGTGCCCAGCCTGGAGAGACGAGCGCCATACACTCTGCGCAACAATAGGCCATGACCTCTCGCTGCCTACCGTAATCCGCACTATGGTGGACAGCGATAGGTCATGGAAAGCGGTCCTCACCTTCTGTGAGGCCGTAATGGAGAAGAAAGAAGCCGCTGAACGGGAAAGGGAGGCCACCTCGGTGGATCCCGGACGCCGGCGGCGAATAGGGCGAAGGCGGCGAGCTTACGATCGCCAAATTCCACCCTAACTGTGGCCAGGGCCGGCAGGCTTGGGGAAGTCTGTCGGCCGTTTCTCTAACTGGCCCGAGATGGCGTTGCGCGTGTTCCCGCGCGCCACTCGTTGTGTTGGCACAGGTCGTGTAACCTGCCAGAGTTCGGGGCCCGTCACCAGGCCAGTCACCGTCGGGTCGCGGAAGAGTGCTTCGGCGTGCCCGTAACCCGACACTGTGGTGACGAGAAGGAACACCGTGGGGTTTTAGTCGGTAGTCCGGGCGGTTCCCGGGAGTCCGACATACCCGCCCTGGCTTCCCCGGCCGGGCGAGATGCAGAAAAGCATTTCCCCACGTAAAAAAAAAAAAAAAAAAAAAAAAAAAAGGTTGTGAGGAGGCATGGGCGGCAGCGGTCACCTTCAGCGTGGCGGTGCTGACGCAGAAGGAGGCGGCGGAGCGGATGCGCGAGGACGATCCTGAGTCAGCCCCGCAGCGCCGTAGGAGACCAGGCAGGCGGCGAAGGGCCTTCGCAGGCCGAATGCTGCCGCCATAACGAGGACCTGCGGGTGATGGGTCGGGAGCTCCATCATCCGCCTAGCAGAGGTCCTGAGCTGGACGGCCCCCATGGTGTTCTGGGGTGCCAAAAGCGGAGTGGGCAGGGACCATACCCCTGCCACATGCGTGGGCCCGCAAGGGCAGCGCCGACAGAGTTCCGGATGTGTGCAATAGCGTTCCCGGGGCTCTGTCCAAAAGCGAGCGGCGGAACACCCCAGGGGTTTTAGTCCGTGGGAGTCGGACATACCCACTCTGCTCCTCCCGGGCTGGGTTGGGTTGGGTTGGGTTGGGTTGGGTTGGGTTGGGTTGGGTTGGGTTGGGTTGGGTTGGGTTGGGTTGGGTTGGGTTGGGTTGGGTTGGGTTGGGTTGGGTTGGGTTGGGTTGGGTTGGGTTGGGTTGGGTTCCCCCCCAAGGTGCTGCCACCTTGTTGTGGTGGGGGGGCTTGCGTGTTCCTAGGATCCCCGAGGCTATACCGGATAGGGCCACCCATACCGGGAAGGCGAGGGGGGAGGGATCAGACGAAGAGCGGCACAAGAGGAGAGCGCCGAGTTGCGCTTAAGGCTCTCCCCGCGTCCCTCTGATCAGCAGAAGGCGTAGGAGATGAGCGGGTGAGGAGAAAGGTAGCAGGAGGAAGTGTAGTTTTATCATACTACCACAGGGGAGTCTACGCCAGCTCTCCTTGAATCCCGGAACCCGCAGCACTCTCCCAACGACCCCCATCTTTGGCAGTATGGGGTACGGGAGGTGCCAGCGCTTGCGCGCGGACCGGAGGGCTTGCCTTAACTGGCTGGCCTGCGGGAAGGAAAACCCTATAAAACCCGACAGCAAAGTCGCAAAAACCTCTGGATACCGGGCGACCTCCAGAGTATTTAGTCACACCCGCGGGATGGGCGTCACCCGGGGGTGTAGCGCTTATCGGCCCTACTCGTGGGAACCAAATGGGAACTGAAAATAAAAAAAACATAGAAAACATGGAAGAAGATTTATCTAACAACACTGGCGACGATTCGGCATCGACTGATTTGGCGGCGGAAGTGAGCACCCCGACGGTGTACACCGAAGCCATTGACATTGGCAAAAACTTGCAACCGACTGTTCTGCTGACCCGACTATCGGACACTGAAACTTCGCGGCTCTCGGACTCCGAGTCGTCAGTAACGAGCATGCAGACGGTTACATCAAAAGAGTCCATTACTCGTAGTGGAAAATTTTGGAGAAAGGGTGAGAAACGACCGGCAGAAGATCTCGTACTCTCCGGCTCGGAAAGTGATGGAGAAGCCCTGAGTGGAGACGCTACTCCGGAAAGCGTCAGGCAGTACTTGAAGCCGACATCAAAACGGGGCAGGGGCAGGCCGCCCAAAACAAGTGATCATGTGGGCTTCGGAAGGATTGGAAAGGAAACCACCGCGGAAAAGGCGCGTGAAAAACGGCTCCAGGCGGAGGAAGAGCTGGCCGCCTATAACCAGTCGGTAGAAACGGTGGATATAGACAGGGACGACCGCCTTTTGAACCAGCAAATGTTAGGCGAAGTCAACCAAACGGTACGGACATCTGCCGTGATACAAGCCGAAGTCAGGGAAGACTTAGAGGTTATCGGAAAAGTGGCTGATACATCGGGTCACCTGAAGGGAACGTACGTTAAGGCCCTGCATGGTGTGATCACTAGGCTTGGCAAGAATTTTGCAGCCATGAAGTCCCTGACTGCTACTGAGGAGGTTGCCCGCCTGGAGGCGGCCAACGCGCAGCTGTCGTGGCAAATGGCAGAACTACGAAAAGAGGTTGCGCAGTTGCGTGCTCAGCCCCCAGCGGCGAAAGAGGATGAGCTGCGGAAGTTGGTTGAGGAGGTGTCGCGCTCCAACCGCGAACAATTCTCCAACATGTTGAACGCCCGGTTGGAGGGCATCGAGTGTAGACTCCTCCCGGAGCCACGAATGCGGCCCCCGTTGAACGCGGACCTTCGGACGGGAAAACAGGCGGAAGGTGGGTTGCCTGGTGAGAAGCAGGTGGGAGTTGCGGGATTACCTGGCCAAGTTACGAGCTCCAATGCTTCCCATCAGGGGCAAGCAGTAACCACGGCAGTTTCTGACCCGGTTGGAAAACCTGAAACCACGAAGAAGCGCAGGAAGAAAGCCAGCCTGGCTGCCAAGGAAGCAGCTGCTACTAGGCTGCCACCCTGTGCACCACCGGATCCTGCTGCGCCGAATCCCCCGCAGGGGACGTGGACGTGGAAGGATGCTCCGGCTCGAAAAGCCACGAAGAGTGTCAACAAGTCAACTGCGGTGCCAAGCTCTGCAAGGCGGCCAAAGCCGGCCCCGCGAAGGAGGAAACTCCAACCTCCACGCACCGCTGCTGTCACTCTTATGCTGAAGCCGGAAGCTATTGCAAATGGGGCAAAATATGAGACCATCCTGGCCAAAGCTAGGAATCACATAAAGCTAGAGGAGGTGGGCATCACCCAAGTGCGCTTCCGAACGACGGCCACGGGTGCTCGGATGCTTGAAATCCCACCTGGTACTGAAAATGCGGAAAAAGCGGCAGATGCCTTGGCGGCAAAACTTCGCGAAGTCTTGGATGAGGAAGTGTTCGTTCACCGCCCTGTGAAATGCGCTGAGATACGTGTAACTGGGCTGGATGACTCATCAACCGCGGATGAAGTCGTGGAGGCTGTAGCCAGGGAAGGGGACTGTGCTGCGGAAACCATTAAGCCGGGCATAATTTCACGTGGGACAAGTGGCGTTGGGTCGCTTTGGGTGAGATGCCCGGTAGCTGCAGCCAAGAAGGTGGTAGAGGCAGGGCGTCTCAAGGTCGGCTGGATCTCGGCTCGAGTGGTGCTGCTAGACGCGAAGCCCCTACGGTGCTACAGGTGCCTAGAAGTGGGTCATGTCGGGGCCAAATGCGAAAGAGGAGTGGATCGCAGTAACCTGTGCTATCGATGCGGGAAGCCCGGTCACAAGGCCAGAGAATGCACTGATGAAGCTCGTTGTGCCATATGTGTGGCGGCGGGCAAGCCTGCCGCTCATAGCATTGGCGGGAAAGGGTGCCAAAGCGCAAAGGACTATAAAAACAAGCCCAGAGGAGGTAAGAAGACCAAGGACAGCCCTGCTGCACCCGAGCCTTCTCAGCACAGCGCCGTGGAGGAACAAATGGACACTGCCCACTAAAATGGCACTCAAATGCCTCCAGGCGAATATTAACCACTCCGCCAGGGCCCAGGACCTCTTAACCCAAACCATGGCAGAGTGGCAAATAAAGGTGGCCATTGTTTCTGAACCCTATTATGTCCCTAACCGGGATGACTGGGCTTCAGACCGGGACAGCACGGTGGTCCTTATCGCTCCTGCTGGAGCCGGCTCCTCCACCTTCGAGAACATTGTGAAGGGTCATGGGTTCGTGCTCGCCGTACTTGATAGGGTAGCCATTGTTGGGGTATATTTCTCGCCCAATCGTAGCCTCGCCGACTTTGAACAAATGCTCGTGGAAGTCGGGGCTCTGGTTGGGCAGATGGCTCCCACCCCGGTGCTAGTCGCTGGGGACTTCAATGCGAAGTCAACGGCATGGGGCTCTCCGGCGACAGATGTGCGGGGCGACGCGCTAATGGAGTGGGCGATCTCCCTTGGGTTGACTGTCCTCAACACCGGATCGGAGAGCACGTGTGTGCGACCACAGGGTGAGTCAATTGTGGACGTAACATTCTCTTCCCATGCGTTGGCTCACCGTGTGCAAAACTGGAGGGTGGAAACTGGTGTGGAGACTTTATCAGACCATCGATACATCAGGTTCGATGTGTCCACCCATCATACTCGTAACGTACCAAGGGGAGACCGATCCGCTGCTGGGGACAGTCCACGGTGGGTGTTGGGGAAACTGAACAGGGAGCTTGCCAAGGAGGCAGCAATCGTCGAGTCGTGGGGGACTGGTTCCAGCCTGGTAATTGAGATGCAGGTTGAGCATGAGGCTGAGTGTTTCGGCGCCGCTGTTACTAGAATCAGCGATGCGGCAATGCCCAGAGCGAAACCTCTTTTGCCAAAACGACGAGTGTACTGGTGGCGTCCAGAACTCCGCCAGCTGCGGAACGCTTGTGTTGCCGCTCGTCGCCGGTACACGCGATGCAGGAGAAGGCAAGTACGGGACCACGACGAAGAAAATGCCCTGTACGACATCTACAGGGTCGCACGCAAAACCCTGCAAATTGCCATAGCGCAAGCCAAGGAGTCGGCTTGGGAGGAGTGGCTGGAGACTCTAAACAGAGACCCATGGGGCAGGCCGTACCGGGCCGTGAGGCAGAAGCTCCGACCCTGGGCTCCACCGCTGACTAGTAGTCTCCAGCCAGATCTCGTTGAACGGGTTGTGGGCGCTCTCTTCCCTGAGAGAGGTGAATTTGTGCCGCCAGCGATGGCATCAGGAACTCCAGAACAGGATCCCGTGTTGGAGGTTCCCCCGGTGACAGAGGCCGAGTTCGGTGCGGCTGTCCTTAAACTTCGCTCGAAGAAGACAGCCCCCGGGCCAGACGGCATTCCGGGTCGCCTATTGTCGATCGCACTTGGCGAGATGGAGAACAGAGTCAGAGCTCTATTCACCGCATGCCTGACTCAGGGGCGGTTTCCCGACAGGTGGAAAACAGGCAAGTTGGTGCTCCTCCGAAAGGATGGGCGCCCACCTGATCAGCCGTCGGCGTACCGTCCCATCGTTCTTCTTGACGAGACCAGCAAGCTTTTTGAGCGTGTGCTTGCTGCCCGCCTCATGAGAAGCATGCAGCCGGGCTTGAGCGACTGCCAGTATGGCTTCCGCCCGCTCCGCTCAACGCTGGACGCGATCGCCCGAGTGCGATACACAAGTGAGGAAGCTGTAACCCAGGGCGGGGTAGTCATGGCGATGTCGCTCGACATTTGTAACGCCTTTAATACCCTGCCCTGGGAAACAATTCTGGCGTCCCTGCAATACCACCACGTGCCTTCTTACCTGCAACGGGTGGTGATGGCTTATTTTGCGGGAAGAAGTGTGATATTTCCTCTAAGGGACGGATGGGGGAGACGAGCTATGTCGTGCGGTGTTCCACAGGGTTCGGTTCTCGGCCCGCTCCTGTGGAACATCGGATACGACTGGGTGCTTCGTGGAGCAATGGTGCGTGGAGTCAGCCTTACCTGTTATGCCGACGATACCCTTGTGTTGGCCCGTGGCAAGGACTACAGAGAGGCTGCTTATCTGGCCACAGCTGGAGTAGCGCAAACTGTGCTTCGGATTCGGGCGCTGGGATTACAGGTGGCGATTCACAAATCGGAAGTCATGGTCTTTCATGGCCCGAGAAATGCGCCACCAGCCGGGGCTACAGTAACAGTGGGAGGAACATCCATCGCCGTCGGGTCCTCGATGAAGTACCTGGGACTCGTCCTCGACGGCAGATGGAAGTTCGAAGAGCACTTTCGGCGTTTGGCTCCAAAGTTGGTGGCTGCAGCAGCAGCGCTTGGGCGGATTCTTCCGAACTTGGGAGGGCCAGGAGGTACGTGCCGCCGTCTGTATACTGGTGTGGTGCGTTCGATGGCACTATATGGAGCGCCGATTTGGGCGGACACTCTAAGTGCTCGAAATGTTGCCCAGTTGCGTCGTCCGCAGCGGGTCATAGCGCTTAGAGTGGCAAGGGCGTACCGCACAGTATCATACACGGCGGCTTGCCTACTGGCTGGCAGCCCGCCCTGGGACCTCGAAGCTGAGCTGCAGTCGGAGGTCTTCTGGCGGTTGCAGGCAGCAAGGAGGACGGAAGACTGGCCTGCGCCGGGGGAGGTGCGCCAGTGGCGGGAGGAGTTACGCCATGTCCTCTACCAGAAA
Organism: Epinotia nisella; assembly: GCA_932294315.1. Lineage (NCBI taxonomy): Eukaryota > Metazoa > Arthropoda > Insecta > Lepidoptera > Tortricidae > Epinotia > Epinotia nisella. The sequence goes on along the minus strand of OW028697.1, from coordinate 27,083 downwards.
TGGGCAGAGCGACTGGAAATCCCCGGAGCTAGCCGGGACCTGGTGGATGCGGTCCGGCCCGTCCTTAAAGAATGGGTCGAACGCGAATACGGTGCACCCACGTTCCACCTCACACAGCTCTTGACGGGGCATGGTTGCTTCGGCAGGTATCTGTGTGAGGTGGTGGGTAGGGAAGCCACGCCGGCATGCCACCACTGCAGCGGAGGAGCCGTGGACACGGCCAAGCACACGCGTGAAGAGTGCCCAGCATGGGCGGAGCCTCGCGCTGCCCTGTCCACGGCAGTTGGTATGGACCTCACACTACCGGCTTTGGTCAGTCGCATGGCCGGCAGTGAGGAGGCATGGGCGGCAGCGGTCACCTTCAGCGTGGCGGTGCTGACGCAGAAGGAGGCGGCGGAGCGGATGCGCGAGGACGATCCTGAGTCAGCCCCGCAGCGCCGTAGGAGACCAGGCAGGCGGCGAAGGGCCTTCGCAGGCCGAATGCTGCCGCCATAACTAGGACCTGCGGGTGATGGGTCGGGAGCTCCATCATCCGTCTAGCAGAGGTCCTGAGCTGGACGGCCCCCATGGTGTTCTGGGGTGCCAAAAGCGGAGTGGGCAGGCACCATACCCCTGCCACATGCGTGGGCCCGCAAGGGCAGCGCCGACAGAGTTCCGGATGTGTGCAATAGCGTTCCCGGGGCTCTGTCCAAAAGCGAGCGGCGGAACACCCCAGGGGTTTTAGTCCGTGGGAGTCGGACATACCCACTCGGCTCCTCCCGGGCTGGGTGGGATCCATAACGGATTTCCCCTGGGAAAACAAAAAAAAAAAAAAAAAAAAAAAAAAAAAAAAAAAAAAAAAAAAAAAAAAAAAAAAAAAAAAAAAAAAAAAAAAAAAAAAAAAGGTTGGGTTGGGTTGGGTTGGGTTGGGTTTTTTTTTTTTTTTTTTTTTTTTTTTTTTTTTTTTTTTTTTTTTTTTTTTTTTTTTTTTTTTTTTTTTTTTTTTTTTTTTTTTTTTTTTTTTTTTTTTTTGCAGGATGTCTTCTTTTGATAAGGTGCAAGTCGGGGAAATCCTCATGGACGCCTGGGAATGGTGGGCCCAGACAGTGCCGGACTCTTATCGGCTAAAACCCCGACTTGCACCTCCTGCAACTCTTTATTATTTCCTGTTACCTCCAACATGATTGGAGTCTATGTTCGCCTTTTTTATTTTTACATACGTTTTCTTAGGTCTAACTAGTTTCTATTGACAAGGAACGGAGGCGCAATTTGGCGCTGAGGGCGCACATCGATAAATTACTCTTTTTGTTACATTACATCTAATATACATCCACTAAGTTTTTTAACAGTTATTTTAAAACATATTAACAATATTTGTTATGCTGTTTTATTTTATATGCTATTCATGAAATATTTTTACAATATTATGACAGCATATTTTACTTATCTACTTTTATTTCTTTTTATTACCTTATTAACTATGTTAACACAATAATTTAAGAACTGATCGCAGTCGGGATTTCTTAAAACTATTACTGTGGCTTTTTTCCAGATTTCAGGGAAGTAGTGGTATTCTAGGCACTTGGTGAAAAATTTCAGGAAGAGCTCCGGGTTTGTTTTAACTGCCTGGAGGCATATGTCGGCGGTGAATCCATCCCCTCCTGGGGCCTTTTTGGGGTTGAAAGATTGGCTTGCGGTGATGAGTTCATCCATTGTGAATGGCGGGTCGCAAGACTCACCTTGGTCATCTACATTCACTTCGTCAGCTTTCCTTCTGATGTTTCGGTGGTGGATATTGTCGGTGGTCGTGAGATCTTCGGGGTAAAAAGTTTCAGTTAATAATTTAACTGAGCCCTTTGCGTCCAGTATCTCTCCATTTTTCTCCAGCGGCATATCTTCCACCCGGTTCGTAGTCCTGCCAATCACCCTATAGATGCCTTCCCAGACTCTCTCTCTCTCTCTCAATTCTTTTGGGTTCTGAATATTTTCAATTTCTGGTTTGGTGAATTTATTGGTAAGCAGAAACTGGCTGAGTTTCTCACGAAACTTAGTCCAGTTTGCCTTTTTTGTGTTGTATCTTCTAGTTGTCCTACTAATTTTGATTCCTTTCGATTTTTGCAGTCTTATATTGAATATGATGCCGTTGTGGCCCACATAGGGCTCCTTGAGAAGAGCGGCTACTATGCCGCGCTTTATAGCCTCGATGTATAGCTCTTCTGTCGCCAACTTCTTTCTTTGGAGGTTTGTTTGTACTATCCGGTAAGGGATTTGGTCGCCGTGGGTGCCCTTAGCAGTGGTATGCTACACTTGACCTAGCTATGTTGTCCCATCTTTTTCTTATTTGGCAGGCTTGGCTAAATGCGTCATGTGTCACTTCTGGCATTTCAGCTTTCACACAGTTGTGGCATTTTGGTGGTATGCTTGCAAGCCATTCAGAGCATTCGGCTCGCAAGTGGAGTCCTCCGCAATGGCTGCACAAGTCTGCCGGTCCGTTACAGTGCCGCTTGCCGTGCCCGTAACCCAGGCAACGCGTGCACTGAACCAGCGGGGACTGGTCTTCCACTTTTACTCTTTGCAGGTCCACGTGGACGGTCCCGGCCTGTGTTGCCCTCTGCCATATCGTGGGCGAGACACCGATCACTATGTGACAAGTGTGGGGATTTCTCGTCCTTTTCCGGTACTTTATTTCCAGCCTGTCTGCCCCTTCATCAAGGCCACCAAAGACATTCCTGTTCTGATTCCTTAGGGCCTTTTTTATGTCCTCATCCGTATTGTAGGACAGGACGCCCTTGAGGATCAAAAGAGGGTCCTTGTTTTTGACGTCCTCGATGACAAGGCTGACTCCCTTCTCCCGGAGCCTTTCTTTCACCTTCTCCCTTTCCTCCTCCGTTCTCAGTCCCATTATCACCTTCCTGTCTTTTGCCTTTCGAACCCTGTCAACTTTGACCCATCCCTCCTTAGCGTCTATTGCGTTTCTGATTTTGTCGAGTACCTCTTCTCCGGTCTCCGTCTCTATACTCGACGTGACTACGACTGAGTGCAGCGTACTCCTCGTTGGCTCTTTTGTTGATCTCGGGGCCGTGGTTTGGCTTGGTGTTGACGCTGCCACACTAGCGTAGGTCATTGTAGTCGCGACTTTTTCAAGTGTCTGTCTTTGGTGTTCTAGGCCGGCCTTTAGCTCGTCCATTTTCCTGCCATTTTCTTTTATGAGCCTTGTTTGTTCGGCTATTTTGGTCAGGATTGGGTCGGGTTCGTTCCGCGGGGTGAAGGTTTTGTCGGTTCCCGTAGGAATCTCCTTCTCAGCTCCCGGCTTCCCCTTTTTCGCTTCCAACTCGGCCTCCTTTACCAGTTGATATAATCTGTCCAGCGCGTCAATCACATCTTTCTTGATGTCTGTTCGTATGTTTCTTCCGGCGTTTATACTAGCCTTAGCCCTGTCGTGATGAGCTCGTGCTTCTGCCGTCCTGTTTGGGTAAACCTTTTTTAAAGGGCTAAGCGCTGGTGGCATCGCGCGTGAGGCCATTTTGCTATCTTGTGCTGAGGTCATTTTCGGCTTCGCAGGGCCTGCCTGCGCTGTCACTGTAGTAGCGCCTGCGACTGCAGGCGCGGTCTTATCCATACTTGGGGATATTTCAGGCCTCGGGTTGCCCTGCGCTGCTTCCCACTCTCCCACACTACGCCGAACGCTCTGTTCCCTTTTTGCTGGTGGGGTTCTCTCGATTCCGGACATCATTGTGCTGGTCAATAGGAACAAGCACCGCCGATGTACGATATAAAGTCTATAGGGACCTAATACAGTCACACAATTTGTACTTGATGGTCAATAGGGACCCAGTACAGTCTAAATACAATGCAGGTTTGTACAAGTTATAGATGAGTTTGCATAAGAATTGCGTTCTGGTATTTGTCAAAAACACTTTATATAAATATACACAACAGTAGAATTTTTGACTCTATGAAGAGTCTTGGTGTTCTATTCTATTCTAACACTAGAATGTTTGTCAATAATTGTCAATAATGGCGCTTACACGTTCACTCCACTCCCACGGCGCTAGCCGGCGATTCACGGCGTCCGCCGGTGACTGCGTGCGATTGCCGGCGACTGCAGGCGAGCGGCGACGATATCGGGCGTCCTCTTAAGGTCGCTGAGATTTTCGGATGCCGACGGCGATATTTGGCGTCCACCCTCTACGCGTCCTCCCCATGGCGCCAGCCGGCGATTCACGGCGTCCGTCGGCGACCACGCGCGATGATATCGGGCGTCCGCCCAAGGTCGTGGAGATCCCCGGAGACTCACGGCGATCTCGTGCGATCGCGGGCGAGCGACGACTATACACGGCGTCACTTACGTCCACGGAGACTCACGGCGATCCCGTGCGATCGCGGGCGAGCGACGACTATACACGGCGTCACTTACGTCCACGGAGACTCACGGCGAAAGCTGGGGAAGCACGGCGACGCTCGGCGAAACACCGTACGGCGAAGCGGGGCTGCCTCCTGCGATGCTCGGCGTTTGGCGGCTACTCGCGGAGACACGTGGCACGGCTATCTGTGGCGCGATGTCTGGCGGAGCTGCACGGAAAATGAACCGTTCACGGCGGCGCTCGACGCGAGACTGGTTGGGTTGGGTTGGGTTGGGTTGGGTTGGGTTGGGTTGGGTTGGGTTGGGTTGGGTTGGGTTGGGTTGGGTTGGGTTGGGTTGGGTTGGGTTGGGTTGGGTTGGGTTGGGTTGGGTTGGGTTGGGTTGGGTTGGGTTGGGTTGGGTTGGGTTGGGTTGGGTTGGGTTGGGTTGGGTTGGGTTGGGTTGGGTTGGGTTGGGTTGGGTTGGGTTGGGTTGGGTTGGGTTGGGTTGGGTTGGGTTGGGTTGGGTTGGGTTGGGTTGGGTTGGGTTGGGTTGGGTTGGGTTGGGTTGGGTTGGGTTGGGTTGGGTTGGGTTCGGTTCGGTTGGGTTGGGTTGGGTTCGGTTCGGTTGGGTTGGGTTGGGTTCGGTTCGGTTGGGTTCGGTTAGGTTGGGTTGGGTTAGGTTAGGTTAGGTTAGGTTAGGTTAGGTTAGGTTAGGTTAGGTTAGGTTAGGTTAGGTTAGGTTAGGTTAGGTTAGGTTAGGTTAGGTTAGGTTAGGTTAGGTTAGGTTAGGTTAGGTTAGGTTAGGTTAGGTTAGGTTAGGTTAGGTTAGGTTAGGTTAGGTTAGGTTAGGTTAGGTTAGGTTAGGTTAGGTTAGGTTAGGTTAGGTTAGGTTAGGTTCCCCCCCAAGGTGCTGCCACCTTGTTGTGGTGGGGGGGCTTGCGTGTTCCTAGGATCCCCGAGGCTATACCGGATAGGGCCACCCATACCGGGAAGGCGAGGGGGGAGGGATCAGACGAAGAGCGGCACAAGAGGAGAGCGCCGAGTTGCGCTTAAGGCTCTCCCCGCGTCCCTCTGATCAGCAGAAGGCGTAGGAGATGAGCGGGTGAGGAGAAAGGTAGCAGGAGGAAGGGTAGTTTTATCATACTACCACAGGGGAGTCTACGCCAGCTCTCCTTGAATCCCGGAACCCGCAGCACTCTCCCAACGACCCCCATCTTTGGCAGTATGGGGTACGGGAGGTGCCAGCACTTGCGCGCGGACCGGAGGGCTTGCCTTAACTGGCTGGCCTGCGGGAAGGAAAACCCTATAAAACCCGACAGCAAAGTCGCAAAAACCTCTGGATACCGGGCGACCTCCAGAGTATTTAGTCACACCCGCGGGATGGGCGTCACCCGGGGGTGTAGCGCTTATCGGCCTTACTCGTGGGAACCAAATGGGAACTGAAAATAAAAAAAACATAGAAAACATGGAAGAAGATTTATCTAACAACACTGGCGACGATTCGGCATCGACTGATTTGGCGGCGGAAGTGTGCACCCCGACGGTGTACACCGAAGCCATTGACATTGGCAAAAACTTGCAACCGACTGTTCTGCTGACCCGACTATCGGACACTGAAACTTCGCGGCTCTCGGACTCCGAGTCGTCAGTAACGAGCATGCAGACGGTTACATCAAAAGAGTCCATTACTCGTAGTGGAAAATTTTGGAGAAAGGGTGAGAAACGACCGGCAGAAGATCTCGTACTCTCCGGCTCGGAAAGTGATGGAGAAGCCCTGAGTGGAGACGCTACTCCGGAAAGCGTCAGGCAGTACTTGAAGCCGACATCAAAACGGGGCAGGGGCAGGCCGCCCAAAACAAGTGATCATGTGGGCTTCGGAAGGATTGGAAAGGAAACCACCGCGGAAAAGGCGCGTGAAAAACGGCTCCAGGCGGAGGAAGAGCTGGCCGCCTATAACCAGTCGGTAGAAACGGTGGATATAGACAGGGACGACCGCCTTTTGAACCAGCAAATGTTAGGCGAAGTCAACCAAACGGTACGGACATCTGCCGTGATACAAGCCGAAGTCAGGGAAGACTTAGAGGTTATCGGAAAAGTGGCTGATACATCGGGTCACCTGAAGGGAACGTACGTTAAGGCCCTGCATGGTGTGATCACTAGGCTTGGCAAGAATTTTGCAGCCATGAAGTCCCTGACTGCTACTGAGGAGGTTGCCCGCCTGGAGGCGGCCAACGCGCAGCTGTCGTGGCAAATGGCAGAACTACGAAAAGAGGTTGCGCAGTTGCGTGCTCAGCCCCCAGCGGCGAAAGAGGATGAGCTGCGGAAGTTGGTTGAGGAGGTGTCGCGCTCCAACCGCGAACAATTCTCCAACATGTTGAACGCCCGGTTGGAGGGCATCGAGTGTAGACTCCTCCCGGAGCCACGAATGCGGCCCCCGTTGAACGCGGACCTTCGGACGGGAAAACAGGCGGAAGGTGGGTTGCCTGGTGAGAAGCAGGTGGGAGTTGCGGGATTACCTGGCCAAGTTACGAGCTCCAATGCTTCCCATCAGGGGCAAGCAGTAACCACGGCAGTTTCTGACCCGGTTGGAAAACCTGAAACCACGAAGAAGCGCAGGAAGAAAGCCAGCCTGGCTGCCAAGGAAGCAGCTGCTACTAGGCTGGCACCCTGTGCACCACCGGATCCTGCTGCGCCGAATCCCCCGCAGGGGACGTGGACGTGGAAGGATGCTCCGGCTCGAAAAGCCACGAAGAGTGTCAACAAGTCAACTGCGGTGCCAAGCTCTGCAAGGCGGCCAAAGCCGGCCCCGCGAAGGAGGAAACTCCAACCTCCACGCACCGCTGCTGTCACTCTTATGCTGAAGCCGGAAGCTATTGCAAATGGGGCAAAATATGAGACCATCCTGGCCAAAGCTAGGAATCACATAAAGCTAGAGGAGGTGGGCATCACCCAAGTGCGCTTCCGAACGACGGCCACGGGTGCTCGGATGCTTGAAATCCCACCTGGTACTGAAAATGCGGAAAAAGCGGCAGATGCCTTGGCGGTAAAACTTCGCGAAGTCTTGGATGAGGAAGTGTTCGTTCACCGCCCTGTGAAATGCGCTGAGATACGTGTAACTGGGCTGGATGACTCATCAACCGCGGATGAAGTCGTGGAGGCTGTAGCCAGGGAAGGGGACTGTGCTGCGGAAACCATTAAGCCGGGCATAATTTCACGTGGGACAAGTGGCGTTGGGTCGCTTTGGGTGAGATGCCCGGTAGCTGCAGCCAAGAAGGTGGTAGAGGCAGGGCGTCTCAAGGTCGGCTGGATCTCGGCTCGAGTGGTGCTGCTAGACGCGAAGCCCCTACGGTGCTACAGGTGCCTAGAAGTGGGTCATGTCGGGGCCAAATGCGAAAGAGGAGTGGATCGCAGTAACCTGTGCTATCGATGCGGGAAGCCCGGTCACAAGGCCAGAGAATGCACTGATGAAGCTCGTTGTGCCATATGTGTGGCGGCGGGCAAGCCTGCCGCTCATAGCATTGGCGGGAAAGGGTGCCAAAGCGCAAAGGACTATAAAAACAAGCCCAGAGGAGGTAAGAAGACCAAGGACAGCCCTGCTGCACCCGAGCCTTCTCAGCACAGCGCCGTGGAGGAACAAATGGACACTGCCCACTAAAATGGCACTCAAATGCCTCCAGGCGAATATTAACCACTCCGCCAGGGCCCAGGACCTCTTAACCCAAACCATGGCAGAGTGGCAAATAAAGGTGGCCATTGTTTCGGAACCCTATTATGTCCCTAACCGGGATGACTGGGCTTCAGACCGGGACAACACGGTGGTCCTTATCGCTCCTGCTGGAGCCGGCTCCTCCACCTTCGAGAACATTGTGAAGGGTCATGGGTTCGTGCTCGCCGTACTTGATAGGGTAGCCATTGTTGGGGTATATTTCTCGCCCAATCGTAGCCTCGCCGACTTTGAACAAATGCTCGTGGAAGTCGGGGCTCTGGTTGGGCAGATGGCTCCCACCCCGGTGCTAGTCGCTGGGGACTTCAATGCGAAGTCAACGGCATGGGGCTCTCCGGCGACAGATGTGCGGGGCGACGCGCTAATGGAGTGGGCGATCTCCCTTGGGTTGACTGTCCTCAACACCGGATCGGAGAGCACGTGTGTGCGACCACAGGGTGAGTCAATTGTGGACGTAACATTCTCTTCCCATGCGTTGGCTCACCGTGTGCAAAACTGGAGGGTGGAAACTGGTGTGGAGACTTTATCAGACCATCGATACATCAGGTTCGATGTGTCCACCCATCATACTCGTAACGTACCAAGGGGAAACCGATCCGCTGCTGGGGACAGTCCACGGTGGGTGTTGGGGAAACTGAACAGGGAGCTTGCCAAGGAGGCAGCAATCGTCGAGTCGTGGGGGACTGGTTCCAGCCTGGTAATTGAGATGCAGGTTGAGCATGAGGCTGAGTGTATCGGCGCCGCTGTTACTAGAATCAGCGATGCGGCAATGCCCAGAGCGAAACCTCTTTTGCCAAAACGACGAGTGTACTGGTGGCGTCCAGAACTCCGCCAGCTGCGGAACGCTTGTGTTGCCGCTCGTCGCCGGTACACGCGATGCAGGAGAAGGCAAGTACGGGACCACGACGAAGAAAATGCCCTGTACGACATCTACAGGGTCGCACGCAAAACCCTGCAAATTGCCATAGCGCAAGCCAAGGAGTCGGCTTGGGAGGAGTGGCTGGAGACTCTAAACAGAGACCCATGGGGCAGGCCGTACCGGGCCGTGAGGCAGAAGCTCCGACCCTGGGCTCCACCGCTGACTAGTAGTCTCCAGCCAGATCTCGTTGAACGGGTTGTGGGCGCTCTCTTCCCTGAGAGAGGTGAATTTGTGCCGCCAGCGATGGCATCAGGAACTCCAGAACAGGATCCCGTGTTGGAGGTTCCCCCGGTGACAGAGGCCGAGTTCGGTGCGGCTGTCCTTAAACTTCGCTCGAAGAAGACAGCCCCCGGGCCAGACGGCATTCCGGGTCGCCTATTGTCGATCGCACTTGGCGAGATGGAGAACAGAGTCAGAGCTCTATTCACCGCATGCCTGACTCAGGGGCGGTTTCCCGACAGGTGGAAAACAGGCAAGTTGGTGCTCCTCCGAAAGGATGGGCGCCCACCTGATCAGCCGTCGGCGTACCGTCCCATCGTTCTTCTTGACGAGACCAGCAAGCTTTTTGAGCGTGTGCTTGCTGCCCGCCTCATGAGAAGCATGCAGCCGGGCTTGAGCGACTGCCAGTATGGCTTTCGCCCGCTCCGCTCAACGCTGGACGCGATCGCCCGAGTGCGATACACAAGTGAGGAAGCTGTAACCCAGGGCGGGGTAGTCATGGCGATGTCGCTCGACATTTGTAACGCCTTTAATACCCTGCCCTGGGAAACAATTCTGGCGTCCCTGCAATACCACCACGTGCCTTCTTACCTGAGACGGGTAGTGATGGCTTATTTTGCGGGAAGAAGTGTGATATTTCCTCTAAGGGACGGATGGGGAAGACGAGCTATGTCGTGCGGTGTTCCACAGGGTTCGGTTCTCGGCCCGCTCCTGTGGAACATCGGATACGACTGGGTGCTGCGTGGAGCAATGGTGCGTGGAGTCAGCCTTACCTGTTATGCCGACGATACCCTTGTGTTGGCCCGCGGCAAGGACTACAGGGAGGCTGCTTATCTGGCCACAGCTGGAGTAGCGCAAACTGTGCTTAGGATTCGGGCGCTGGGACTAGAGGTGGCGATTCACAAATCGGAAGTCATGGTCTTTCATGGCCCGAGAAATGCGCCACCAGCCGGGGCTACAGTAACAGTGGGAGGAACATCCATCGCCGTCGGGTCCTCGATGAAGTACCTGGGACTCGTCCTCGACGGCAGATGGAAGTTCGAAGAGCACTTTCGGCGTTTGGCTCCAAAGTTGGTGGCTGCAGCAGCAGCGCTTGGGCGGATTCTTCCGAATTTGGGAGGGCCAGGAGGTACGTGCCGCCGTCTGTATACTGGCGTGGTGCGTTCGATGGCACTATATGGAGCGCCGATATGGGCGGACACTCTAAGTGCTCGCAATGTTGCCCAGTTGCGTCGTCCGCAGCGGGTCATAGCGCTTAGAGTGGCAAGGGCGTACCGCACAGTGTCATACACGGCGGCTTGCCTACTGGCTGGCAGCCCGCCCTGGGACCTCGAAGCTGAGCTGCAGTCAGAGGTCTTCTGGCGGTTGCAGGCAGCGAGGAGGACGGAAAACTGGCCTGCACCGAGGGAGGTGCGCCAGTGGCGGGAGGAGTTACGCCATGTCCTCTACCAGAAATGGGCAGAGCGACTGGAAATCCCCGGAGCTAGCCGGGACCTGGTGGATGCGGTCCGGCCCGTCCTCGAAGAATGGGTCGAACGCGAATACGGTGCACCCACGTTCCACCTCACACAGCTCTTGACGGGGCATGGTTGCTTCGGCAAGTACCTGTGTGAGGTGGTGGGTAGGGAATCCACGCCGGCATGCCACCACTGCAGCGGAGGAGCCGTGGACACGGCCAAGCACACGCGTGAAGAGTGCCCAGCATGGGCGGAGCCTCGCGCTGCCCTGTCCACGGCAGTTGGTATGGACCTCACACTACCGGCTTTGGTCAGTCGCATGGCCGGCAGTGAGGAGGCATGGGCGGCAGCGGTCACCTTCAGCGTGGCGGTGCTGACGCAGAAGGAGGCGGCGGAGCGGATGCGCGAGGACGATCCTGAGTCAGCCCCGCAGCGCCGTAGGAGACCAGGCAGGCGGCGAAGGGCCTTCGCAGGCCGAATGCTGCCGCCATAACGAGGACCTGCGGGTGATGGGTCGGGAGCTCCATCATCCGCCTAGCAGAGGTCCTGAGCTGGACGGCCCCCATGGTGTTCTGGGGTGCCAAAAGCGGAGTGGGCAGGGACCATACCCCTGCCACATGCGTGGGCCCGCAAGGGCAGCGCCGACAGAGTTCCGGATGTGTGCAATAGCGTTCCCGGGGCTCTGTCCAAAAGCGAGCGGCGGAACACCCCAGGGGTTTTAGTCCGTGGGAGTCGGACATACCCACTCGGCTCCTCCCGGGCTGGGTGGGATCCATAACGGATTTCCCCTGGGTAACCAAAAAAAAAAAAAAAAAAAAAAAAAAAAAAAAAAAAAAAAAAAAAAAAAAAAAAGGTTAGGTTAGGTTAGGTTAGGTTAGGTTAGGTTAGGTTAGGTTAGGTTAGGTTAGGTTAGGTTAGGTTAGGTTAGGTTAGGTTCCCCCCCAAGGTGCTGCCACCTTGTTGTGGTGGGGGGGCTTGCGTGTTCCTAGGATCCCCGAGGCTATACCGGATAGGGCCACCCATACCGGGAAGGCGAGGGGGGAGGGATCAGACGAAGAGCGGCACAAGAGGAGAGCGCCGAGTTGCGCTTAAGGCTCTCCCCGCGTCCCTCTGATCAGCAGAAGGCGTAGGAGATGAGCGGGTGAGGAGAAAGGTAGCAGGAGGAAGGGTAGTTTTACCATACTACCACAGGGGAGTCTACGCCAGCTCTCCTTGAATCCCGGAACCCGCAGCACTCTCCCAACGACCCCCATCTTTGGCAGTATGGGGTACGGGAGGTGCCAGCACTTGCGCGCGGACCGGAGGGCTTGCCTTAACTGGCTGGCCTGCGGGAAGGAAAACCCTATAAAACCCGACAGCAAAGTCGCAAAAACCTCTGGATACCGGGCGACCTCCAGAGTATTTAGTCACACCCGCGGGATGGGCGTCACCCGGGGGTGTAGCGCTTATCGGCCCTACTCGTGGGAACAAAATGGGAACTGAAAATAAAAAAAACATAGAAAACATGGAAGAAGATTTATCTAACAACACTGGCGACGATTCGGCATCGACTGATTTGGCGGCGGAAGTGAGCACCCCGACGGTGTACACCGAAGCCATTGACATTGGCAAAAACTTGCAACCGACTGTTCTGCTGACCCGACTATCGGACACTGAAACTTCGCGGCTCTCGGACTCCGAGTCGTCAGTAACGAGCATGCAGACGGTTACATCAAAAGAGTCCATTACTCGTAGTGGAAAATTTTGGAGAAAGGGTGAGAAACGACCGGCAGAAGATCTCGTACTCTCCGGCTCGGAAAGTGATGGAGAAGCCCTGAGTGGAGACGCTACTCCGGAAAGCGTCAGGCAGTACTTGAAGCCGACATCAAAACGGGGCAGGGGCAGGCCGCCCAAAACAAGTGATCATGTGGGCTTCGGAAGGATTGGAAAGGAAACCACCGCGGAAAAGGCGCGTGAAAAACGGCTCCAGGCGGAGGAAGAGCTGGCCGCCTATAACCAGTCGGTAGAAACGGTGGATATAGACAGGGACGACCGCCTTTTGAACCAGCAAATGTTAGGCGAAGTCAACCAAACGGTACGGACATCTGCCGTGATACAAGCCGAAGTCAGGGAAGACTTAGAGGTTATCGGAAAAGTGGCTGATACATCGGGTCACCTGAAGGGAACGTACGTTAAGGCCCTGCATGGTGTGATCACTAGGCTTGGCAAGAATTTTGCAGCCATGAAGTCCCTGACTGCTACTGAGGAGGTTGCCCGCCTGGAGGCGGCCAACGCGCAGCTGTCGTGGCAAATGGCAGAACTACGAAAAGAGGTTGCGCAGTTGCGTGCTCAGCCCCCAGCGGCGAAAGAGGATGAGCTGCGGAAGTTGGTTGAGGAGGTGTCGCGCTCCAACCGCGAACAATTCTCCAACATGTTGAACGCCCGGTTGGAGGGCATCGAGTGTAGACTCCTCCCGGAGCCACGAATGCGGCCCCCGTTGAACGCGGACCTTCGGACGGGAAAACAGGCGGAAGGTGGGTTGCCTGGTGAGAAGCAGGTGGGAGTTGCGGGATTACCTGGCCAAGTTACGAGCTCCAATGCTTCCCATCAGGGGCAAGCAGTAACCACGGCAGTTTCTGACCCGGTTGGAAAACCTGAAACCACGAAGAAGCGCAGGAAGAAAGCCAGCCTGGCTGCCAAGGAAGCAGCTGCTACTAGGCTGGCACCCTGTGCACCACCGGATCCTGCTGCGCCGAATCCCCCGCAGGGGACGTGGACGTGGAAGGATGCTCCGGCTCGAAAAGCCACGAAGAGTGTCAACAAGTCAACTGCGGTGCCAAGCTCTGCAAGGCGGCCAAAGCCGGCCCCGCGAAGGAGGAAACTCCAACCTCCACGCACCGCTGCTGTCACTCTTATGCTGAAGCCGGAAGCTATTGCAAATGGGGCAAAATATGAGACCATCCTGGCCAAAGCTAGGAATCACATAAAGCTAGAGGAGGTGGGCATCACCCAAGTGCGCTTCCGAACGACGGCCACGGGTGCTCGGATGCTTGAAATCCCACCTGGTACTGAAAATGCGGAAAAAGCGGCAGATGCCTTGGCGGTAAAACTTCGCGAAGTCTTGGATGAGGAAGTGTTCGTTCACCGCCCTGTGAAATGCGCTGAGATACGTGTAACTGGGCTGGATGACTCATCAACCGCGGATGAAGTCGTGGAGGCTGTAGCCAGGGAAGGGGACTGTGCTGCGGAAACCATTAAGCCGGGCATAATTTCACGTGGGACAAGTGGCGTTGGGTCGCTTTGGGTAAGATGCCCGGTAGCTGCAGCCAAGAAGGTGGTAGAGGCAGGGCGTCTCAAGGTCGGCTGGATCTCGGCTCGAGTGGTGCTGCTAGACGCGAAGCCCCTACGGTGCTACAGGTGCCTAGAAGTGGGTCATGTCGGGGCCAAATGCGAAAGAGGAGTGGATCGCAGTAACCTGTGCTATCGATGCGGGAAGCCCGGTCACAAGGCCAGAGAATGCACTGATGAAGCTCGTTGTGCCATATGTGTGGCGGCGGGCAAGCCTGCCGCTCATAGCATTGGCGGGAAAGGGTGCCAAAGCGCAAAGGACTATAAAAACAAGCCCAGAGGAGGTAAGAAGACCAAGGACAGCCCTCCTGCACCCGAGCCTTCTCAGCACAGCGCCGTGGAGGAACAAATGGACACTGCCCACTAAAATGGCACTCAAATGCCTCCAGGCGAATATTAACCACTCCGCCAGGGCCCAGGACCTCTTAACCCAAACCATGGCAGAGTGGCAAATAAAGGTGGCCATTGTTTCGGAACCCTATTATGTCCCTAACCGGGATGACTGGGCTTCAGACCGGGACAACACGGTGGTCCTTATCGCTCCTGCTGGAGCCGGCTCCTCCACCTTCGAGAACATTGTGAAGGGTCATGGGTTCGTGCTCGCCGTACTTGATAGGGTAGCCATTGTTGGGGTATATTTCTCGCCCAATCGTAGCCTCGCCGACTTTGAACAAATGCTCGTGGAAGTCGGGGCTCTGGTTGGGCAGATGGCTCCCACCCCGGTGCTAGTCGCTGGGGACTTCAATGCGAAGTCAACGGCATGGGGCTCTCCGGCGACAGATGTGCGGGGCGACGCGCTAATGGAGTGGGCGATCTCCCTTGGGTTGACTGTCCTCAACACCGGATCGGAGAGCACGTGTGTGCGACCACAGGGTGAGTCAATTGTGGACGTAACATTCTCTTCCCATGCGTTGGCTCACCGTGTGCAAAACTGGAGGGTGGAAACTGGTGTGGAGACTTTATCAGACCATCGATACATCAGGTTCGATGTGTCCACCCATCATACTCGTAACGTACCAAGGGGAAACCGATCCGCTGCTGGGGACAGTCCACGGTGGGTGTTGGGGAAACTGAACAGGGAGCTTGCCAAGGAGGCAGCAATCGTCGAGTCGTGGGGGACTGGTTCCAGCCTGGTAATTGAGATGCAGGTTGAGCATGAGGCTGAGTGTTTCGGCGCCGCTGTTACTAGAATCAGCGATGCGGCAATGCCCAGAGCGAAACCTCTTTTGCCAAAACGACGAGTGTACTGGTGGCGTCCAGAACTCCGCCAGCTGCGGAACGCTTGTGTTGCCGCTCGTCGCCGGTACACGCGATGCAGGAGAAGGCAAGTACGGGACCACGACGAAGAAAATGCCCTGTACGACATCTACAGGGTCGCACGCAAAACCCTGCAAATTGCCATAGCGCAAGCCAAGGAGTCGGCTTGGGAGGAGTGGCTGGAGACTCTAAACAGAGACCCATGGGGCAGGCCGTACCGGGCCGTGAGGCAGAAGCTCCGACCCTGGGCTCCACCGCTGACTAGTAGTCTCCAGCCAGATCTCGTTGAACGGGTTGTGGGCGCTCTCTTCCCTGAGAGAGGTGAATTTGTGCCGCCAGCGATGGCATCAGGAACTCCAGAACAGGATCCCGTGTTGGAGGTTCCCCCGGTGACAGAGGCCGAGTTCGGTGCGGCTGTCCTTAAACTTCGCTCGAAGAAGACAGCCCCCGGGCCAGACGGCATTCCGGGTCGCCTATTGTCGATCGCACTTGGCGAGATGGAGAACAGAGTCAGAGCTCTATTCACCGCATGCCTGACTCAGGGGCGGTTTCCCGACAGGTGGAAAACAGGCAAGTTGGTGCTCCTCCGAAAGGATGGGCGCCCACCTGATCAGCCGTCGGCGTACCGTCCCATCGTTCTTCTTGACGAGACCAGCAAGCTTTTTGAGCGTGTGCTTGCTGCCCGCCTCGTGAGAAGCATGCAGCCGGGCTTGAGCGACTGCCAGTATGGCTTCCGCCCGCTCCGCTCAACGCTGGACGCGATCGCCCGAGTGCGATACACAAGTGAGGAAGCTGTAACCCAGGGCGGGGTAGTCATGGCGATGTCGCTCGACATTTGTAACGCCTTTAATACCCTGCCCTGGGAAACAATTCTGGCGTCCCTGCAATACCACCACGTGCCTTCTTACCTGAAACGGGTGGTGATGGCTTATTTTGCGGGAAGAAGTGTGATTTATCCTCTAAGGGACGGATGGGGGAGACGAGCTATGTCGTGCGGTGTTCCACAGGGTTCGGTTCTCGGCCCGCTCCTGTGGAACATCGGATACGACTGGGTGCTGCGTGGAGCAATGGTGCGTGGAGTCAGCCTTACCTGTTATGCCGACGATACCCTTGTGTTGGCCCGCGGCAAGGACTACAGGGAGGCTGCTTATCTGGCCACAGCTGGAGTAGCGCAAACTGTGCTTAGGATTCGGGCGCTGGGACTACAGGTGGCGATTCACAAATCGGAAGTCATGGTCTTTCATGGCCCGAGAAATGCGCCACCAGCCGGGGCTACAGTAACAGTGGGAGGAACATCCATCGCCGTCGGGTCCTCGATGAAGTACCTGGGACTCGTCCTCGACGGCAGATGGAAGTTCGAAGAGCACTTTCGGCGTTTGGCTCCAAAGTTGGTGGCTGCAGCAGCAGCGCTTGGGCGGATTCTTCCGAATTTGGGAGGGCCAGGAGGTACATGCCGCCGTCTGTATACTGGCGTGGTGCGTTCGATGGCACTATATGGAGCGCCGATATGGGCGGACACTCTAAGTGCTCGCAATGTTGCCCAGTTGCGTCGTCCGCAGCGGGTCATAGCGCTTAGAGTGGCAAGGGCGTACCGCACAGTGTCATACACGGCGGCTTGCCTACTGGCTGGCAGCCCGCCCTGGGACCTCGAAGCTGAGCTGCAGTCAGAGGTCTTCTGGCGGTTGCAGGCAGCGAGGAGGACGGAAAACTGGCCTGCACCGAGGGAGGTGCGCCAGTGGCGGGAGGAGTTACGCCATGTCCTCTACCAGAAATGGGCAGAGCGACTGGAAATCCCCGGAGCTAGCCGGGACCTGGTGGATGCGGTCCGGCCCGTCCTCGAAGAATGGGTCGAACGCGAATACGGTGCACCCACGTTCCACCTCACACAGCTCTTGACGGGGCATGGTTGCTTCGGCAAGTACCTGTGTGAGGTGGTGGGTAGGGAATCCACGCCGGCATGCCACCACTGCAGCGGAGGAGCCGTGGACACGGCCAAGCACACGCGTGAAGAGTGCCCAGCATGGGCGGAGCCTCGCGCTGCCCTGTCCACGGCAGTTGGTATGGACCTCACACTACCGGCTTTGGTCAGTCGCATGGCCGGCAGTGAGGAGGCATGGGCGGCAGCGGTCACCTTCAGCGTGGCGGTGCTGACGCAGAAGGAGGCGGCGGAGCGGATGCGCGAGGACGATCCTGAGTCAGCCCCGCAGCGCCGTAGGAGACCAGGCAGGCGGCGAAGGGCCTTCGCAGGCCGAATGCTGCCGCCATAACGAGGACCTGCGGGTGATGGGTCGGGAGCTCCATCATCCGCCTAGCAGAGGTCCTGAGCTGGACGGCCCCCATGGTGTTCTGGGGTGCCAAAAGCGGAGTGGGCAGGGACCATACCCCTGCCACATGCGTGGGCCCGCAAGGGCAGCGCCGACAGAGTTCCGGATGTGTGCAATAGCGTTCCCGGGGCTCTGTCCAAAAGCGAGCGGCGGAACACCCCAGGGGTTTTAGTCCGTGGGAGTCGGACATACCCACTCGGCTCCTCCCGGGCTGGGTGGGATCCATAACGGATTTCCCCTGGGTAACCAAAAAAAAAAAAAAAAAAAAAAAAAAAAAAAAAAAAAAAAAAAAAAAAAAAAAAAAAAAAAAAAAAAAAAAGGTTAGGTTAGGTTAGGTTAGGTTAGGTTAGGTTAGGTTAGGTTAGGTTAGGTTAGGTTAGGTTAGGTTAGGTTAGGTTAGGTTAGGTTAGGTTAGGTTAGGTTAGGTTAGGTTAGGTTAGGTTAGGTTAGGTTAGGTTAGGTTAGGTTAGGTTAGGTTAGGTTAGGTTAGGTTAGGTTAGGTTAGGTTAGGTTAGGTTAGGTTAGGTTAGGTTAGGTTAGGTTAGGTTAGGTTAGGTTAGGTTAGGTTAGGTTAGGTTAGGTTAGGTTAGGTTAGGTTAGGTTAGGTTAGGTTAGGTTAGGTTAGGTTAGGTTAGGTTAGGTTAGGTTAGGTTAGGTTAGGTTAGGTTAGGTTAGGTTAGGTTAGGTTAGGTTAGGTTAGGTTAGGTTAGGTTAGGTTAGGTTAGGTTAGGTTAGGTTAGGTTAGGTTAGGTTAGGTTAGGTTAGGTTAGGTTAGGTTAGGTTAGGTTAGGTTAGGTTAGGTTAGGTTAGGTTAGGTTAGGTTAGGTTAGGTTAGGTTAGGTTAGGTTAGGTTAGGTTAGGTTAGGTTAGGTTAGGTTAGGTTAGGTTAGGTTAGGTTAGGTTAGGTTAGGTTAGGTTAGGTTAGGTTAGGTTAGGTTAGGTTAGGTTAGGTTAGGTTAGGTTAGGTTAGGTTAGGTTAGGTTAGGTTAGGTTAGGTTAGGTTAGGTTAGGTTAGGTTAGGTTAGGTTAGGTTAGGTTAGGTTAGGTTAGGTTAGGTTAGGTTAGGTTAGGTTAGGTTAGGTTAGGTTAGGTTAGGTTAGGTTAGGTTAGGTTAGGTTAGGTTAGGTTAGGTTAGGTTAGGTTAGGTTAGGTTAGGTTAGGTTAGGTTAGGTTAGGTTAGGTTAGGTTAGGTTAGGTTAGGTTAGGTTAGGTTAGGTTAGGTTAGGTTAGGTTAGGTTAGGTTAGGTTAGGTTAGGTTAGGTTAGGTTAGGTTAGGTTAGGTTAGGTTAGGTTAGGTTAGGTTAGGTTAGGTTAGGTTAGGTTAGGTTAGGTTAGGTTAGGTTAGGTTAGGTTAGGTTAGGTTAGGTTAGGTTAGGTTAGGTTAGGTTAGGTTAGGTTAGGTTAGGTTAGGTTAGGTTAGGTTAGGTTAGGTTAGGTTAGGTTAGGTTAGGTTAGGTTAGGTTAGGTTAGGTTAGGTTAGGTTAGGTTAGGTTAGGTTAGGTTAGGTTAGGTTAGGTTAGGTTAGGTTAGGTTAGGTTAGGTTAGGTTAGGTTAGGTTAGGTTAGGTTAGGTTAGGTTAGGTTAGGTTAGGTTAGGTTAGGTTAGGTTAGGTTAGGTTAGGTTAGGTTAGGTTAGGTTAGGTTAGGTTAGGTTAGGTTAGGTTAGGTTAGGTTAGGTTAGGTTAGGTTAGGTTAGGTTAGGTTAGGTTAGGTTAGGTTAGGTTAGGTTAGGTTAGGTTAGGTTAGGTTAGGTTAGGTTAGGTTAGGTTAGGTTAGGTTAGGTTAGGTTAGGTTAGGTTAGGTTAGGTTAGGTTAGGTTAGGTTAGGTTAGGTTAGGTTAGGTTAGGTTAGGTTAGGTTAGGTTAGGTTAGGTTAGGTTAGGTTAGGTTAGGTTAGGTTAGGTTAGGTTAGGTTAGGTTAGGTTAGGTTAGGTTAGGTTAGGTTAGGTTAGGTTAGGTTAGGTTAGGTTAGGTTAGGTTAGGTTAGGTTAGGTTAGGTTAGGTTAGGTTAGGTTAGGTTAGGTTAGGTTAGGTTAGGTTAGGTTAGGTTAGGTTAGGTTAGGTTAGGTTAGGTTAGGTTAGGTTAGGTTAGGTTAGGTTAGGTTAGGTTAGGTTAGGTTAGGTTAGGTTAGGTTAGGTTAGGTTAGGTTAGGTTAGGTTAGGTTAGGTTAGGTTAGGTTAGGTTAGGTTAGGTTAGGTTAGGTTAGGTTAGGTTAGGTTAGGTTAGGTTAGGTTAGGTTAGGTTAGGTTAGGTTAGGTTAGGTTAGGTTAGGTTAGGTTAGGTTAGGTTAGGTTAGGTTAGGTTAGGTTAGGTTAGGTTAGGTTAGGTTAGGTTAGGTTAGGTTAGGTTAGGTTAGGTTAGGTTAGGTTAGGTTAGGTTAGGTTAGGTTAGGTTAGGTTAGGTTAGGTTAGGTTAGGTTAGGTTAGGTTAGGTTAGGTTAGGTTAGGTTAGGTTAGGTTAGGTTAGGTTAGGTTAGGTTAGGTTAGGTTAGGTTAGGTTAGGTTAGGTTAGGTTAGGTTAGGTTAGGTTAGGTTAGGTTAGGTTAGGTTAGGTTAGGTTAGGTTAGGTTAGGTTAGGTTAGGTTAGGTTAGGTTAGGTTAGGTTAGGTTAGGTTAGGTTAGGTTAGGTTAGGTTAGGTTAGGTTAGGTTAGGTTAGGTTAGGTTAGGTTAGGTTAGGTTAGGTTAGGTTAGGTTAGGTTAGGTTAGGTTAGGTTAGGTTAGGTTAGGTTAGGTTAGGTTAGGTTAGGTTAGGTTAGGTTAGGTTAGGTTAGGTTAGGTTAGGTTAGGTTAGGTTAGGTTAGGTTAGGTTAGGTTAGGTTAGGTTAGGTTAGGTTAGGTTAGGTTAGGTTAGGTTAGGTTAGGTTAGGTTAGGTTAGGTTAGGTTAGGTTAGGTTAGGTTAGGTTAGGTTAGGTTAGGTTAGGTTAGGTTAGGTTAGGTTAGGTTAGGTTAGGTTAGGTTAGGTTAGGTTAGGTTAGGTTAGGTTAGGTTAGGTTAGGTTAGGTTAGGTTAGGTTAGGTTAGGTTAGGTTAGGTTAGGTTAGGTTAGGTTAGGTTAGGTTAGGTTAGGTTAGGTTAGGTTAGGTTAGGTTAGGTTAGGTTAGGTTAGGTTAGGTTAGGTTAGGTTAGGTTAGGTTAGGTTAGGTTAGGTTAGGTTAGGTTAGGTTAGGTTAGGTTAGGTTAGGTTAGGTTAGGTTAGGTTAGGTTAGGTTAGGTTAGGTTAGGTTAGGTTAGGTTAGGTTAGGTTAGGTTAGGTTAGGTTAGGTTAGGTTAGGTTAGGTTAGGTTAGGTTAGGTTAGGTTAGGTTAGGTTAGGTTAGGTTAGGTTAGGTTAGGTTAGGTTAGGTTAGGTTAGGTTAGGTTAGGTTAGGTTAGGTTAGGTTAGGTTAGGTTAGGTTAGGTTAGGTTAGGTTAGGTTAGGTTAGGTTAGGTTAGGTTAGGTTAGGTTAGGTTAGGTTAGGTTAGGTTAGGTTAGGTTAGGTTAGGTTAGGTTAGGTTAGGTTAGGTTAGGTTAGGTTAGGTTAGGTTAGGTTAGGTTAGGTTAGGTTAGGTTAGGTTAGGTTAGGTTAGGTTAGGTTAGGTTAGGTTAGGTTAGGTTAGGTTAGGTTAGGTTAGGTTAGGTTAGGTTAGGTTAGGTTAGGTTAGGTTAGGTTAGGTTAGGTTAGGTTAGGTTAGGTTAGGTTAGGTTAGGTTAGGTTAGGTTAGGTTAGGTTAGGTTAGGTTAGGTTAGGTTAGGTTAGGTTAGGTTAGGTTAGGTTAGGTTAGGTTAGGTTAGGTTAGGTTAGGTTAGGTTAGGTTAGGTTAGGTTAGGTTAGGTTAGGTTAGGTTAGGTTAGGTTAGGTTAGGTTAGGTTAGGTTAGGTTAGGTTAGGTTAGGTTAGGTTAGGTTAGGTTAGGTTAGGTTAGGTTAGGTTAGGTTAGGTTAGGTTAGGTTAGGTTAGGTTAGGTTAGGTTAGGTTAGGTTAGGTTAGGTTAGGTTAGGTTAGGTTAGGTTAGGTTAGGTTAGGTTAGGTTAGGTTAGGTTAGGTTAGGTTAGGTTAGGTTAGGTTAGGTTAGGTTAGGTTAGGTTAGGTTAGGTTAGGTTAGGTTAGGTTAGGTTAGGTTAGGTTAGGTTAGGTTAGGTTAGGTTAGGTTAGGTTAGGTTAGGTTAGGTTAGGTTAGGTTAGGTTAGGTTAGGTTAGGTTAGGTTAGGTTAGGTTAGGTTAGGTTAGGTTAGGTTAGGTTAGGTTAGGTTAGGTTAGGTTAGGTTAGGTTAGGTTAGGTTAGGTTAGGTTAGGTTAGGTTAGGTTAGGTTAGGTTAGGTTAGGTTAGGTTAGGTTAGGTTAGGTTAGGTTAGAGGTTAGGTTAGGTTAGGTTAGGTTAGGTTAGGTTAGGTTAGGTTAGGTTAGGTTAGGTTAGGTTAGGTTAGGTTAGGTTAGGTTAGGTTAGGTTAGGTTAGGTTAGGTTAGGTTAGGTTAGGTTAGGTTAGGTTAGGTTAGGTTAGGTTAGGTTAGGTTAGGTTAGGTTAGGTTAGGTTAGGTTAGGTTAGGTTAGGTTAGGTTAGGTTAGGTTAGGTTAGGTTAGGTTAGGTTAGGTTAGGTTAGGTTAGGTTAGGTTAGGTTAGGTTAGGTTAGGTTAGGTTAGGTTAGGTTAGGTTAGGTTAGGTTAGGTTAGGTTAGGTTAGGTTAGGTTAGGTTAGGTTAGGTTAGGTTAGGTTAGGTTAGGTTAGGTTAGGTTAGGTTAGGTTAGGTTAGGTTAGGTTAGGTTAGGTTAGGTTAGGTTAGGTTAGGTTAGGTTAGGTTAGGTTAGGTTAGGTTAGGTTAGGTTAGGTTAGGTTAGGTTAGGTTAGGTTAGGTTAGGTTAGGTTAGGTTAGGTTAGGTTAGGTTAGGTTAGGTTAGGTTAGGTTAGGTTAGGTTAGGTTAGGTTAGGTTAGGTTAGGTTAGGTTAGGTTAGGTTAGGTTAGGTTAGGTTAGGTTAGGTTAGGTTAGGTTAGGTTAGGTTAGGTTAGGTTAGGTTAGGTTAGGTTAGGTTAGGTTAGGTTAGGTTAGGTTAGGTTAGGTTAGGTTAGGTTAGGTTAGGTTAGGTTAGGTTAGGTTAGGTTAGGTTAGGTTAGGTTAGGTTAGGTTAGGTTAGGTTAGGTTAGGTTAGGTTAGGTTAGGTTAGGTTAGGTTAGGTTAGGTTAGGTTAGGTTAGGTTAGGTTAGGTTAGGTTAGGTTAGGTTAGGTTAGGTTAGGTTAGGTTAGGTTAGGTTAGGTTAGGTTAGGTTAGGTTAGGTTAGGTTAGGTTAGGTTAGGTTAGGTTAGGTTAGGTTAGGTTAGGTTAGGTTAGGTTAGGTTAGGTTAGGTTAGGTTAGGTTAGGTTAGGTTAGGTTAGGTTAGGTTAGGTTAGGTTAGGTTAGGTTAGGTTAGGTTAGGTTAGGTTAGGTTAGGTTAGGTTAGGTTAGGTTAGGTTAGGTTAGGTTAGGTTAGGTTAGGTTAGGTTAGGTTAGGTTAGGTTAGGTTAGGTTAGGTTAGGTTAGGTTAGGTTAGGTTAGGTTAGGTTAGGTTAGGTTAGGTTAGGTTAGGTTAGGTTAGGTTAGGTTAGGTTAGGTTAGGTTAGGTTAGGTTAGGTTAGGTTAGGTTAGGTTAGGTTAGGTTAGGTTAGGTTAGGTTAGGTTAGGTTAGGTTAGGTTAGGTTAGGTTAGGTTAGGTTAGGTTAGGTTAGGTTAGGTTAGGTTAGGTTAGGTTAGGTTAGGTTAGGTTAGGTTAGGTTAGGTTAGGTTAGGTTAGGTTAGGTTAGGTTAGGTTAGGTTAGGTTAGGTTAGGTTAGGTTAGGTTAGGTTAGGTTAGGTTAGGTTAGGTTAGGTTAGGTTAGGTTAGGTTAGGTTAGGTTAGGTTAGGTTAGGTTAGGTTAGGTTAGGTTAGGTTAGGTTAGGTTAGGTTAGGTTAGGTTAGGTTAGGTTAGGTTAGGTTAGGTTAGGTTAGGTTAGGTTAGGTTAGGTTAGGTTAGGTTAGGTTAGGTTAGGTTAGGTTAGGTTAGGTTAGGTTAGGTTAGGTTAGGTTAGGTTAGGTTAGGTTAGGTTAGGTTAGGTTAGGTTAGGTTAGGTTAGGTTAGGTTAGGTTAGGTTAGGTTAGGTTAGGTTAGGTTAGGTTAGGTTAGGTTAGGTTAGGTTAGGTTAGGTTAGGTTAGGTTAGGTTAGGTTAGGTTAGGTTAGGTTAGGTTAGGTTAGGTTAGGTTAGGTTAGGTTAGGTTAGGTTAGGTTAGGTTAGGTTAGGTTAGGTTAGGTTAGGTTAGGTTAGGTTAGGTTAGGTTAGGTTAGGTTAGGTTAGGTTAGGTTAGGTTAGGTTAGGTTAGGTTAGGTTAGGTTAGGTTAGGTTAGGTTAGGTTAGGTTAGGTTAGGTTAGGTTAGGTTAGGTTAGGTTAGGTTAGGTTAGGTTAGGTTAGGTTAGGTTAGGTTAGGTTAGGTTAGGTTAGGTTAGGTTAGGTTAGGTTAGGTTAGGTTAGGTTAGGTTAGGTTAGGTTAGGTTAGGTTAGGTTAGGTTAGGTTAGGTTAGGTTAGGTTAGGTTAGGTTAGGTTAGGTTAGGTTAGGTTAGGTTAGGTTAGGTTAGGTTAGGTTAGGTTAGGTTAGGTTAGGTTAGGTTAGGTTAGGTTAGGTTAGGTTAGGTTAGGTTAGGTTAGGTTAGGTTAGGTTAGGTTAGGTTAGGTTAGGTTAGGTTAGGTTAGGTTAGGTTAGGTTAGGTTAGGTTAGGTTAGGTTAGGTTAGGTTAGGTTAGGTTAGGTTAGGTTAGGTTAGGTTAGGTTAGGTTAGGTTAGGTTAGGTTAGGTTAGGTTAGGTTAGGTTAGGTTAGGTTAGGTTAGGTTAGGTTAGGTTAGGTTAGGTTAGGTTAGGTTAGGTTAGGTTAGGTTAGGTTAGGTTAGGTTAGGTTAGGTTAGGTTAGGTTAGGTTAGGTTAGGTTAGGTTAGGTTAGGTTAGGTTAGGTTAGGTTAGGTTAGGTTAGGTTAGGTTAGGTTAGGTTAGGTTAGGTTAGGTTAGGTTAGGTTAGGTTAGGTTAGGTTAGGTTAGGTTAGGTTAGGTTAGG